>JAKUCV010005038.1:105474-121607 GCA_028386065.3 Turnera subulata | reverse complement strand
ATCTTCACCAGATTCGGAGTCCCTAGAGTTATCATTAGTGATGGAGGGTCACACTTCTGCAACCGGCTGTTTGCGACACTGCTGAAGCGGTATAGGGTTTCTCATCGGGTTGCAACACCCTATCATCCTCAAATTAGCGGCCAGGTGGAGGTGTCCAACAGGGAGATCAAGCGCATTCTGGAGAAGACGGTCAGTGCTACCCGTAAGGATTGGTCCATGAAGCTGGATGATGCACTATGGGCCTATAGGACAGCCTACAAGACTCCTATTGGCACCACACCTTACAGGCTCGTTTATGGCAAGTCCTGCCACCTTCCGGTCGAGTTGGAGCATAAAGCCTATTGGGCAATTATGGCGTTGAACCTTGATGCTAACGCGGAAGGTGCTGCTAGACAGCTGCAGCTCAACGAGATTGAAAAAATTCGCCTGGAGGTCTATGAGAACAATAAAATCTATAAGGAAAGGTCCCAGAGGTGGCATGATAGTAATATTATTAGAAGACGGTTCCAGGAAGGTGAAGCAGTGTTGCTGTTCAACTCCCGCATGAAGCTGTTTCCTAGAAAACTTCGATCTCGGTAGACGGGACCATACACCATGGTGAGAGTATCTCCACATGGTGCCGTTGAAATTCAAAAAGATAATGGCCCACCTTTTAACGTGAACCACTAGCACCTGAAGAGGTATTTTCCACACGCACATGTGGCTGAGCCGATCGATGCTTCACTAGCAGCGCCCGCTGATGAGTGACGTGCGTAAGGTCTAGCTGATGGACATTAAACCGCAGTGCTGCTTGGAAGGCAACCCGAGGTGAGTTTTTATTTTCTTAAATACATCCCAATAGTTTTATTTTCATTTTTGTCTTTGCTGTTGTTTTTGCAGCCATAAAAAGTATAAAAATCAGAAAAACCATAAAGCTGTGATGGCCAACACAGCACTGCTAGTGAAACACACAAATCTCGGCAAACAGAGAAGCATTCTTATCCCTTCTCCTGCACTTTTAATTTACCAGCATGCAACGTATGCCATGATGTGTATTATATTTGCTGTGTTTTGCTACATGTCCACTATACCCCTGCATCCACGCATTTTCATGGTTTGCATCTCACGTTTCGTTTCAAGTTTGGGGGAGTCCCTCTCTTTTTGTTTTGTTTTAGTTTTTATGTGTTTTGTGCTTTATTTCTGCCCCAGTGAGGACACTATGGAATTTAAGTTTGGGGGAGGCAGAAATTAGCATTTCTTTGTATGTTCTGCATTTGCATTTTGTTTTTATGGCCAATTGACTTGTGTTGTGTATGCTGCTGGACTTTATATGCGTTTTCTCGATTTATTCATTGATGCAGCACACTGACAGCACCGCTGCTTAATGCCGTTTCGACTCCTGTCTATTTTTAATTACATTTACACTGGATATTGGCTCGTTTTTAGTTAAGTGTAGTTGGTGCAGGATGTGAAATCAAAATCAGTATAGTAATCATGCCCTATTGAGGTAACAAGTGCCAATCTTTTCCTTAAAATTGGGCAGTACCTACTTGTGACTATTTTAGAACCGACTCTTATTTTTCTTTCGAGGCGAAATTTTTATCATCTTGTTATACTTGCATTCATCTACTATTCATGAATTTAGGTATCAAAACACTTCTTTTACCTTCAAAACTACCTTTCCTCATCCTTGGTTGCTTTCAGGTGCATTTTGGTGCAATTTGGAGCTTATTTGGCGATTTTTGGTTCAGCAGCGCCGTTGCTAGTACAAATGGTCCAGACTGCCAACTGCGACGCTGTCGGCATGAAGCTTCAAATCAGAACTTTATTTTTGACGAATTTCTCCTACATCTTAGGAGCTTGAAGTCGGTGCATTTGGAAGTTCCCACTTTGGAAAGAAGTTTATTTTTACCACTTTTATGAAGATTCCTTATTCTCCAAGATTTAGGGTTTTTAATTGAAGGCTATATAAATATGAAAAGATAAAACCCTAAGGACGCGTGCTAACTACTGCAAGGAGTCGGCAAGAAGAATTTTGAAGACGAGAAGAAAAGTGATTTGCTAGGTTTTTATTCTTGTCATGTCGACAACCATGTTTTTACTATTCTTTTATTTCTCCATGAACTAAATCTTCTATCTAGGTTCAAGGGATGTAGCTACAGATTCATGTTTGGTTTATAATTCAGTTTCTATTTTTTTTTTTTTGATTCGTTTCTTTCTTGATTTGATATAGAGAGCTTAATAGTGTCTACGGCCTGATCACCCAAAAACACTACCTTAGACGACTTAGTGACGGACCTAACGGTGAAACTAGGAACTCAGAACGTTCTATATCAGACCTCTACCTTACCTGCTGTGGAAAGAAGTTTTTAGGGTAGTTGAGGATAACAACGTTTGGTACAGCGACACTGCGCCCTNATCTTCACCAGATTCGGAGTCCCTAGAGTTATCATTAGTGATGGAGGGTCACACTTCTGCAACCGGCTGTTTGCGACACTGCTGAAGCGGTATAGGGTTTCTCATCGGGTTGCAACACCCTATCATCCTCAAATTAGCGGCCAGGTGGAGGTGTCCAACAGGGAGATCAAGCGCATTCTGGAGAAGACGGTCAGTGCTATCCGTAAGGATTGGTCCATGAAGCTGGATGATGCACTATGGGCCTATAGGACAGCCTACAAGACTCCTATTGGCACCACACCTTACAGGCTCGTTTATGGCAAGTTCTGCCACCTTCCAGTCGAGTTGGAGCATAAAGCCTATTGGGCAATTATGGCGTTGAACCTTGATGCTAACGCGGAAGGTGCTGCTAGACAGCTGCAGCTCAACGAGATTGAAAAAATTCGCCTGGAGGTCTATGAGAACAATAAAATCTATAAGGAAAGGTCCCAGAGGTGGCATGATAGTAATATCATTAGAAGACGGTTCCAGGAAGGTGAAGCAGTGTTGCTGTTCAACTCCCGCATGAAGCTGTTTCCTAGAAAACTTCGATCTCGGTAGACGGGACCATACACCATGGTGAGAGTATTTCCACATGGTGCCGTTGAAATTCAAAAAGATAATGGCCCACCTTTTAACGTGAACCACTAGCACCTGAAGAGGTATTTTCCACACGCACATGTGGCTGAGCCGATCGATGCTTCACTAGCAGCGCCCGCTGATGAGTGACGTGCGTAAGGTCTAGCTGATGGACATTAAACCGCAGTGCTGCTTGGAAGGCAACCCGAGGTGAGTTTTTATTTTCTTAAATACATCCCAATAGTTTTATTTTCATTTTTGTCTTTGCTGTTGTTTTTGCAGCCATAAAAAGTATAAAAATCAGAAAAACCATAAAGCTGTGATGGCCAACACAGCACTGCTAGTGAAACACACAAATCTCGGCAAACAGAGAAGCATTCTTATCCCTTCTCCTGCACTTTTAATTTACCAGCATGCAATGTATGCCATGATGTGTATTATATTTGCTGTGTTTTGCTACATGTCCACTATACCCCTGCATCCATGCATTTTCATGGTTTGCATCTCACGTTTCGTTTCAAGTTTGGGGGAGTCCCTCTCTTTTTGTTTTGTTTTAGTTTTTATGTGTTTTGTGCTTTATTTCTGCCCCAGTGAGGACACTATGGAATTTAAGTTTAGGGGAGGCAGAAATTAGCATTTCTTTGTATGTTCTGCATTTGCATTTTGTTTTTATGGCCAATTGACTTGTGTTGTGTATGCTGCTGGACTTTATATGCGTTTTCTCGATTTATTCATTGATGCAGCACACTGACAGCACCGCTGCTTAATGCCGTTTCGATTCCTGTCTATTTTTAATTACATTTACACTGGATATTGGCTCGTTTTTAGTTAAGTGTAGTTGGTGCAGGATGTGAAATCAAAATCAGTATAGTAATCATGCCCTATTGAGGTAACAAGTGCCAATCTTTTCCTTAAAATTGGGCAGTACCTACTTGTGACTATTTTAGAACCGACTCTTATTTCTCTTTCGAGGCGAAATTTTTATCATCTTGTTATACTTGCATTCATCTACTATTCATGAATTTAGGTATCAAAACACTTCTTTTACCTTCAAAACTACCTTTCCTCATCCTTGGTTGCTTTCAGGTGCATTTTGGTGCAATTTGGAGCTTATTTGGCGATTTTTGGTTCAGCAGCGCCGTTGCTAGTACAAATGGTCCAGACTGCCAACTGCGACGCTGTCGGCATGAAGCTTCAAATCAGAATTTTATTTTTGATGAATTTCTCCTACATCTTAGGAGCTTGAAGTCGGTGCATTTGGAAGTTCCCACTTTGGAAAGAAGTTTATTTTTACCACTTTTATGAAGATTCCTTATTCTCCAAGATTTAGGGTTTTTAATTGAAGGCTATATAAATATGAAAAGATAAAACACTAAGGACGCGTGCTAACTACTGCAAGGAGTCGGCAAGAAGAATTTTGAAGACGAGAAGAAAAGTGATTTGCTAGGTTTTTATTCTTGTCATGTCGACAACCATGTTTTTACTATTCTTTTATTTCTCCATGAACTAAATCTTCTATCTAGGTTCAAGGGATGTAGCTACAGATTCATGTTTGGTTTATAATTCAGTTTCTATTTTTTTTTTGATTCGTTTCTTACTTGATTTGATATAGAGAGCTTAATAGTGTCTACGGCCTGATCACCCAAAAACACTACCTTAGACGACTTTGCTTCACTGGCGAAAGCGGGCTGTTCGGAACTAGGGTAGGTTTGTTTCTATACGTGACAATAGTAATAAACACTTTAGGTCAGGTTGCCCTTCAAGATTGGCGAGTTAAAGCATCAGAACACTAGTTTGTAGTCCGACAGCGACGCTGTAGTGAACCCCGAAAAACCTAGGTTTCCCTTCACTGCTTTCTAAACCTCCATAACTCGATCTTAGTTGATTTACTCTGCTTTAATTTACTTCCGATTTAATTCACTCTTTTATTTACTGTTTATTTAGTTTATTAATTGCGAACACTGCTCTCAAATCTCGGTATATTTACTTTTCTGTTTATTTATCAGTCTAATCAATTGAGGAGTGCTAAGGACAGTGTTATTTTCCAGTCCCTGTGAATCGACCTTGTTTACTACAACAACGCTGTGCACTTGCAGCTAGCTTTTGAGCAAACACTAGAGTCACAACAAACTAGAAACAAGAGTATGAGCAGGCCCTGAGGAAGAAATTAAGAGATGTATTGTTTTTTGTTTTAATTATTTTTTTTAAAGATATAGGATGAACATTATCGTGTATTATTTTTAGGTGTATTTGTAAAAATTCTTGCAAAGAAAGTTTAGAACTAAGAAGCATATGGGTTTTTTATCTCAGTCATCATTCGAAGATGGGTGAAAAATTATTTTCAGGCTGTATAACATTATATCTTGGTTTTTAGTAAGCACAACAATATCTATCCCCTAAACACCCCAAGGGAGCGAAACTCACTTATCTTTTAAATACTTATTATCAAATACATCAAGCATCCTGATAGTACACGTGACTTTACTCTGGCACTTTGAAAAGATTTGATACTAATCCGGATTCATAAAAGTAGGACCAAATTTGATTAATTTAAAATTTCTCATAAAAAAACATCAAAGAAATTCCAAAAAAAAAGCATCAAAGGAAACACATATAGCATAATATAAAAGATTATGCACAATATAGGTAATTAGTACAAATAATCTCATAAAAATTAGGCGTCACAGATGCCACCATTGTGCCATCACTGGATCCTACCCAAAATTATTTTTGTTCGGCATTAGCAAATCATAGGGAAAGTTATCATGAAGGGAATGTCATTAAGCTCTCCCCGTCCAGAGTCAAAACGTGATAGATATATTAATAAGATTTTTTTTTTTTTTTTGAATGAAGATGAAAGTTCTAGAGAGAACAAGTTACACAGAAGCGACCCCATGAAGATCGCCCAATTAGAGACTAAGGCAACCAGAAGGAATCTGGGAATAACGAGAAATGCGAATAGCAAGAGATAACCCTGCCTTGGCTAGCCAATCCGCACAAGCATTAATAAGATTTTTTGTGATCGTGACATATAGATAATGATGGGAAAAAAAAAACACCAATTCAAGACACTACAATTAATCGGAATAAGATGCGCAGCGGGCTCACTTTTGGACCCAACCCAACAGATAATAAGATTTGGGTGCGACAAATGCATAACATTTCATATGTGAATGATTGGTTAATCTTGTCTTCTCATACAGAAATTCTTCATGTCCTTTCAGCTGTTGAAGGAAGCTGGGTGCTAATTACAACCAAGGAAATGGCTTTCAAGTTTTATGGGAATAAATCATTAGTGTTCATGGTTTTCCTTAGTATATATAACTTAGCAGCAGGAGTTGGTCTTAGTGATCTCCACATGTTATGAACACAGGAAACCTAGACATTGAATTTATGGTAGAAGAAGGAAATTGACAGAACAGCAACATACTATATAGCACAAAGGAAAAAAAGGTTAAAGTCTCAACTTCAGGTATATAACAACTGAGCTGTTACTTTAACTGACACAACCAACATGAACTGCAGACTGAAACCAGTTTGGTATTCCTGGAATTCCAACATCACTAAAAGTTCCTGTTTCTGGATGATATGAAACCAGGGCTCTACACCCAACTTCCAACAAAATCTCTCCATTCTTCAGACCGCATAAGAATCGCCTAAATGACCTCTCCTTATAAAATTTTGAAGCTGCTAAACCAGAATCTTCAACTTCTCTCAATCCCCGTGACACATAACTAACAACGTTGAATTCCTTGACCCAAGAATCTCCTACCCCGTACTCCTTCATAACCCAAAGCGCATAACCTCCATTATCATAATAAGCAGCAGAGAGACATCCTCCCAAAACCAGCAACTGGTAGTGAGTCCTTTCCAGGCCAGGGGCATCAGGTTTTGGGATTTCCCGGAATTGCTCATCAGTCAAGTCAAAGGAGATAAGCATCCTCCCTGGTCGATACCTTAGTGGCCAGTTAACCCAGTGAAGTCTTCCATTAACCATTACCTGCGAGTGTGAGTCAGTCGGATAATAAGATGTCACCCCTAAACTTCTCCAATCCGTGCTGCCTACTGTCAAAATCCTGACTTCAGCTCGAGGAGCAACATACACATGGCGGTGCAGGCCCCAGTTCCTAGGATTCCTTCTAACGTGGGTTATCTTAACAACCTTGTACTCCTTTGTTGTTGAATCGAAACCAAATCCAAAAACAGGCCACTGACCTGATTCCTGAGTGGAGACTGCAAGTTCTGTGCACTCGCTTGTGAAGGGATTGTACACATAGAATGTGTTCTTGTACTGCGAATCACACAAGCACAACCAGCCATTGCAAGAACCCACCACATCAAACTCGGGCATTACAGGAGGAACACTGAATTTTCTGACAAACCCACGATTGTCATTGTACCCGTAAAAATATAGGGCGTAAAGTTGGTTTAGAACAGGATAGTCAGAGTGTAAGATGAGGCATGGATCAGGCTCAGCCATGCGGGTAAAATGCATTTCAACGAAAGAAGGGTCTTGTGCCATGTTGTGCCATGACTTGCACACAAGCTTAACAATTTGCAGGCTGGCTGTGGGCAATCTAGAAAGTATGTCAAGCATCACCTCATGAGGAAGATTCTCCATTCTGCTTAACTAATTCTGTTTCTCTGTGTCTGTCAAGAGAATGGATCTGTTGTTCTCTCATGCCATATGCCTTAGAAGCCAACATATATAAACAGATGGGAGTTGAAACCAAACTCTCAAGCAAAGATATTAACTATATTTGTTTCAACCGAAGTTGGCGTGACAACTAGCTGCCTAGTAATCTTCGATTGACCTAAGAAAAAGGGTGCACGGTACATAAATATTTGCAGACATCTGGCTGGTGTCCACATAGTAATCAACATGGTTTTGTCTTCCTCATTATTAGTTTATAACTACTTGAAAAAGACATAGGAAAAGATTTCTTACACAAGTCTAGCTACCTTGTCTCGTTCCAATACATGGCTGGCCGGCAGTCTTATTTTTATGCGTGGAAAATCCCTATCTGATAGATGACATTTAGTACTGTTGGATTGCATACGGGATAAATCCTTTTTGCGCTGGGTTAAAATATGTAATAAATATCCTTCTAAAAAAAGTAGTCCGTTTTAGGCATGAGATCTGTCCGTTTTAGGCATGAAAAGTAGTCCGTTTTAGGAGTAGTAAAGAGTGAGAATTACGCAAGATTAAAGTCTGCAGTAAGTGTTCATCTTATAGAAGCAGCCTGTTATAAGAATGAATAGTGAGACAGATATCCAATCCTCATCCTTTAATGGCAAAACTTGTTCTTCAAATTGGCTCCCACTATATTTTATTTTTCTAATTTTTTTTTAATTTCTTGTTGTCATGCTCATCAAAAGGAAACATGCACCAGAAATCTGAAGCACTCGCGCCAAAAATCCAAATGTGGCTGAATTCCAACAATGTACATATATATCCAAACCTATAAACAGGCATCTCCTTACATTATTTAGTATTATTAATTAACATTGCGGATCCTAATCCTATTGAGACAACCTACATGAACAAGGGTTCCAAACCATTCTGGCAATCCTTCACATACTAATTGTTTGAGCTTTTCACATTTTGGGTCAAGTGCATACAAAGCTTTGCCCTTATATTCCAATAAGATGTGACCATTCTTTAGAAGGCAAAGTGGCTGAACATTTGACCGGTTCAAGATTAGTCTTGAAAGAAAGGGGGACACGTTCACAGATTCTATGTTGTATGGTCTGATCCAAGATTCAACCAAGCCATACTCTTTCATAACCCAAATCTCAAGTTGTCCTTGACGAGGGAATACAGATGCAGCAAGACAACCTCCAAGAACCATGAGATTGTAACTGGAATATTTGTCTAACCCTCCACAAGCAGGTTTTGGAACCTCCCGGAATTGCTCTTCTTCAAGGTCAAACGAAACAAGCAAAGAACATGAGCAGCCACTACTTTGCAGTGGCCAAGTGGCCACCCAATGCAGTCTCCCATTCACCATAGGCTGTGATGGTCTGCTTAAAAGCTTGTAAGGAACTTCTCCTAAGTTTCTCCATGCCAGGTTACTACCCAGGTTGAAAATCTGGAGTTCCCTTCGCGGTAGAGTGGATCCTAAGGGACGGATGATCATTCCCGAGTAGCTATATTCCGCAACCTTGATCACTTTGAACTCGTTGGTTATAGAACAGAACCCAAATCCTGTCACCACCTGTTGATTTGGATACTGTAAAGACGAGGAAGGAAGCTCCAGGCAATCCAAGGTGAAGGGGTTGTATATAAAGATTCTGTTTTTGTTGCTGCTGTGTAATGAATCAGACAGGCATAACAACCCATTGCATGAACCTGCCACATGAAATTCTGGCAACATAGGAACACGGATTCTCTTCACTCTCTGAATGTTGCTGCTGTTTCCGGAGAAATCTACCACGTAGAGTCGATTAGGAACAGGATTGTTGCTGTGTAGAATGAGGCACGGATCAGTATAATTGGTGGTGGAGGAGAGACGCATGGCTGTAAGGAGAGGGTCTTGAGCCAAGTAACGCCATGATCGGCACACAAACTTTACTTTAACTAGAGATGTTATGGGGAGTCTTGATAAAATGTCTAGTGCAACCTCTCGCGGAAGCCTCTCCATTGCCCTCAATTATCACTGCGTATGCTACCATGTCTGTTTTATAGGAAAAAATTCTAAAATGGCTTTCGACAAAAGAAAAAAAAAATCTAAAATGGCTCCAAATTTTACCAATGTAGTTAGTATGTGGCTTTTGTTTTGTAAAGTGGGTTAATTGCATTGCTGGATTATAAAAAGCGAGCCAATTTAATCCTAAAAAAAAAAATAATTTTCAATCGGTCAATTGGCACTGATTATGTACTTAAAATTGGTTAAAAAGTATTTTTGTTTATTTTATTGTTTAACTATTATGCCCTGAATATATAATCAATCCCAACTCTGAGCAATTCTAAACAATAAAAAAATTAACTGCAATTTCAAAGTAATCTATAATAATTTATATGTCATCGACCTATTGTTCGGGTTGGCATCAAGTCCTCCGGCCACGGAGGCCACCCGGATTCGAGTTCGGGTGCAGGTGTTTAGAATTAATTTGGGTTAAGATGGGGTAGGGGTAGTTTAGGTGCATCTGGCTTTATAATTGACCAAAAAAACGAAATATAATAATTTATATAACTCATGTGCAGTTAACACACTTTTTTTTTTAAAGTATAGGATCTAAATCGACTTAAACAAATAAATACAGCGCCAGTTTGATCAGAACAGATTCAGAGTTAGATTCAATCCTACAATTTAATGGGTGATAACGACAACTACTAAATTATGCTTTATCACCAGTCTTTTTCAACTATGGAACGATTTTCCATTCGATGCCTGAAGGTTCATTGAAATTTGAGCAAACACGGGAGACAAAATTGAAGAGTATGACATCTTGAAATCACCAAAGATTAAATATGGTGATCGTTTACTTAAACGCGTTTGGCACCACAACAAACAAACTCCTGACAAGGAAATTAGCAAACAAAGAGAAACTAACAAGATTTAGATCATAATCAAAATGCAAGCGATTGCATAAACAACAGTAACTTACACCATGCAGTCTCAATCATTCACACGATTAATTATTTGTCTTGTAATACAAACATACCCGATCAGCAGAAAATCCTTACCCTTGATGTGAGAGAGAAGGAAAGGGGCCTTGTCCGATATAAAATCCAATTTTTTTATCCAATTCCGTATCAAAGATTAACGAAATAAATCAATCTCTGGTTGATCTAAGTGGCAAGTAACTTGTTAAGCAGGTGCAACCCGAGTCGGTTCGGGATTAATCAGGGCCAAATGGTATCGACTTTTATGAATTTGAGGTGGAATCTTTTAGGAGTTTCGGCGTTTGAAGCCCGTTAGCGCAGTGGCCGAAAGGTTGGACTCAGAGGCCCGCTTTAATTGAGGAGCTGTCCCCCTTTGGGCTTAACAAGAAACACGATCATAGAATCTCTGAGCTCTGTTCATGATCATGAGAAAACCAAGCACCAAGCACCTCGCGTTAAAAATTTCACCACAGAATGCTGTATAGTTTATATCAGAAATGGGACATTTTAAATGTTTAAAGGCCTCATCTGACGTTCACCTACATTTTTTTCTTTCCAGCACAAAGCCATACCCAACTAATAAATCATTTCAAGTTACATAAACCAGCCAGAGTACCAACAGGATTGTTGGTATCTATATAAGCCACTGCTTCAAACCAATTTGGCATATCAGGAACAACAACATCTCTAAATGTTTCAGAATTGGGATCATACAAAACCAGAGCTCTGCACCTATACTCCAACAAAACCTCACCATTTTTCAAACGGCACAAAACCCTGACCAATGATCTCTTCCAATGATATTTCGAACCTTCCAATGAGCAGCAACTCACTTCTTCCTCCAGACCTCTTGGCACATAATTCCCAATCCGGAATTCTTTGATCCAAGATTCTCTCACGCCATAATCTTTCATACTCCATATCTCAAACCCTCCACCGTCGCAGTAAACAGATGCAGAAAGACAATTCTCTAACACCAACAAGTTCCGGACACGAAACCTGTACCGTTCAGAATCAGGCACAGGCACTTCCCTTAATCGTTCATCACTCAGGTCGAGGGAAACAAGCACGTTACCTGGATACTGTTGAGGCCTGAGTGACCAACTGACCCAGTGAAGCCTTCCATTGACCAAAGTCTGTGTAGGCAAAGGTGATCCGTATAGATGGTAAAAATAATTACTCGCACTTCTCCAGGTTGAGCTCCCCAAAGTTAGGATCCGAACTTGTGATCTTTCAGGCAAGCCGCACATACGAACCGGACGCCTAGGATGTAGTATCTGGACCACCTTGTACTCTTTTGTCAGTGGATTGAAGCAAAATTCATACCCTATGTGTTTAGTCTCTGAGTCGTGGGTGGACTTGGGCAGCACATAAAAATCCCTGTTGATAGGATTGTATAAATGTAATGAACTCCTGACCGAGGAATCACATAGTAATAGCCAGCCATTACAGGAGCCAAC
This sequence comes from Turnera subulata, assembly GCA_028386065.3. NCBI lineage: Eukaryota > Viridiplantae > Streptophyta > Magnoliopsida > Malpighiales > Passifloraceae > Turnera > Turnera subulata. The sequence continues at coordinate 109,544 of JAKUCV010005038.1, read as the reverse complement.
TACATCGAAATCAGGAATATTATGAGGAGAAGGGATTTTCTTGACTAAGGCCATGGTTAGTGTGATTGTGAGCATAAAAATACATGGCATAGATTTGGTTTCTTGCAGGAAGGTCGCTGTGTAAAATAAGGCAGGGTGTGGGCATACGAGTGAAGTGCATATCCACTAGAGATGGATCTTGGGCTAACTTCCGCCACGATTGGCACACCAGCTTAACGTTGTATAAAGATGTTGTGGGCAATCTTGAAAGTATGTCTAGCAGAATTTCTCGGGGTAGAGCCTCCAAGTCCATTGGCGATGTTTAATTATCACTAGTCTTTACAGGGCTGAAGGTACAATTAGTGGGTGGATTTCAAAATGGGAGGGGATTTAAAAGTGATACATGATTAAGATTAATAATCAATGTGGTCTGCTATAATTATTAAAGATCAAAGAAGACGACAAGAAGACAGGAAAACGGAACTAGGAATCGCGAGCATCTTACGTACGGATGCCGGCGATGAAATGCTTGTTTATTAATAGTATTATTATTATTTTTTTTTAATATTTAAGGGAGGAAACGAAAAGGATGTTGTTCGATAATTCAGCATAGCCATCCTTTATGGCAAACAAAACAAAAATCTTTGGGAGGTTGATGAATCATGACCACGAAAAAAGTTAGAAATCTATCTCTAATTAATAAACACAAAAGCTGAAGTAAAATAATTGTTGGTGTTGCTTTGCTTGCAGGTCTCACTACTAGCCAACCGCCCCAGCACACAATAGTATAGTCAGCTGGCGGAATTAATTAGTGTGATCATTTGAACGGAAAAACCAAAGTAGAGAAGAAAATTAAATGTCCATTTCGTGCGGTACGTACAAGGTAATAGGGAAATATCAAATCATCAAAGGTTATTAATCTTATGGCCTGAGCTGTACTATTAATTGCGGCCAAAAACATCACCATTTTGTAGGGGTTGAACATAATTCTTATTGGTTTGCCACAAATTTCCTATTTGGACATTATTATGTTGCTAAAAGTAACATTCTTTCGTATGCCTTTCCGGATTGCACCATAAAATAATGACAAGAGGGAGTTATATTGTAGCACAAATGTGGTATCACCCAGCAAATGCATCTAGTGGAAGTAGCCTATTGTTTAGTTTCGCATGCATCCCACTTTTCAACCTTTGCATTTTTATCGTGAACATATCATGGATACCTAGGCTATTCCCTTCCAAAGAGCATTACCTGTTAACTCTAAAAAACATAATTGGGAAATTTTTATTCTATGATGCTACCAAAAGGCTGGGTGTAATGGACCAAGTAATTAAGGCTATCCTGTACTGTCTAAAATAAAATTGTAAAGTGAAGTCGGCGGTTCAGTTGGTGCGATACATTGGTTTTATACTTTTATCCAATAAATAAATGTTTGTAAATGTTTTTGTAATTTGTAAATATTTTCGTTTTGGACCCACCGGAAAATATAAAATTGTTCCACGGCCCATATGAGAATGGGCTCACCTAATACCAAACCATATATATATTGTTTGATAATACGATGTAAGATTTGTGTCAACAGAGAAAACCAATAAATACACGACGATATGGACCGACTCCATGTTCCATTTTTACCGGGAGGATACCTTTCGAATATTTTAGGAGGCTTTTGCTTTTAGAAATTAGATCCCATTTCAAAATTTTAATATGATGAAAAAACAGATTTACTTGGAAGACCGCATAGGAAATAATGTTGTTGAGATAATGACAATAACTATCGTTGTTGCAATAAGAATTCAGATAAAGTACATTTTAGATTATATTATACTAAAATTTGAACTATAAATGTGGATTAAATAATTTCTTAAGAAAATAAAAATTCAAGTGTCAAATAGAGAGAAAATTTACAGTAGGTATAAGAAAAATGAAAGAAATATTTTTCTTTAAAATATATAGGGTACACAAATTTTAACCTCTACAAATTAATTATCCATCATGTAAGCCATAAATATACATTCTACACTTTTCAAATTTTCTTGAACAACTTTTCAAAGGTAAGCATGCCTTTCTTATTCCTTCTTTGCTGTGCCTAGATTTTTATGGTATATGACTGTATATGAGACATCAACATGCATATAGTTCATTTGACCGTTTTCACGTGGTTTTGCCTAATTGAAACCACTTGCAAGTTGGTCTACCTTAGTGCATGTTGGTACAAGTAGGTACGATCTTTCGTGATATGAAATGGGCATAAAATTTTTAACCTGACATTCGTGCATTTTGAACAATATTGACGTTGAAGAAGAATATACTTGACCAAGTTTTTCATCATACATAAAAAATAATGTGTATCGGATCATTTGAATGGACACTAGTGATTTTTTTTTTTAAAAAAAAAAACACTAGTGGAACTTCCTCACATCATATAGGACCTTCTTAGCGCGTTTAATCCAATCCCGAAAATATGAGAATAATAATTATCACTAGCAGCAAATTTTTAATTTAATAAAGTGGGCCAAGCATTGCATTAGCTTACGCTTATTTTATACTCCCTCCGTCTTTTTTTATAAGGCGTTTTGGGTGTGTGAGTTTGTCCTCCTTTATAAGTCGTTTGGACAATTTTTAAATAATTTTTAGTATACTTTCCTTATTTACCCTCTCTGCCTTTTTAGTATTGGGTTGCAGTCATAATTTGTCTATTTTGCTCTGTTACCATGACAAGGCAATGGAGACAAGTAGTAGATAGGAAGCTAGAATCTTGCATCTACCAAAACTAATTGGTGACATTGGTCGCGGCATTATTATTGGATTTTTCTTCAAAAAGCTATGCTGCTCTTCTTTTTTTTGATATAGAAAGGATAAAAAGCATGTTATGCTTATCTACGGCTCATATCCTTCAAAAACTTGATTGATCCACCAGCATATGGAAAAACAAAAGAGCATATACCACTTCTCCAACTATGAGATTCACATAAAAAAAAAACTCTTGAGATTCACTAAACCCCTCTTTACAGTCTGCATTTGTGTGTGTGAGAGAGTTAGAGAAAGATAGAGAGAGAGAAGCAGAGAGATTGAGAATAAGAGTAATAAGTCTACTATTGAAAATTTTTTTATGATAATAGATCTAAGAATATCATTAGAAGGAAAATGTAATGACTACATCCCAGTCACGATATGGAAAATTTAAACAATACAGTTCAACTGATTTAAAACTTGTTGTACTAATACATTATCGCATTTTAATTGAATTGGAAGTTGTTGAGCCATTTCTAAATTAAGAAAATTGATATGTGGGATTTTATATTTATTTGAACCTGCTCCTCGCATAGTCTCGATCATGCATAGTTGCAATGTCAAAAATATATGATTGGACTTTACCGCTGGAAAATCTTCGTATGCCTTCATAACCGCAGCAACAAGCTCATCAACGGATTTTGGCGCCTCTTTATACTGTAAAGACTGTATAGCACTAAAAAATCCAAGATCCAAAATATTTAAATCTGGAGAATTAGGGTGTTGACATATCAAATGAATGTCAAATCCATCTGCAGTAGCTGCCTGGCAAAAATCAATATCATCTTTATCAATATGAGTTCTTGCATTGTCTTGCTGAATAAATATTGGAGATCCGCAATCCTCTCGAGGCCATTTTGCTTTGATAGCAGGTATAACCTTTCCAATTAAGTATGACTTCATAAGCTCTCTAGTCACCGAAGTTATTGGTTTTGTTTCCATCGTACCTGGAGGTTAAAAAAAAAATTATTAAATTGGTGAAAATATTAAACAGAAAAATTGTTATTGTGTATACTGTTTAGAATATAGAAAATACCTGCAACTCGATTAACACTTGTTCGTCTAGCTGGCTCATGTGTGATGAATGGAAATACTCCAATTTTTCCAGAAAAAATTTCATTCCCAAAATGATCAAACCTTGGGCGGGCTATTGCAACCAAAAACATAACTTTGCAAATAAAATTCTTGCTCTTGCATGTGCGAAGCGGATCTTCTTCATCAGGTAACAAATAATATTTCTCTGATTTCTTTGTCATGTAAAACCACTTCTCATCAATATGGACGATATTCTGCATGGT
>JAKUCV010005038.1:55935-101148 GCA_028386065.3 Turnera subulata | reverse complement strand
CAAATAGCATTTGGGGCGGGCATTATTTTAGGTTTGGCGGTATAATCAAATTAGAAAGTTAAATTTGGTAGGTTTGGCGGTATAATCAAATTAGAAGGTTAAATTTGACAATAAATAAGTGAGATTATGACATTAAAAGCATTTATTGGGGGTTGTGCACAATCCCAAAACGCCTTGTAAAAAAGGACGGAGGGAGTATAACTTATTTGATAAAGTCATAAATGACAAATTTTTGCGTGTCACCTTGATAGTGAGACAAGGAGTGGGAATGGAAGATCAGGTGTCTATACCCAAAAGCACCTTGAATTGATGCCACAATTACTAAGTGTTTGAATTTAATGAATAGATGAGTTTTGGATAGTGATTTGTTTAGTTGTATGGATAAAGATTAATTCAAGCCTTTTGCATTCAAAGTTCAAATCTTTTTGATTTACTTACTAGTTTGAGGCTTGGATTCACTGTGGTATCATGACTATGGCCTCCAAAAAAAATTCAGAATTAATCCACCAGTTTATAGACAAGACTTATAACATGTGAGTTCTCCAAGATCAGTCCAATCTAATAATAATCACAACGATTGCGGAAGAAACTATAATATGAAATAATTCGTGTAGAAAAAAGAAAGGTTAATTTATCTTTTTATTTGGAGAATAGTTCTTCAGTGACATCTTCGTTCATCACAAAAGCTTAATTATAGCTACAGTATTTTATGAGACAAACTACGTGTTTTTTTTTTTTTAATGCTAAAACAAACTACGTGTTTTAGACGCATAATCCCAGTGCCCTGTGCGGTGTAGAAGTCCTGCTTGCAAATGCCAATGGAACTGTGCTTCCACGAGGCTCCATTGTCTTTTCTTTGACTAATCTATATACCAAGAAAAAAGAAAAATCTTATTAGCCTATTCCCCTTTGTATTTTTTTGCGATACTGTAAAAAAAAGCTTGAAACACCCTTGTAAAAGGGCTTGCATTACTGAAAGTATATATGTATAATGCACCAAAAAAAAAAGTATATAAGTATAAACCGCGGGGTTGTGCATGACTAAGTTCTAAGTTTTTTCTGTCACTCGTACCAAAAGAAAGCTAATAGAAAAATGCTCACGGCCTCTAGAAGATTTGTCATCCTACTTCTCACCTAGACTAATTTGTCATCCTAAGTTCTTTGTTCCTCCGAAGCCTCTCCTAATTAGTGATCGTTTATCAATATTTTTTTAATAATTATTTAAATATGAAATCCTGTTAATTAATATGATTGTTATCTTATTATTTGCATGCTCTATGATAGTACAATTTATCATAAATTATAACTCTTTTTTACTCTAGTTCGAATTGAGTCAATCTAAAGGCCAAAAATAACCTAATACGGATTTTTTTTATTAAGAAAATTTGAACTTATTTAAGGGGAATAAGTTGAACTACTTAAACCAGCTAAATAATTGATTGATTGATGTTAATTAATAATTATTTAATAAAACGAAAATTAACAAAAGCCATGAATAAGACCTTAAAAGTCCTCGCTATATATCTTGGTTTAGAAATGTGGAATTTAATTACTTCCAAGAAAAAGAATTACAAAAAAATAATCTTATATAAGATTAAGCAACATTATTTCTTCTTTTCATAGAAGAGCATCTTTCAATTAGGTATATATTTCGGGAGGCTAATTAGTGAGCGGAGTGGTTCGCTAGATATATTTTCTTTAGGTATTTTCCATCTCACAACTTATTCGTTCTTGAATTTATATGACATCACATCATTCAAATAAAAAAAAAACAAGCATTTTTCATTCATATAAATAAATTTAGAGACTTTAGTATATATCAAAAATATAAGAAAAATCAAACATAAGAATTCTTTTTAATCTATTACGTAGAATTATACAATAATATTTATCTATTACATTATGCACTTTTACCACTATATCAATAAACTAACAAGTGAAGGCGAGATATATCTACGGGTGAATATCCGGAAATTTGGATTGGGATATGTAATTTATGGTACAGAATTCAGGATCCCAAAACTGTCGAAACCCATATTGAATCCCAAATTCCAATATCCCAAATTCTAAATTTCTGAATTTTGATTTGGATAATTTGGAATAGTTCCAATCATCCCGAATTTGTCACATTTTCCTGAATCTACTTTCCATTTTTTTAGTTTCTCCTTTCCAAAATTACGTAATTCTAATTTTATCTTCACGTAATTTGACAAGTATAAGATAATACTAAAGCCGAAAAAACAAAGCATTCAGTTACAAATTTAGAAAACTATATCATCAAAGTTGTAAACTAAAACCACATGGTTATAAAAACGTAAGTTTATGTCTTTTTATTTTATCTTTAGGTCTTAAAGTATCAATTCTTTTTCTACGATTTCCATTTGCAAAGTGCTTGATGAAGGTTGCTTCCACCCTATCCATGAGCTTGGTATCCTGTGTATGAACAATTGAATAAGAAAAATCCCCTGCAAAAAGTGAATTTTCACCTCTGAACAGCCAAAACGTTAGTCTAACCTCATTAGAGTGGCCAAGGTAAAACTTATCCACCATTTTAAAGTAAGCTCTTGATGCTTTCCGTGAAGTGATCTGCATCAATGCAATATGGATCCTAATGCAATCGAATGAAGCCAGTTTAAACCCCTTCATGCTTGGCTTGTTGTCGGTGACTTTGGCTGCTGGGATCTCTTCATCATAGGGCTGCAAATGAGCTGAGCCGAGTCGAGTTCTTGATGACTCAGGCTCAGTTCGTGAAAGTTTAACCAAGCTCAAGCTTGGCTCGTGTTCGTCTCGAGCCTAGATACTAAGTTCGAGTTTGGCTCATTAAGATTTTGATAGGCTCATGCTCGGCTCAGGCTCATCTCAATCTCGGCTCGTTTAGTAAGCCTTATTGAGCTACAAACGAGCCAATAATTACAAGTTAAAATCATGAAAAAAATATGTTATTAATTAATAATTTAACTAATCAACCATATCAACTGTTATATCATATAAAATTAAAAATATTTTATTAGTGAGATAATGATAATTTTTTTAAAAAAGATGATAAATCTATTATATTCAATAAAAATTAAAAATAAATCATTATTCCAACTTCAAGATTTTAAAATAAAAATTGAAATAAAATGCAATATAAGCTAATTAAGTTATTTTAGTTTGTTGATTATGACTGATGAATCTCTCAGATTTATCATCTTTTTTTAAAAAAGATGATAAATCTATTATATTCAATAAAAATTAAAAATAAATCATTATTCCAACTTCAAGATTTTAAAATAAAAATTGAAATAAAATGCAATATAAGCTAATTAAGTTATTTTAGTTTGTTGATTATGACCTAGTTAAGTTATTTTATCGTCTAAGATTCAATCTAATAGAATATAATTTATAAGTTTAATTTTTTTAAGAAAACATGACTGATGAATCTCTCAGAAGTTACTTAATCGACCTAAATGAGCCAAGCTCACGAGCTAACGAGTCGAGTTTCAGCAAGCTCGGGCTCAGCTCATTTAGTTTCGAGCTTTTTACAAACAAGTTCAGGCTTGGCTCGTTTCCTTAACGAGCTAGGCTCGAACGAGCTATTATCGAGCTGAGCCTCGAGCCGTTCGCGAACAGCTCTGCTCATTTGTAGCCCTACATCATCACCACCTCTAGCACTATCTTCCGAATCAGCTTCTTTGCTCATCTTAACTTCTTTAATCGGGTTAAGTACCTTTTGTATACCTCGACCACCCTTCCCAATCTAGAAATCTCTTTTTAATACAAATACAAACCAGATACTAAAATTTTCCACAAATGTGTTTGAGTAACCAATGCAAAGAGAAATACCAATATTCCATAACATTTCCAACACAAAATTATAAAAAATATAAGAAATTGCATGAATAATTGTATAATCCTCAGAAGAACCTCAACTTTTCAATGTTTTCTAACCTGGGTGTTTATTGTAGCCACTGTTGGCAAGATTTGTCAAACTAGCTCCTCCCACGATCTGATTATCCACCTTGATCCTTAGGGTGATTAAAACATCCATTTGTTTGCTTAACTGCTTTGCCTCTACAGGTCACTTCCTCCACTTTCTTCTTATAAAAGTTAATTACCTTGTTAAATTCATCATCAAGCCTCCTAAAGAACACGAGCTCAAACTCTCCACCATTTTCTATTGCATTCAAGAACACGGTCTGGCAATGCCCTTGGCCCTCCTCTTCTCACACGGAACTAACAAATATAAATTTTTCCTCACTGTTTCTTGGAGACCCTCCACACCAAATTTTAATTTTTATTTGGACAATTTAGAATACGAATTAGTGTTATTTGGATTCAGGATTCAGGATTTTTGGATTGCTTAGAATCGGTGCTCACCCCTACATATACCTATAGGAAAATGTCTTACTTATTGGTAAGTTTGTTCTCCTAGGTGTTTTTTTAACGTGTGTCCCTGTCTTGTTCCAAAGGGGCTCTATTTTCTTACTTCTACTTCTGTTTGTATTGTCATTGTCCTCATGACCTTCTTTTCCCTAATTTCTCAATTAAATTTCATTGAAAAGGAACGTTCTAGTTTGGAAGGACACCCAAGAGTCTCTAGAAGACTCTTTTGATTTGATCATTATAAGTGCTTTTTGTTGGTTCAAAACTTCATGCCCAACTTTTTCTTTTTTTCTTGATGCTATTCCATGAACCCTCTTGTGCTTTTGGCACAAGAGTGTCAATGCGCTACAAGTTTATTAGTCCAGCCTTTCTTAGTTAAATCTTTCTTTATAAATTTTGATTCTAATAATGTTATTTTTAGAAGAGATAGATCATCCAAAAAAAATGAAGAGGGTTTCTTAACCAAAGAAAGGTAAAATCTACTTAAAATATAGACTAACACTAAATTTGAAAGTAGAGAAAAGAAAAGAACTAAGTTAGCTGAAAGAAAATTAGGGGCTAATCACCCAAAAAGAAAGCTATCATGGCATCCTAGATTTGTAGATTTGAGAAAAAGAGAGAAAGAAAGATTCCTCTACAAATTAATTTATACTATGCAACATTATTTCTTACACTTCGGGGTTTGTGAGAAGTTAAAATTTAAGAATTTCAAGATTTGTAATTTGCTTCCTGGTTTCAACATTGGTAGGGATGGGATTTGTACTTAAAATATTACTCCAATAAAATGTTGTTGGAAAAAAAAAAACTACCCTTAGCATAATTATCGTAATATTATTCGTTTACTAATTAAGCCAACCTCGCTGCGCTAATCCAAATAGCCAAGTCGTAAGTGGAGGGCCCACGGGCCACAAGACCTTTGGGGGTTTCAGACATAGTGACGTCAGCGAATCTAGTGAGAGTTTACAGACAGAAATGCTGAATTTTTATCGTACAATGACAGAGGTAGGGAAGAAAAAGAAAAAAAAAAATCAGACGTATCTTCACCGTCGATTAAGAAAACGTGGGTCCTACAAGATTTGTGATGGGACTTGACTTCGAACCCACTGTTTGCCTTTTTATTGGCTGGTGCCAGTTGGTACGGTGAAGGAACGGGCACACGCAATTAATTACCCCTTCCCCTTTTCAAACTCCCGTGGCAGAAATGTAATTATGGGAATTGAAAGTGAAAGAGTGGGTGCATAAAAAAAAGTGGATAATACGTCGTTGTCTATCTATCTCTCTATTTCCGTGTGGCTCAGCTTTGTGTCATTGGGTTGATTGGAGAGTAGACTGTTTTTTTCTTTTTTTTTTCTTTTTACTCCCTCCGTTTTTTTTTTCTTAATTGAAGATTTCTCACACATATCAATATATATCGTAATAAATCAACCTCAATTTTTAGGATAATAATACTATTTGACTATTTTAGATTTAGTTATTAAATCTTTTCATTTCTATGTTATTTATTAAAATATAAATAATTTAAAACTAGGCAATTATTACTATTTAAGAGTTTTTAAACCGTAATTAATTTGAAACAACCTATATATAATTCCTAGAACGTAAATAAATATGGAGGGAATATTATTGTTGTTGACTTCCCTTCAAAGCTTTGACTCGATTAATTTAGATTCAATTTGTGCGCACCTAATTATGATATATAAATCTTTAAAATTGGTCAAAAAGCAATTTTTGGTCGTTGAATTGAGCCTCGCGTTGAATTTTTGTCACGGTACCCAATTTTAATGGATTTTGGTCACTTTACTCAATAGAAATCGTTGATTTTGGTTTGCAGGTTGACCCGGTAAGGTGAAGCTCTACGTATCGATTTGTGAGCATGAAACATCATCAGGTGGACCCACAAGAAGTGGGTATATCCCATTTCGCCCGGATTCGTTAGAAAGCGAACCCGCCTGCGCTTAGAACAGGTTAAACTACAAATTAAAATAATACTCCACAATACGGAAACTGTAACAGCCCGAGTAAAATTTGGATTTTTACCGGGACTCTTAAAGTCGTTATACAGTGATTTACCGAATGAATTAATCTCGGGTAATTAATTCGAGGTAAATCGGTAGTCGTTTTTCGAAACCGAGAATTTCCCGCGCTCGGGAGTATCTTCTTGACTAACCGAGCCTCGGTTTTCAGTTCCGAGAGTTGGTCGACGCTCGGGAGGATTAATCGGATTTTCCGAGCCCAAGTTATATTTTTGGACTCGGGACGGAATTTGTCGGAAAGACGGGAGTATCCCTGCGTCTACGAGATCCCGACGCGAGAATTCGGACCGGCCGAATGAGGCTTGCCCCGAGGCCACTCTTCCTTCTCTTTCCTTCCTCTTCCTCTTTCCCGGTTATATTTCCTCCTCTCTCCCGGTTTTTCCCCGGCCACGCGGGCCCCACTTTCTTCTCTCTTTTCTTTCTTTCCCTTCCTTTCTCCTTCTCCTTTTTCTTTCTTTTTTTTTTCCTTTCTTCCCAGCCGCCATGTCCCGTGAGTTGCCGGCCCTCCCCACTTGCTTCTCTTTTTCTCTTGTCTTCTTCTTCTTCCTTGTCGTCTTCATCTCTCCCTCAATCATTCTCCTCCAATTATTTTTTTCTCCTTTTGCTTCAATCTGCCTCCTCTGCCATCTTCTCCTCTTGCATCCCTCACCTTCCCCTTTGCCTCTTTCTTCTTTCTCTTCTTCTTCACTTCGCAGCCACCACACACCACCACCCTCTCCTCTTCACCTCGTCCCGGCTCACTGCTGTTGCACCTCCCCGACGCCGTCACACCACCGCCGCAGCCAGACGCTGCCACCACGGACGAGAGGAGCCCGTCGCCACCAAGGCTAAGGTCGTGCCCCAAAAGCAGAGATCATCGCCGTCCTCCACACACGCACGGCGACCACCCCGAGGTTACCTCCCCTCTGCTCGCGACGACCAGCGCAACTGCGCTCCTTTCCGCGCGCCCTCACCACACCGGCCGTCGTCTCTCGCCTGTCAGCAGTGCCGTCGTCGCCCCTTCCATGTCACGCCGCCGTCGCCAACAGCACCAGCAGCCGAGCGCCGCCCACCTGCACCCTCCTTCACCTCACCTCGCGTGCGCCGTCGCCGTCCCCGTCCATTCATCGCCGCCGCTGCATCACCCAAGGTGAGCTTGGGAAGAGATGACCCGGATGTGGGTCACGGGGCGGGATGACCCGACTTGTTAGGTTATGGGTTTGGGTAGGGTTTGGTTGATGGGTTAGAGCTTGTGGGCTGGTTTGTTGTTTGGGCTTGATTTTTGGGCTTGAGTGGATAAGGGCTTGGGTTTAGGAATTGGGCGCTGGGCTGTGTTGACCTGGGTTGGTATTCTGGGCTGACTCTTGGGCTTGGGTTCTGGGTTGGCCCAGTCCAGTTAAAAAAAATAATAAAAAAAATAAATAAATAAAAACTATAAATAAATAATTATATTTCTGGTAAATAAATATAGACATAAGGTTTTGTAAATAATATAAATTCTGGAAAATGCATATACCTAGTATATGGTTATGTTTTAGGAAATAATTACTTAAATATATTATCTTGGAAAATTAAGGTAATTATGTTATGGTTATTTTAATAATAATATGGTAAGTATGAGTTATAGTATTTTGAGAAAAATATATGTATATGAAGTATATGAATATATTCTACTGGAAAAAATAAAATGATGTCACTAACATTATTTTGGGAAAATGTAATTATAAAATGAATTTTCTTCAAAAAATTATTATAAGAGTAAATAATTTTAGAAAAGGGGTATATATACTAGGAAAATATTTTGAAAATAAATATGGTATTGTATATCCCGGGGAATATTACACTAAGTATATATAATAAAATCTTTTCGAAAAATAAAATAATAATGTTTAGTAATTATATTTTGGCCAGTAAAATAATCTTATGGAGATGATAACGTATAACCGAGGGGGGTTTAATTTACACTTTATGGCATCATAGCATACCGATTATGTGCATTTATGTGAGCATGTTGTTTTGTGGTATAGGTTTTGATATCGAGCAGTTTCCCGAGAAGCCGGCGTCGTACCGGTCATTATTTCCAAAGTTGAGTAATCGGCTAAGGTGAGGATGGATAAACCTTGATATGTGCCCGTAATGTTGTGTGTGTTTCCTTGTTGTTTGTGTATTTTTGTTGTTTGATTGATCTGCTGGAATAATTGTTGATGTTTGTTGTTGAATCGTGTCAGACCTGTGTATGTTGTGTATTACTTGGTTTAATTGATTAAATGTTGTTGATTATACATTGTGATATATTTCTTCGTTAATTGGCTTATTTACTGGTGATAACTGGAGTGTTTATAAATCTTGGTTGATTTGTGAAAAGATGAGATAACCCAGATGAGCTGTGGGGCAGGTTGCCTGCTCAGGGATTTGATAATTGGTAATTTAATAAAAATGACTAATTGGTTAACCTCACTTAGACTGTTAGCGTCACGGACATTAAGTGTTGGTATGGAGTGGTCTGGTCGATGTCTGTGGTTGGGGGTATACCGAATACCCAGTGGCTCGGATATGCCGAATATCCGGTTGGTATGTTGTTATTTGTGGTGAGGGTATACCGAATACTCAGTGGCTCGGATATGCCGAATATCCGGTTGGTATGTTGATGCTTGTGGTGAGGGTATACCGATTACCCAGTGGCTAGGATATGCCGAATATCCGGTTGGCATGTCGATGCCTGTTTGGAAAGTGGCACTGCGGACCAGCCAACACTTGATACGTGACAGGGCCCAAATTAAAACAGGATAATAAAGTTAACTAGACTTAGAAGGTCACACATAGAAGTATTCGTATGTGTTTGGGTTATGATTGTCCCCTTATTTATGTTCTTGGTTATGTTATATTTACGGTGCTTGTTGGCTGATGTGAAGATGGACTGTCTTGATATGTGACTATTTGCTCTGTTGGATATGCTTTGTTGTTTGATTGAACCGTTGAGTTGTGTTTGGATTTACATGACTTGCTGTTAGTGAATTGGAAATGTTGATATGAAAATAAGTTGAGGATATGGGCTATTGATTGATGTAAGAGGAATATTTGAGATGATGTTATATTTGTCACTTGGAAGTAATGGTACGACTAGATGGTTAGAGACTAGTTCTGTGGTGTCATGGCCAGTGGGTTAGTTGGTTGGGGTGTTGACCCCGGATTTGAGATATTGGGATGTTGACCCCGGATTTGAGATATTGGGATGTTGATCCCGGATTTGTGATATGGGGATGTTGATCCCGGATTGTGGTTGGGCCTGGCATCCAGAATTAGTTAATAACCAGGTACGACCCTAGCTTGTCCAGTGACGGACCCAGAAGGTAAAATGGGTAATAAAAATTAATAAGCATTCTCTTGGTCTTGGCCTTGACATGATTTAGTAGGATTCTACTGATGTGCCGTTTGTTGTTGGATGCCTCTGTTTTGTTGTATGTGCTAGATTCTTCTGTTTGATGGTTGTACTACTTCAAAAGTATTACGGTTGATTATATATCTCTGTTTATCTTTCGTCGGTGAGCGCTTCGGACTCACCCCTCGCCTGCGGGGTTTCATCCCGTAGGATGAGTTGTTTGTAGTGCAGGAACGTACCGGGCGAGCTGAAGCGTATCCCTTGGACAGGGCTTGGATCCATAGGTTGCATCTGTGCATACAGTGTTAGTGACTTTAAAGTCTTCCGCTGTGCATTGTTTTCGCTATTATTGGGCCATTAGGCCGGGATTTATTATTTATGATGTTTTACTATTTTGGGCCGTTGGGCCGAGTTATTGTAGTTCACACTGTATGCTTGGGCTTTGTTGGGTCGGGTGGTCACAGTTCCGGCACGTGTTTACTGTGTACGATAAATACGGGTCGGGGCGCTTCAGAAACACACCCAAATCCTAATTTCTCCAATAAATTAAAATACCCAAATCCTAAAACATAATTTTTCTTAGAAGTGGGAATACAACAAAAGTTTTAAAAAGTTGGATTTTGTTTTAAAAAGTTGGAATATGGAAAAAGTTAAAAAAACCAATTGAGAGATTTTAGGTTGGGTATTAAATTGGAGAATTTAGGATTTTTGGTGTGTTTGGGTGGTGTGGAGCATTGTTTTAATTTGTACTTTAACTCGTTTCAGGCTTAGATGTGTTCGCTTTCTAACGGATCTAGATGAAACAGATACACTTACTTCTTGTGCGGTCTTTCTGATGATGTGTCACGCTCACAGACGGACGCATGGTGCCTCAGTTTACCAGGTCGGCCTGCGAACTGAAATCCGTGATTTGTGTTGAGTACAGTGACCAAAATCCATTAAAATTGAGTATAGTGACCAAAATCTAACGCCAGGCTTAGTATAGTGACCGAAATCCATTATAGTTGTCATTATAGCCAATCAAACTACACCTACAATCCTCCAGATGGCAATAAAAGAAGAGTCCAAAAGCTACACATGACAATAAAGTAAGAGTTTAAAAATCCTATGTGTCAAAACCTGGTGAGGAATACAGCTTTAAATATATATAATAGATTTCATATTCTGATGAAAAGAAATTTATTCAAATGTTTAGCCTCTTTCTTTTACCAAAGCAGAGAAAAATATCTACCGATATTTTATCTGTTTTTTTTGGCCCGTCACGTGTTGAGTACTTACATATGGAAAGGTAGGAGATGCCTTTTAAATCTCTCATTTTCAGCAACAAATCAAGATCACATCATTACCAACTTAGGTTTAACGCCAGAGATATCAAGCTTATGTCTCATGCAAATATGGAAAAATTATGGGCATCGCTTAGCTCATTGTTTTGTAATCTACTTCTATCTTTCCTTCTCCCCCTCGTCTTTTGGGTGGTTTAAAGTTGATCAATTCTGGATCTCATTTCCACACATCCATTCGGAATCTTGTTTTTTGCATTTAATTTGGAATCTGCAAGCATCACCTAAATATCTATTGATTACCAATTGGCAAGAATGATTCATTGGTGATGCAATTTTAAGCATTGCTTACTAAAGATATCTACAAAGGAACCAACAAAGCTTGACTTCGTTGGTTGAGTTTTTACGGGCATTCTAAGTTGAGAGTTTAAACTATATGGAATGTGTCTCTTAGTGGATAATTTGTAAAAAGTATGGAGATTCCAATTAATATTAAATTATGAGGCTATCATTACAGCTTATTTTGAAAAAAGTAAATTATATTTTGTTTGCATAACTTTTATGTTACTGTAAAATATTAATATTGCAGAGCTTTTTTCACACCTCTGCTTCACTCACTGTACATGATACTTGTATTGTTCCCAGTTTTGGTTTAATAAAGCACCTCGTTTAGCATTAAAAAAAACATAACTTTTATGTTTAACTTTTAGGATTTTTGTGTTAGAAACAAATTCCTCCCTCCATTCTATTTTAATTGAAGTTTAAGAAATCCTCATATAAATTAAGGAAGATAATTAACAGCCTAGAATTTAAGATTATTTGACCAATTTACCCTTATTTTATTTTTAATAAAAGTAGACAAACTAGATATAATTATTATGTAAAGTAAAGGATAAATATGGAAAAAAGCTCAATTAATGATCATTGAAAAGTGCAAAGTGACAATCTTTTAGGAACAAAAGTTTTTCCCACAAACGTCAATTAAAATGAAATAGAGGGAGTATAATGAAGATATAGGTCTTGAAAATAAATAATGGTGAGTAGGTCATCTAAGAAAAAAAATGCTTATATACATGATGAATATGGAAAAATTTTATGGTGTTCACCAATGTATAAAGTAGCATCTATAACATCATAAATTATTATGAAATCTTAAAAATAAAAAATAAGGAAATATATTCTCCTTAAAACAAGAGTAAAAAAACTTAATTGATTATAATATGTCACTCGATAATAATGATCATAATAATTTTTTTTTTCATGAATACCAATCTCTAGCTTTTTGTTGTGTAAAGGAGAAAAAGGCTTGTCTTTATATGAAATATTATCTTTTTGCTTTTTCATTTTTTCGGATAAAACAGAAGCAAAATAGACTAGTGCTTGTTTTGTTGAACCGTACCTCAAACTTTGATAACCCATCAAATTTAGACACGCATCGCAGTGATGCATAGTTCAGGGGTAGAAGATTATGTACTCATTTACCAAGAAATTAGGAAAAAAGAAAAAGGAAAAAAAAAAGAAGGTAAGGACATGATTGGACGTGATTTATTCACTGCCATTAATAGTCTCCAACAATATCGGATGGACGTAGCTACTATACTTGTTATGAGACAAAAAAAAAGTTATGCTTACGTCAATATATCAAATAAGGAGTGATACGTTGCTAGCTCCTTTCGTACTATTATATAAATGTTGTTGAGGAAATATGAAAGTGGAGTAATGGCTTGATTTGCCGTATTGTATTGATGTGATTATGTAGATACATATGACTTATTGTACAAGTAGAGAAATATTGACTTGCTATCTATATTATATTGATTGCGTTCGGTTACGCTAATTTTGGTCTTTATACTCCCCCGCAACCAGTGCAGGTGGGGAACAGATGCACAAGGTTGTCTGAAAAGCCGAAAACTTGGTATGAGACAATGCTTTAGTGAACACGTCGGCGACTTGACGATCGGTAGGAATATGACGAACACACAAGGCACCGGAAGAGACATAATCGCGAATGAAATGAAGATCAATATCAATGTGTTTGGTACGAGCATGATGAATGGGATTCACCGTCATGTATGTGGTGCTGAGATTATCACAAAAAATAGTAGAGGAACCTGAAGGGGCGATGGCAAGCTCACGAAGAAGCTGCCGCAACCAGATAATGTCAGCGACGGCAGAGGCTAGTGCACGATACTCAGCTTCAACACTAGACCGAGAAACAGTAGGTTGCTTTTTAGAGGACCAAGAGATGGGGTGTGAGCCTAAGAAGCAACAATATCCGCTAATTGAGCGTTGAGTGTCAAGACAGCTGGCCCAGTCAGCATCGGTATAAGAATGAAGTGGCACGGCTGTCTGTGGGCGAAAAAGAATTCCATAATTGGTAGTGCCATGAAGATATCGCAAGATGCATTTTACTGCCAAAAGATGTGGTTCTCGAGGAGCATGCATGTATTGAGAGACAAGACCCACAGCATGAGAGATGTCAGGGCGAGTGAAGGAAAGATACTGAAGACCACCAACAAGACTTCTGTATAATGTAGCATCTGAGAGAGGGGCACCGTCATGGAGAGTGAGTGTTGTTTTGGCAGATAAAGGGGTGTTCACTGGCTTACAAGAATCCATGCCAGCCCGGTGGAGAAGATCGAGAATATACTTCCGCTGGGAGAGATGCAGACCAGCTGAAGTGTGGGTGGCCTCAATACCAAGAAAATATTTGAGAGGGCCAATATCTGTCATAGCAAATTCAAGCTGTAATTTGGTAATAACTTGCTGAAGGGCAACGGAAGAGGTACCTGTGAGCAGGATATCATCGACATAAAGCAAGAGTACAAGATGCTCAATGTTATTATGATAAGTAAACATGGAAGGATCAGCTTTGCTTGAAACAAAACCCAGTTGGTGAAGAAAATCAGCAAACCGCTTGTACCAAGCCCGAGGAGCTTGCTTAAGGCCATAAAGAGCACGCCGAAAACGACAAACATGATTGGGATATTCAGGATGAATGAAGCCTGGGGGCTGATGCATATAAACCTCTTCAGTGATAATACCATGTAAGAAGGCATTTTTGACATCCAATTGTCGGATAGGCCAAGAATAAGTGTTAGCTAAACTCAGAACAGTGCGAACAGTGGTAGGCTTAACCACAGGACTGAAAGTTTCAGTAAAATCAACCCCAGGTTGTTGCTTAAATCCTTGAGCAACAAGACAGGCCATGTAGCGGGCCAATGAGCCATTAACATTGTGCTTGAGTCGGTATATCCATTTACAACCAATAATATTGTGGCAGAGAAGGAACAAGATCCCAAGTATGGTTATGTAGCAAAGCATTATATTCATCACTCATAGCCATTCGCCATTCAGAATGATTTTTGGCTTCGGTATAGGTTCGTGGTTCTAGAGGTGGTTGAGTGACGGCGTAAGGTTCATTTTTGTGACAGGTTTGGTGATACCAATTCTGGCTCTGGTAACCATTTGATGTTGGTTGGCCAGTGGAGGTGGAGAGATTGGAGTAATGGGAGTAGAAGGTGATGAGTTGGAAGGAGAGGCAGAGGAAGAAACAGGAGAGGAGGCTGTTATGGATGGCACTAGTGGTATGGAAGAGAGAGATGGTGATAAAGGGATGATAGTGCCAGGATGAAGAAAAGATCCTAATGGTGACACTGGAGGGACAGTGGAGATAGTAGTAGGTGTTTTAGCAGGAAAAATATGTTCATGGAATGTAACATGCCGAGAAAGAATGACACGATTAGACAAAATATCAAGACAACGATATCCTTTATAACCATCCGGAAAACCAAGAAAAATAGATGGGGTGGACCGAGGTGATAGTTTATGTGGAGTGGTGGCAGAAATATTTGGAAAGCAAAGACACCCAAAAGTACGAATATGACTACAATGTGGTGGTGTGCCATGCAATAACGTGTAAGGAATTGAAAATTTTAAGTGAAAAATTGGTAAGCGATTGACAATGTAGACAACAAACATTAATGCCTCAACCCAAAATTTTGGTGACAAACCAGCTTGAAAAAGAATAGACCTAGTAACATCTATTAGATGTCTATGCTTGCGCTCGGCATACCCGTTTTGTTGGGGTGTATGTGGACAAGAAATGCGATGGAGGATGCCATGTTGTTGGAAATAATTTTGAAAAGATTGATTTACAAACTCACCACCTCCATCGGATTGGAAAACTTTGATTGTGGCCTGAAATTGATTTCGAATCATTGTAGCAAAGGAAGTGAAATGGCCATAGACCTCATGCTTGTTGCGCATTCGAAAAACCCAACAAAATTTAGTATAGTCATCCAAAAACAACACATAATAACGAAAGCCAGTGTGTGAATAAACATGAGATTGCCACACATCACTTTGAATTAATTGAAAAGCACTAGTAGTTTGAGCATGAGAAGAAGAAAAAGGAAGATGATGATGTTTACCAAGTTCACAAGCTTCACAAAATGATAAATCCTTGGAATGGTAAACACCAGGTACAAATTTATTTTAAAATAAGAAATGCAAAACTTTGTCATTGGTGTGTGCAAGACGCCGATGCCAGAGCTGTGCAATGGACAATGAGACAGTGAGGGCTGAATGACTACTGTGGGGACCAACAAATGCAGTAGAGGAAGAAATGGGATAGAGAGAGCCACCACTAACGGAGTGAAAAAGAATTGTCTTTGTCTTCGCATCCTTCAAACAAAAGCTATTGTCAGTGAATTCAGCAACACAGTTATTATCACGACAAAACTGACGGACAGAGAAGATTTTTATGCAAGGAAGGAACATAGAGGACATTAGGTAATGAAAAGTTATGGGAAGCAGTAACTAGTTGAGAATCACCAATTGCTGTGATGGGTAACAAAGAGCCATCTCCAACACTAATTTTGTCAAGGCCAGTGTATGGGGTATAGGTAAGTAACATACCAAGATTATGAGTCATATGGGCAGAGGAACCCGTATGCAGATACCAAGCGTCATCCCGAAGATGAATAGCTGAGAGTGACTGTTGCACAAGGCTTGGGCAAGAGCGTGCTACATGACCAGAGTTATTGCAATACTGGAAAATAAGAACAGGAGTGGGAGCAGCACCAAGAATACCTGGAGAAGCAGGAGGGTAGTACCAATTAGAGGAAGACTCAAAACGATTAAAGGGAGCACGAAAAGAATGCCCACGACGCCCGCGACCTCTGCCCCAACCACGATAACTGAAGCGAGAATTACGATCTGGTGTATGTGTGGTAATCAAAGCCTGTTGGTCAATAGGGGTTGAGTCATGTTGTAGGGGCATAGAGGCTGCAGGAGCTGCAGCAGTAACAAGAGCAGTGATAGAGGAAGAAGCCGATGGTGATGGAGGATGACTGCGACTATTTACTCGTGTCTCAAAACTAAGAAGAAGAGAGCGAACATGATTGAAAGAGGGCAACACAGGTTGTGCAAGGAGAGGATTCACAATACTGTCATACTCAGTAGGAAGACCATTGAGAATTTGGAGAATAAGAGACACCTCAGTTGGATCAGAACCAATGGCTTTCAACGAATCACGAAGAGTTTTAGCTTCAGAAATATAAGAGTGCATGGTTTGATTTGTTTTCTTTAGATTTTGAAATTGCAGCTTCAGTTGGTTTTGGTTGGCGGATGCATCATCAACATACAAGCTATGGATAGACTCCTAAATATCTTTTGTTGTGTGCAAACCATCAGGATCATAGATTTGAGTCAAAACATCAATAGAGATGGTGGAATAGAGCCAAGTAATAACAGTACTATCAGCTTGATACCACTGAGTGTGGAGGGGATTTGGTGTTTGAGAATCAGGAAGAAAAGCAGAGGGACAGGGGGTAGCACCAGTAACATGACCGTCCAGTTGGTGAGCACGAAGAGCTTGGAGAAATATGCTCTTCCAAAGAAGGTAGTTGGTGAGGTCAAGTTGAATCTTGACAATACGTTGAATATCAGAGACAGATGGGGTGGGGGAAAGTGCAGAGGCTTGGTCAGTTGAAGAAGAGGGGCCCATAGTGGAAGAGAAGGAAGTAGGACTGGAGGGTTCTGTAATTGTTGTAGAAAGAGAGAAAAATATAAAACCCTAAACACACCTGGGCTTCGCTACCATGAGGAAATATGAAAGTGGAGTAATGGCTTGATTTGTCGTATTGTATTGATGTGATTATATAGATACATATGACTTATTGTACAAGTAGAGAAATAATTGACTTGCTATCTATATTACATTGATTGCGTTCGGTCACACTAATTTTGGTCTTTATAGTTGTATCTCCTAATAATTTCACACAATAGTTGATGATTTTTTAACACATATTAAAACTGTTTAATATATACGCGCTGGTATTTCAAAATATGTCATCTCTCACATATCCCTTTTCTCCACCTTCTCTCCGAAACCCAGCTCATGCACCCATATTTTTCAACCCTAGATCTAAGATTTGTTTTCAACATCAAAATGAACACCGAAAATCAGCGTGATCTCCTTTTGCATCGTCAAAACTCACCAACTAAAACACTCAAAGCATTTTTCAGAATACTATTTGGGTTTCATCGCTCTACTTCCACCAGATCCAATTGAAGCCAGGAATATCAACCTGGTCACTGGAAAGTTTCCTCGACAGGGTCATTCTTTGACTATACAAGTCCTTTTCAACACCACAACTGTTAGTCTACGCTATAATGAAGTTTTATGAGGGTGATTATAAGGAGGGCGATTTTGTTGTCCATCTTGGTGACTCCCTACCAAAAGCGCTCACTTAGGAGCAAGAGGAATCATTCGGGGAGATGATCAACAAGACATGCTTGGTAGGCAAAGTTTACTCTCTTCACTCTTTCACTGCTGGTAGTGTAAAATCCAACCTGAAAAGAGTATGGAACCTAAGCGGTGACTTCAGCGTTACCGAAAAAGGACAAAACAGTTTTACTGTCGGCTTTGAGTTCGAAGCGGACTGTGATAAGATAATGAGAGATGTTCCTTGGCTGATGGCAAATTGCGATATGAATTTTAGTCGATGGTCAGCGCGAATGTCCATCAACCAGATCCCAATGAGGCTCACGGTCTTTTGGATTCAGCTCTATGAACTCCCACTTGAGTGTCTGGACGAGTACAAGATCAAAAAGATTTGCAATATTTTCCCTACGTGGTTTGAGATCGATGACAGGCTGGAAAGCATTATGGGCTGGAATGGTTTTGTAAGAGTCAAAATCGAATTCTTGCCTGAAAGGGCGTTTATTCCAGGTATCCATTTTTATGACAGTTTAGGGGAAAAGGTTTGGATCAAAATCCGTTACGAGCGTTTGGGTGAATTTTGTGTCAACTGCAGACGAATCACGCACAACAAGAGGAACTGTTCTAGGCTTGGAAGAATCATTGAGAAGGAGGAAAAAGAGTCTATTCACAGCGTTGGACCCTGGTTGCGCGCCAGGGAATCCATAGGAAAGAGCTGGAAAGGAAAGAAAACCATCAAGGTTTTCTCCTTGTACAAACCATCTCAGCCAGAGGAGCCTAGAGTCCCTCACCAGAAAGTCCCCACAGAGCAATAATTGACAGTAAAGGAGCCAATCCTGACAAACCCAACAGAATAGAGCATTGCTAATAAATTCGCCAGGCATCACTACCGGTCTTATTGCTTTTGCTTTAACCATAGAAAAAGCACTGGAGCAATCCAAAGCAAAAGAAGCGCCAACTTGGCACACCGGACGGAATGGACATCGTTCAAACCTTCCACGAGGGATGGGTGAACACGATGGTAGAGATCACGGAGAACATTGACAAAGGTTCTCCGGTTGCAAGTACTAAGAAGAGGCCCAACTAGAAGCGCCTTGCAGAGCCACCCAGATGGTTTTCAAACCTTCAACTTCGGATATCATTCGGAAAAGAGAAATGGAGGCTTGGGTAGCCGAGATCACGGAAGGAACTGCAACGGAAGTCACAGCGATGGCGGAGACCCATTCAAGGTGTGGTGTTGTCGCAAAGACCCCAAAGAAATAAGAGTGGGGAAAGTAGCCTTGGCAGATTATTCAGCAACTGCTAGGCTACTATTTTGTCACCATCAGGTATATTTTGCCCTCTCAAGGGTTCTGTTTTTCCATTACCTCCCCAGAACTGTGTCTGCTCCAAGACACAGCACACCAATTCGACACATCAAAGCGATATTTTGACTACGGGTTTACATAGGCTCACTAGCAGCAGACAACAAATCACTACAGCTCTAACAAGGTCCTTACACAAATTGCCGAACTGCAAGGCATTTAAGGGTATTCCCTTACCCTTGGGAGACACAGTACCAGCCGCAAGCCATCCTAAACATACTTCTCGTGTTCAATCAGGGAGAGAACAAGGACACTAAGGTTTACAAATTTGTTGACCCCATTAATCAGTTCTATCTGTTAACGCTTGTTGTTTTTAGTTCTATAGATATATATTCAAGTGTCTGCTACTCTGAACTTTGTGGGAACTCTGTTTTTCTTGTTTGTATGCAGTCCCACAACTTGCTGTGTATTTGGTTCATCTTATAATGGGTTTTTGGGTTTTTTGGATCCCAATGTTTAGTGGTTTGGCCAATTTGGTACCCCGACATTTTTTTTGGCCGGGCAGGTACCTCGAGATTCCATAGGCAGGCCAAAAGTAGACTACCTGTTGACGTGGAAGCTGCCCGGGCACTTGCGCGTTGTACTGTACCTAAACGATGCCGTATTAAGTAGCAAAACGTCATCGTTCGTGCCACGTCGGACACAGGTGGCGTGTGGGACCCACATCAATTAAACCCGGATTCTTCCCATGCCGTACCCGAACCACCCACAAATCCGGACAGCGAACCCGACCCGCCCAGCTTCTCCCGCCCACGTCGAGAAATTTAAAGAAAACCCTTAAATTTGACCCGCTCCCAATTTTTTTCCGATGGAAGTCGATGTGTTTATTGAATAATGAAAAGTTATTTACAAAAGAATGAGAACAAAAGGGTAATAGCTTGAAGCCCACTAGCAAGAGCAATTACATCATTGAGCAAAGCGAATCCTCACAGAGCTACCTGAACACCAACCTTTGAAAGGCTCCGAGGAAAGAACCCAAATCCTGTAAGAAAGAACCCAAATCCTCCATTCTCTAGCTGCGAACCCTAGGCCTCAATGGACTCGTTCGTTAATTGAAGGCAACCCCAAAGATAGCCCGTTGCAGAGGGAAGGACAATGGAGAAGAACCCCATTATCCTCCCTAATCGGTACCACATTAGCCCCAATCGTTGCACTTTTCGAAGCGGCCGCACGCGAAGGCCAATCAAGAGGAACCAGCCAGAGTTGATAGCCGAAGCGAAACCCCAATCGAACCCAGTGGAGTTAGAGAGGCGAAGATGAAGGGAATGCTATTGTGAAGACACCGGCGGTGGATTTGGAAGTGCTCTGGAGGGGGAAGGAAGCTGCAAGAGGGTGTTTGGGTGTGTAATCGAGGAAGACTGTGGCGTGGCAAAAACCGAGCAGGGGAAAAGATAAAGGTAAGACTCTGAGTTTCTTTACTATAAAGCGTGTACCTGTACATTATTCTAGGTGTCAACATAGTTGTCGGTCAAAACTGTCGGCCGTACAATATTCTAGGGTTTTTCCCACTGCGTGGAAGTTGCCGAAAATGCCCTTGGGCATGTGTTGTTGCTTTGTTTATGTCAAATTAATAAAGTAATACAGCGAAGTAGGTTGTTTCTACATTGGTAATGTGGTTGAATGCTCGTCGTCAGTGGCTGTTGTGTTGTTATTGTTCTGTAATTGCCATTGTAATGGGATGGTTGTTGTGATGTTTTAATTTCTTCTGTTATTTTAATGTGGTGGTTGTAGATGGTGTTGTACTTGTACCATGTTGGTGGACGGTTAGTGAGGTCTGCTGAAGGCACGGACTATATAGGGAGAGAGGTTATTGAGAGCCATGGAGACTCAGAGGAGGCGGGTTTTATGACTTTGAGGTGTTGGTGTAAGAGGCATGGGCACACTAAGGTGCAAAATATATGGTATCTGATGCCGGGGCTGAGTTTGAATGATGGGCTAATCCTGTTAACAGCTGATGATGAGGGTGACAGGATGTTCTTAGATACGTGTAGGATGCATAAGGTAGTAGATGTATACCTTGATCATGGAGAACCAGTGCACCCTTTGTTTGCTGAAGGTCCTGAGGAGGCATGCCATAGATTAGGCATAAATGAGAAGGGTCAGAGGTTAGGTGAAAGAAGGGGAGTTGTTGGGGAGACATTTACACAAGGCTGTGGAGAGGCAGGAACATCAAGGCAGGCAGGAGAAGAGGAAGATTTTGCAGATTTGTATGACAATGTAAATGGAGATGGAGATGACAGTAGCGATGAAGATTTTGCACTTTCTGGAGATGGTGATGCTGAGTCAGATAGTGAGTCAGTAGTAGACTCTGAACAAGCTGTGCAAAGTGTTGCTAACCTAGGTGACCAAGGGGATAATGGAGAGGGAGAGAGGCATGAAGAAAGGTGGGAGGCAACTGGTTACTTGATAGATGATAATGACGAAGAGTTGAATTTTGTAATGCGAGAGAAACAGCGGATTAAAGCAGAAATCAGGGGTGCTGGAGGCTTTAATAATGATGGAGGTGGTCCCATTTTGGAAGGTAGCGGTGCAGGTGATATGGAGGGCAATGTGGGAAATTTGGCAGAGGGGGATGATGATGTAAATGCCACTGATGAGGAGGGTATAAATGTCCAAGCCAGTGAGCAATGTGGGGATAAAGAGGATCTGGTTGGCTTCGAGTCTGATGAGCAGGTGGTCAGACTTCAAATCCGACCAATGTGGACCAGTCCCAAGCCAATGAGACCATTATGGCTCAATCACAATCCAATACCACCTCTGTCAACCTCATCCCAACCCAAAATTCAGTGGTTGCCCCTATTGGTAGACAGATAGGAGGAGGAAGAGGCAGGGGTAGAGCTAGAGGTAGAGGTAGAGGTCGTGTACAAGTACAGTTACCTCCAACCTCACTTACTGTTGGCACCCCCTCTGCAGAACAACCTCAACTCCCACCATCAAACGCTAGTCTTAATGGTAGGATGTACATTACTAATACTTTTTGCCTATCAAATGTTATAGGAACTTTTACTACATACATTGATTACTGTACAGGGGCTGATGATCAACTGGATGACGAAGCACTTGTTGGAATTCCTGATGAAATTCTGGCTAGTATGGGTAAGTAAATACATGTGGTGGACTACTATTATTTCATACACCTGATGGTTGTAAATGTATTTTTTTATTCATGCCATTATCCTTAATTTGCAGGTACCAACTCCAACGTAGAAGACAATGCACAGACTAATACAGAAGCTTTTGGTCTTAATACAGAAGTTGAAGATGGTGGCCAAGTCACAGCAACTGAAGGGGGTCAATAACAAGGGCACATGGTATCGACAAGGTCACCTCCTCACAAAACTGCAAGGACGATGATTAAGACAATGTCACCTCCTCCCAAAACTACAAGGGAGAAGATACTGACCAGGTCAACAGGTGTTGCATTTGGAAGATGCACCAGAAGTCTCCAAGCAGCCAATAGCAAAAGGAAAGTAGACAAATGTTGTGCCATGGACGCAAATAAGAAGAAGAAGGCTTGAATGAACTTCAATGTGTATTGGTTCAATGATCTGTGATGTGTTGGTGTGTTTCTATTTTGCAATATGGACAAGAAGGACGTATGAATGCCTTCATCTTTTGTATTGTGTTTTCCTGACTATGAACCACACTGAACATGTTCTGTTTTGGAGGTTATGAACAACACTGAACATGTGTGGTTTATGATGAACAATTATTATGAACTTATGGATGCCTGAGTGTATTGGCCATGTTTATTGTCATTATGGTTTCTGTGAATCGAGTCAGCTTCACTTTTCTCCATCTTTGGGCATTTGGCAGATAGGTTAACACATAAACAGAAGATACAATACATCAACATTCATATTCGCATTACACAATTTCATTAAAGGAATACATTGCCACATTCATAATCGCATAACATTAGATAATGTCATTCCAAAATCCGGATACCATACTAACGAAACATCATTCATACAACCCAAACCCAGAATTTGCCCGTAACTCAGCACTGCAATCCAAGCTTCAAACAACCCAAAAGTTGCCCGGAACATCACCCCATAATCCATAATTTCATCAAAACAGCACCCTCAACAAAAAGTGTAGGAATAGGGTAATTGCCATGATTGAATACACCGAGCAACACCCTGCACGACTCTGACAACGTGCTAAGTCATCTTCTAGTTTAACTTTCTGCAACAATATAGCATCTCGCTCTTCCTCCGCCTTCTTCTTCTGCAGCAACACAACTTCGTGGCAGGAAGTGAGCATTGAATTCTCAGCCTTCAACTCCTCCAACGATGCGACCAAATTGTCATTTGCCAGAGCACACTCCCGCACCTCAACCTCCAACCTTTGGTTCTCCATGTATAACTCCTTCTCTCTATCACGCAACCCTCTAATAATGTCTGCAAACCATCCACGAATTTCGGGGTCTATAAAGAGAAAAAACTTACACGCACTACACTTGTGGAACCTCAACCCGGGATGCAGGTCTGTCCATGAAATCCATTGGCCGGTCTTCAATCCGCAAAAACAAACAATGTCAACGCCTTCATAATCGAAGTCAGGTCTCTGCCTCCCAACTGCGGAGATGGCCTTCGATGTCCTCTGCTTCCTTCCAAGCCGCGATGAAGATGAGCCAGAGGAGAAAGTTGAGGACGATGAACCGGAGGAGGACATACTTCAATTAGGGGGAGTGATTGTGTAGCTCGATTGGGTAGAGAATGGAGGATTTGGTTTCTTTCTTACAGGAATTGGGCGAGAGCTGAAAGTGAACGGAAAAAAATTGGAAGCGGGTTTTAATTGGGAGCGGGTCAAATTTTAGGGTTTTCTTTATATTTCTCGACGTGGGCGGGTCGGGTTCGCGGTCCGGATTTGTGGGTGGTTCGGGTACGGCTTGGGAAGAATCTGGGTTTAATTGATGTGGGTCCCACACGCCACCTGTGTCCGACGTGGCACGAACGGTGACGTTTTGCTACCTAATACGGCGTCGTTTAGCTACAGTACAGCGCGCAAGTGCCCGGGCAGCTTCCACGTCAGTAGGTGCCTGACCGGGGGTCTACTTTTGGCCTGCCCATGGAATCTCGGGGTACCTGCCCGACCAAAAAAAATGTCGGGGTACCAAATTGGCCAAACCACTAAACATTGGGACCCAAAAAACCCAAAAATCCATCTTATAATCAATCTACTATATGCTCACGACAAAAAAAAAAAAAATTGTTTAAGTGATCTAATTGATGATGAACAATTCGGCCCTATATATATGTACCAGATATATACCAGTCACTACTCACTAGCTAGTCACAGGTTGTAAACTGTGCAATTCAGATATAAAAATTTTCTCGTTTTCTAATTATTCATAAAAAAGTATACGTAAATATAGCTAAGATCTTTTCTTAATGGGCATACCTACTGATGTAACTCTCAGCATTTTTCATTCAATATTGATGAGTGATGACACTGTCTTGGGTAAAAAGAATGAAGTAATTTTCGCTCACGTGAGCTAATTAGGATATGGATGAAACAATTGTGTGGTTTTGCATTTATGTATATAAAATTTGCGATCACATTGACAAATATAAATTATTGGCACACTTTCAAGTTTTATGATAATTTTTTCCCCCGAAATTGAATGAAAATACATGAATTGTTTGGTGTAAGGAATCTATTGCAACTGCATGTAGAGAATTTGCTAGTATCAAAAAAAATGTAGAGAATTTGCTAAGAGTTTCTTATTAAGTTTTTTTTTTTTGACAAAAGTTTCTTATTAAGTTCTATCTTGCCAAGGACAGACCAATATTTTTTGCTAAGGCATATGGCAATCATTAATCACAAGCTCAATTAACATCATTGTCAAAAAATGGAATGGTATCATTATTTTTATCATGATTATGTAATGCGAGCGAATTAATAAAAATATTATTGTAAAAAATAATTAAGGAAGTAATATGATTAAATATGAATGAGCACGGAGTGGATATTTTAATTGCGGCCCTATACGCCACCCTTGTCTCCCCACTCGAGATCCAATGCCAGCTCTTCCTTTTGTACCCACCAAGAACCTTTCAAACCTTAGCTAGTCTCTGACAATGTTTTCCATTATTATTATTATTATTATTATTATTAGAACAACTCAAAACTTAGCTAGGTGGCATTATCCAGGAGAAATGCAAGTGGTTTCATTTTCTAACACTTGCCATACATTGCGAACCGTCCTATTGAAGTATGTTCATGAATATAAAGATGTGGAATTTCAAAATCCCATAAGTTGACATAGGGTACGTAGCAATGTTATTAAATAGGTGTTTGGTACGGATGAACCACGTCAGCACATGCCCTGGCTGAGATCCATGATTGAACTGCTCGCTAAAATTTCAAGTATATAAATGCCTCGGCAAAAAATTTGGGTATATAATTGTCTCAAATTATAAAATATGGGTGCGTACCAAAAATCCTTTATTAAATTACACTTGATCTGTAGTACTAGTGATGACAACGGAAGAAGCAATGAGTATGCATATGCAATAAAACCATTACTATTTGATTGCTTTGTGTACATCACTCATTTCATATCTAGTTTACAAACTTTGAAATAATTATATACTTATCCTTTTATCCATGCATTTCTTTATACATACACACGTATACGATCGATGTCGGTGGTAGGGGACTAGAGGAGGCATCGCCCCTAAATTTTGCACCATTTCATATAAGCCCTTCACAGTATCCTCCTCATAAAAAAAAGGAGAAATGTTAGCGAGATCCTTAGTTATTCAATACAAATTTATCTCATAAATTTCCAAATTTGTAAAAAATGTGGTGAACTGTACACATAATGGTAATCTGCTAATAAAAAATGAGAATTCCTTAGTTATTCAATACAAATTTATCTCATAAATTTCCAAATTTGTAAAAAATGTGGTGAACTGTACACATAATGGTAATCTGCTAATAAAAAATGAGAATCATTGTTACTATTTTTTTTGTCAAGGAGATTCACTGTTATTATACTATCCAACAAGCATAAAAAGTGGACTAATATTTTTTTTGGTACCTGTGTTGCTCTTGATTATCACAATTCATACAGGTATTTCAATTTGATCGCATTTCATCCCTCAATTAAACCTGATTTGCCTAATTTGGTATTTTGACCCTTTTACCCCCGAAATCAATGACGTGATAGTTTTTTCACCCAGGTTCTTCACCGAGTTATTAAGTGGGAAGGTGTTTATGGGTTAACCGGTTTGGATAGGCCAGTGGGAGCTACTTTGGTGACATGTCGGCGAAAAAACTGACACGTCATTGATTTCAGGGGTAAAATGGTCAAAATAATCAAATTACGCAAATCGGGTTTAATTGAGGGATGAAATGTGTTCAAATTGAAACACCAGAATGAATTGTGATAATCAAGAACAACACAAGTACAAAAAAAAAATACATTAGTCCATAAAAAATGTACTATTCAACAAATCAATGCAACTGATCATGTAGTTCGTTATAAAGTAATGTATATAATGAATGAATAGTATACAAATATCTTAATTAAAATCAAATTGTTAACTTCAAGGTTTTCGTGTCTCCGAAGTTTTCGGAATTCTCTGAACTTTGGGACCTAGGGTTTTTTCCGACACTTGCCGCCTCCTACAGGAGTGCCATTGTGGCATCAGGGACTACGGCTCAAGGGGGCCACCAAGGCCACCGGATCCCCATAATGGTGTCTCGTCTGGCGTTGGAGCAAGGCCGTCCTTTAAGGATAAGCTCATGTTGTGGCGTACGGGGGTTGCACCTTATAGAGCTGATGATGGTTTTCAGTTGAAGGAGGATGACATTCGGGTGGAGATGAAAGAAAGTGGCACCTCTTTTCAATTTTCTAAGAGATTCCGGTCACATATTGCTTGCCCGTGGGTCTATTCAGTTATTGCAAAGGTTTTGGGGCGGAGGTTTAGTTATAGGGTGATCTGTTCTAAGGTGGCCTCTTTGTGGAAGCCGCAGGGGGGTTTTCAAGTCATTGATCTTGCTATTGAGTATTACCTGATTCACTTTGAGAAGAGGGAGGATTATAATAGGGTGCTTGCCGAGGGGCCTTAGACTATTCAGGGGTCATATTTCACGGTGCAGTCATGGCAGCCGAGGTTTAACACTACCAAGGAGCCTATGCAAACTACTGTCTGGGTACAGATCCCTAAGCTCCCGGTGGAATGGTACCGTCAGGATATTCTGAGTGCACTTGCGAGACAAATTGGTAAGCCAATCTGTATTGATATTAATACTCTTCATGCAGAACGAGCAAAGTTTGCTCG
Source organism: Turnera subulata (assembly GCA_028386065.3). Lineage (NCBI taxonomy): Eukaryota > Viridiplantae > Streptophyta > Magnoliopsida > Malpighiales > Passifloraceae > Turnera > Turnera subulata. Next base: position 73,724 of record JAKUCV010005038.1, on the reverse strand, counting down.
CTTAGCAATTGAAGTTGAGTTTACTAAGCCGCTGTTGGGGAAAGTTGAAATTGAGGGTAGGTGGTTTGAGGTCTGTTATGAAGACATCTAGGATTTTTGCCATGTTTGTGAGTTAGTGGGACATATGGTTTCACAGTGCCCCTCGTCTAGGGTGCCGGAGCAATCGGTGAGGGGTGTGCAGCAAAGTCAGCCGTCGGTGGAGGTGCGATCTGTGGCTTCCTCCCCTCTCCAGGTATCAGGTGCAGCGGAGAATTCTAAGTTTGGCAATTGGATGAAGGTATCGAGAAAGCCTCGGGTTCCTGTCTAGCGTGATAACTCCAAGATTGTTAGGACGAGGATTGCAGTGAATCCCTTTGATCTTGGCTCGGTGACAGCATTACTTACAGAGGTTATGCAAGATGTTAAGGATGCTCCATCCTCCTCCTCGCATCCGGCTAACCATGTTATCTTCCAAGCCCCGGCTTTGCAACTGACGCAGGTGCAAGGTGAGAAAAAGAAGGTGGCGGTGGTGAAGGGTAGAAAATCAGGGAAGGTTCAGGTTATGGTTTCGGCTACTGATGGTGGGATGAAGCAGGTGGCTGGAGGGTCTATTAATATTGAAAATTTTAAATCCTCATTTGTCAACCCTAAGCGCATGCAGTGACATGCAAAATCTGGCATTTCATCTACAGGTTTGTCAAGTGGGAATGAGGCTATGGTTTGTCAGGATGAGATTCAAGAAAGTGTAGCAACCTCTTTGAAGCGTAAGGGGCAGTTTCCTAAGGTGGTTTCTACTACAGAGACGGCTCCAATTGAAACAGGGATCCTTAAGTAGTTTTGGCAAGCTAATGTACCCCTCATGGATCCGAAGGTGTCTCATGCCCCTACTTCAGCTGATGTTAAGACCAGGGGTGGGGTATATCTTGGTGGCAATAAGGATTGGTCAAAGGACTCCGGGCCCCGGAGGTGGGGATTAGAGAGATGGTAATGGATTTCCCCTTGCTTTTAACGGATGGTTTAAATTTCTTATCATGGAATTGTCAAGGAGCGAAGAGTGAGTTATTCTCGAGCTCCTTTCGGGATATGGTTCAGCAACATAGAGTTCATTTAGCAGTTATTTTGGAGCCGCGAATTAGCGGGGTTTCAGCGGAGCGAGTCATTCGCTCCTTATGTTTTCGTGGATGGGCTCGGGAGGATGCACGAGGTTTTGCAGGTGGGATCTGGATATTATGGTGGCCGGAGGTCCTAGCGGTTTCTGTTGAGCAACGGTTTGACCAGTTCCTTCATGTTCGGGTCACACTACATGGGAAAGAACCGTTTCTTCTCACTGCTGTCTATGATAGGCCGTTGGAAAGTAGGCAGAGTGTTGTGTGGCCGTATTTGCTTTCTCTTAATGAGAGAATTCGGATTCCTTGGATTCTCATGGGTGACTTTAATGTTACTGCTTACCCTGAGGAAACCCAAGGAGGTGTTACTGCGCAGCTCAGTCGGATGGCAAGGTTTAGAGATTGGATGGAGGAGTGTGGTCTTACGAATTTGGGGTTTAAGGGACGCCGTTTCACGTGGTTTCGAGGAATGATCAGGTGTCGGCTGGATAGGATGTTGGCTAATGATTGTTGGCGTCAATGTTTTGATGATGCATCTGTTTTTCATCTTCCACGCATCAAGTCAGATCACAGGCCTTTGTTGCTTAGGGAGTCGACGAATAGTCAAGGACTAGGCTCACCTCGGCCATTCCGAATGACCATACGGCATGGCTCACTCATTCTCAGTTCTCTAGTTTGGTTCGTGATGCTTGGCATTATAATGGGAGGATGGTGGACACTATTTCGAATTTTCGAGAGGCGGTGAAGTTGTGAAATACTCAATGCTTTGGTAATGTCTTCTATCAGAAGCTATATTTGTTACAACGTCTGAGGCGAGTAGAACTTGCCTTGGATCGTCGCCCTAATAGGTTCTTGAGGCAGCTGAAATCACGACTCCGGTCAGAGTATGAGCAGATTCTTGTTCGTGAAGAACTTATCTGGATGCAGAAGTCGCGGTGTAAATGGTTATAGCTTGGTGACTGGAACACTCACTTCTTCCATTTGACTACTAAGGTTCGGTGAAAGAAGAATAAGATAGAGGCTTTAAAGAATAAGTAGAGGGATTGGGTTTATGATCCACCTAGTTTACAGCGGATGGTTGTGCAGTTCTTTTCCCAGCTCTATACGGAGGAAGGAGCACAGGCATTGGTTGCATTACCAGGGGGATTTCCGGTTGTGGAGGCTCATTTGATGACGGGTTTGGAGGTGGGGGTGTCTTTGGAGGAAGTTCGGCAGGCTGTTTTTGCGATGAGGGCTCTTAAGGCTTCTGGTCCTGACGGAATGCATGTTCTTTTTTATTAGAGTCAGTGGGCATTGATTGCGGATGATGTGTATCAGTTTGTAAGGGATGTCTTCTCTACTCAAAGGCTTGATCCAAGGATCAATGACACTCTCATTATGCTTATTCCTAAGATGGATCATCATCACATATCTCTCATTTTAGACCTATTAGCCTTTGTAATGTGGCCTACAAGCTCATCACAAAACTCTTAGTGTCTAGATTTAAGGGTGTGATGGATAAGCTGGTGAGTCCAGAACAGTGTATTTTTGTCCCTGGTCACCATATAACTGATAATATTATTATTGCACAGGAAGTCATACATTCGATGAAGAGTCGAAATAGTGGGACTGGATGGATGGCCTTGAAAATCGATTTGGAGAAAGCTTACGATCGGATTCGTTGGAGTTTTTTGGAGGAGACATTATTGTTAGCTCAGGTGCCGGCCACGGTGACTAGAATTATTATGGAGTGTGTTTCCACTTCTAGAATGCAAGTTTTATGGAATAGGAGCCCTATAGATGTCTTCTGTCTGTCGCGGGGTATTCCACAAGGGGATCCCTTGTCTCCCTATTTATTTGTGTTGTGTATGGAATGGCTTGGGCATATTATTTCTCACCAGGTGGAACTAGGTCGATGGCGTCCGATTTCGATGGGAGAGACTGGCCCTCCCTTATCCCATTTATTTTTCGCTGATGATCTCCTCTTGCTTGGTGAGGCGTCGGTGGAGCAAGCGACATGTATGATGGATTGTTTGGATTTGTTTTGTGCGGCGTCTAGCCAGCGAGTGAGCCGCCCTAAGTCGAAGCTGTTTTTTTCAAAGAATGTCCTAGATGAATTTGGGGATCAGCTCAGTGGTATCTGTAATATCCCCAGGACTTCGAACCTTGGGAAATATTTGGGGGTGCCTTTGTTGCATGATCGGGTGACGCGATTGAATTATCAGGAAATTTTAACGAAGGCTTCTATTCAGTTAAGTGGTTGGAAGACACGTTCTTTATCCCTGGCTGGTCGCATAACATTGGTTAAGTCAGTGCTCACCTCTTTGTCAGCTTTTACTATGCAGACGGCGAGGCTTCCGAAGAGCATTTGTAAAGATTTGGATGCTATGTGCAGGAAGTTCATTTGGGGAAGTTCGGTAGAGTGTCATAAGATCCATCTGGTTAGTTAGGATACCATTACCCAACTAAAGGAGTCGGGAGGCCTTGGGATTCGTCCGGCTAGTGATATGAATGCCTGTTTTTTGTTAAAACTAGCTTGGGGCATCCTGACCTCAAGAGAAGTGTTATGGGTTAGAGTTTTATGTTCAAAGTATAATGTTGGCTTTCTACCCCTCCCGGGTGGGCTGGCTAGAGGGAGAGCCTCTCCTTTGTGGCGTGGTGTTTGTGACTTGTGGCTGCGTTTGTTGAGTGGGATGGTTTGGGTGATTGGTAATGGACGAGAGACTCGCTTTTGGGAGGACCTGTGGTGTGCAGATATTGGGCGGCTATCTGATGTGGCGGTTATTCTGCTGCCTGAGGAATATAAGGGATGACCAGTGGCGGATTTTGTCCATCCTGAAGGCCAGTGAAGATGGGATCTTCTTTTGGCTTATCTCCCGGATTGGGTGTGCGTGCAACTTGCGGTAGTTGCTACTCGGGGTGGGGGGGAGGCTGGTCCTGACGCGTCTTACTGGTTGGGGACTACGAGTGGGTCTTTTACAGTGGTTTTGGCTTATTCTATGCTTACTTCGGGAGATTGGGATGATGAGGAAGGGGTGTGGAAGAAGATTTGGAAACTTAAGGTGCCACAGCGTATGAGGTCCCATTTGTGGCTGGTCATTCATGGTCGATTGCTTACGAATGAGGAGAGACATAGACAGCACCTGTTTGCGTCTTCTCTATGCCCTCGGTGCCACCAGCATTTTGAATCTTTATTACATGTATTACGTGACTGTCCTGTGGTGCAGGATATGTGGTCGCACCTTGTTAACCCTAGTGCTTGGGGTTTATTCTTTCAGTTGGATTTCTCTAGGTGGTGTGCTAGTAACCTATCCAACCAGTTTTCCACCTCCCATATTGCGGCGCCCTGGGATGTTCTGTTTGCTACGGCTCTGCACTCCATTTGGTGGGATCGTAATTTGGTTGTGTTTGAGGACAGACAGACCTCGTCTGCTGCTCTTTTACATACTGTGTTGGCCAAGGTGAGGGAGGTGCAGGTGGCTTCTTTGGCTTTTGGTATGAATGGTGAGTTTCAGGGGATCCGCTCATTGAGAGCGGTGTCGTGGGCTCCTCCGGACCACGGGTGGGTTAAAATGAACTCTGATGGAGCGTGTACGAGGAGCAGAGTAATCAGGACTATCGTTGAAGTGGTAAGTTTCGAAAAAAAAGTATGACTTGCCCTCTATCTCCTTTCCTGGGACTGATGTGACATCCCGTGAGACTTTACTTCCAACGATTGCGCCTTCCCTGTAATCAATAAACAAAGGGTTTTATCTGAACATTCAAAAAGAAGTTAAAGATAGTTCGAATGAAGATGTGATAGAAGCTAATCGAATTCAAAAATGCAACCTTTCTCTTATTATACGATACCATTCACCATGGGATTCAAAGAGACAATTTGGTCGTCAGAGAGCATTTCATTCAACTTCTTTGAAGAATACTCATTTCCTTTCTGAGTTAGCAGGCCCTCTCCGATCATCCCCTCCCGGTGTTCCCGAAAGAAAGAAGCGGACTCGGAATCCAATTCACCCTGGGGGAGTTATCCGGGATCATACAGGGGCTTGGTTGATAGGGTTCGGTGCTTTTTTGGTCCTTCTTCAGCTCTCTTCGCTGAGGGGTAGGCTCTTCACACTGGATTAGAATTTGCTTGGGCATGTGGTTATAGGAGGGTGGTAGTGGAATCGAACTCTCTCTTGCTTATATCCTCGCTGCAGAATGGCACGCCCTTGGTGGATTTACCTCTGACGTTGGTCCAAAGATTACGCTCCTTGGTGCAACGTGCATGGGATATCAAATTTCAGTTTGTGCTACGAGAAGCTAATCAAGTTGCAGATGGTATTGCGCGGGAGTCTGCGTCGTGGGCGCTTGGAATGGTTTTGCTACCGGATTCGATTCTGTATTTGCTTCATCATGATACTATGGGGTTATCTACCCCTCGCTTTGCTGTAGCTGCTTCTTAGCCGTTAAATATGGGGCTTGACCCCTCCTTTTTCAAAAAAAAAATATATATATCTTAGTTAACTTCCACACTAATTTGAACTTATATACAACCATTTATGGACCCATTAAAATAAATTCCCAATTGTTTTCGGGCTTTTGAGGAGCGGAGACATGATTGTAATTATGTGATGAAACTAAAAAGGTGAATGAAGAGAACATATATAACTGGCTAGAGATGATGATGTAGATTAATTACAAAAAATTCTTAACTATCAAATGAGCGTAAATTTTGTGTACTTTCAGGTATATATTTCCTGTTTTTGAAGCTCCTCGAACATATGGTTAAGGCTTGGCTTTTAACCTTCGAACGTTGTATAATAATATTGCTTCTTTAAAACGAGTGGGACACTAGCTTTCGTGGAATACACAATTTACCAATCAGAAGGAGAAACCTCCTTATAGATTGCATTGAGTCATTGTCCCACTAGATAACAATTTGTGGTATTGGGTCGTCTCAGTTTTCTGATTAAGCACTCACTCACTCTCCTTTTGACTACAACACTCTGAAACTTAATTTCAACCTAGAATCAGATCTCCAAAGATGCAGAGTGGTTGGTGGATGGAATGCCACCAGCTGAAAATTATAAGATAAAAATGTTAAGAATTTCACTCCGTAATCATGTAAAAATGTTAAGAATTTCACTCCGTAATCATTCCCCTAACGATGGCACTAATTATAGGTGTTGAATTCCAAGTCAAGGAATATACGTCTGGCCCTTTTATATATAGAAAAAAAAAAATCCACTAACATTGTTCCATGTTTTTTTTATTAATTTTCTAAGTGTATAATACTTTCTTTCAAAACTCACATTTTACTGAAAAGGACATTACAAATTAATCTAGATGAAAAGGAGGTCGAGGAAATGACTTTTTCTTGCTTTGAGATTGAAAATAATGTTTTGGAAATTATTCCAACTAGCTCAATTCCCGTGGATTCCACGGGCTTGCTCATTAATTAATTTTTTTTAAAAAAATTTAACACTTTAACTATTATTTCTAGGCATTTGTTATGTAATACTAAAAAAATTTACACATAATTTGTTTTCAAATTATATATTTTTTATTATTTTTTTATTTTTTCATATACATCTGAAAAATAGATAAAAATTATTAAAATAAAAATTAGAATATAAATCAAAAAAATAAATAAAATAAACTATTTAATAATAATATAAATAATAACTAATTTTTTAAACTTAAACATGCATTATTGGCCCCTAAAACAAAAAACATATTAAACAACAGAAAAAAAGTAAAAAGAATTAATTAATAATAACCAAAAAATAAAAAATATAAGAGAGTAATTTTTAAAACATAAATCAGTAAAATGAATAACAAATATTATTATTAAAAAAATAAAAATAGTAAAATATAATATAGATCAGAAAAATAAATTCTTAAAAACCTATTTAATAATAATATAAATAATAATTAATTTTGCAAAGTTAAGCATGGATAGTTGAGCCAAAAAAATATTAAACAACAGAAGTAAAAATAAAAAGAATTAATGAATGATAACAAAAATGTAAAAAAAATTTAGAGACTAATTTTAAATAAATATAAATTGAAACACCCCGACCATAATTTACCCAACCTACAGTATTTACCAAACAACAGTACCGACACGTGGCACAGACAGTAAATACAACAGGAAAACCCGGCCCAACGGCCCAAAGATAGTATCATGTCACCCGACCACGGGTACAACAGTATCAATAGCACAGCGGAAGCAATTTTAATAATTACAACAATAGTATGAATCGATTCGATGCAAACTAGGGATCCAGATCCGTCAGAGGAGATGCCGCGGCCTGCCATAATGCATACCTGCACAAAGAACCACGTAGCCTGCCGATGGGGCAGGTGAGGGGTGAGATTCTCCATAATCTCACCGACACATAACTCAAGATGAACAACATAGCATATACTTATCAGTCAAGAGCACTTCAATACGGCATACGAGTAGTGAACAAAACACATAACAAATACAGTCACAAAGAACAATGCGGACTATGCAAATGTCCACCCCATCGACTATGCAATGCACTGACCACCCAACACCTCACAGACTGTACAAAACTCTAGTGCCCGATCAGGACACCTCAACTCAACTACATATTGGGTAACCGACCCAGTCTCAACAGACTATACAACACATACTCTAGTCCTGACAGACTATACTCAACAGAGGTTCCTCATCGTATGATAACATACTGTTACTATGCTTGCCGAACATCTAACCCGGTACCAAAACAATCTCAAAATCGCGTGAGCCTCGCTCACCGGGTAGCCGGCAACCTGCACGGACCATACCCAATCAACATCACAAACCGGTCCCCGTATAGAATCACAACACAGCAGCAGCAACAGCAGCCACCACAGCAACTCGTAACCACAACAACAACAATTCTCACTAATCTCGATCTCTGGGTATCGACATACCCTTAAAAATGACAATAACCCAACTGTCGACCACAATCCGACAACCTAAATATCTCAATATCCGATCAAAAATGACAAGCGATACTCATCCGACAATTATCAAAAGAAACCGACAATAAATAAAGGACAACTGGCAACCGATGCCAACAACAATAGACTACTCACGACCAACGACAGCAACAACACCCGCGAACCGGCAACCTATGCCGACCACGGTCAACCGGCTATATTGACAACCTCCCAGGGTATGATCATGAGACAACATGCATATGAACATAACACATCACGGCCCAACAAAGCAAAAACACATTTCAAACAAGACTGAGCCAAGGCCGAAAGAATATCTTTTATTACTACCAATTTTATCTTCCGGGCCCCGTCACTGGACAAGCTAGGGGTCAGACCTGGATATCAACATATTTCGGGTGCCAGACCAAAACCAAGAGAACCCAGGCATCGACATCCAAAATAGTAACCCAGGGATAGACATCCCAAAATAGTAACCCAGGGATAGACATCCCAAATAAATCAACAGGATAGACATGCTTACCACAAGTAACCCAGGTCATGGCCACCACAAAACAGTCTTTACCCATCGAGTCGTACCACTACTTTCCAAGTGACATTAAAGTCGTCAACACAAATTGCAATTATCCAATTTCCATTTCCAATATCCATTATCAATTTTCCATGGTCAATAGTCCAACAACAATCTCAACACAATATCCACAGAATCAATATCACAGTCCAACAATCACAAGAGCAATAATCACGACAGTCAAATATCCAACAGTGAATATCTCAGCAGTTCAATCAAACAACAAAGCACACAAAGTATTGCGGCACATATCAAAGGTTATTCACCCTCACAATAAATATCAGCAAATATCACAAAGTTATCAACAACAATAACCATAAGATGCAATGGAACCTATGTAGTTCCAAGACCAACCATCCCGGCTATCACGGGTGGAATGACGTATATGCAACCTCACCTGATACTCCTCGGAAGCTGGTATCCGGTTAAGCCTTGATATTCCTATAATATAACAACAGTAATTACTTATAATGCACAAACAAGATGATTATGCATGATGNATAATATAACAACAGTAATTACTTATAATGCACAAACAAGATGATTATGCATGATGCCGGTTAACAGTTATTAGACGGCTTATCAGTTCTTTTTATTATTCCCATAATTATCTTATTCATTTCTGTGGAGGTTACTAATAATCTATTTTCCATCTGCTATACCAATCATATATAGGAGATTTATATTTGGTAAATAAATCAAATCATCTCGTGGTCTATATAATAATAATAATATTCCTTAAAGTAATTACTCCTGTTAAAATAATAATAAATACGTATACACTAGGTAAACAATAGTTATAAATTAATGGAAGGTGTGAATACGTCAATAAGGGCATAAATTAATATACCCACATTAAATAAAAATAATACAATTGGTAATAAATTAACATAGTTGATATATGGCATAAAAATAATTATAGCATAATGTTGTAGGAAATGATATTTATGAATACATATAAACCTATACAGCCGATATTCATACATTTGGTAAGGATAATAATAATACTATAGCTCATTTAATAATATAATAGGGTAAAGCCCGCACATGACTAAATCGATAAATATATTCGGTATTAAAATAATATAACGGATGTATAATATTTAATCAAAACAATAATACAATTATTATGTTAACAATATCCAGTATATAGTAATAATTATAATGTTAAGTAATAGACCATCATATGGCATAGTAAATTAACCAAGCACAATATGATCATAATAAATTATGCAGGTTATAGATAATAGATTTTTAGATACATAGTTAAATCTAAAAAAAAAAGATGATATTGTTATTAATTCATAAATTAAATCATTAACCACTTAATTATATAATTCGTCCACATATATATATATAGTACTCATCCATCGATTTCGTTATTAGGTCCGTCAAACGCGTATATGTCACGGGAACATGGGCCTCCGCACGTTCGGCCCGTTTCCGAGTCCGTTGTGCAAACCGAGCCCAAACCCGAGCTCATGGTATAAACGAGTCCAAGGAATTACCGAAGCAACCCGTCCACCGAGTTCCGCTTCTTGAGGAACTCACTGTTCACACCGGAGTTGCCCGGGCCTCGCCGAAAAATCCCCAGGACACCGGAAACCTGCCGGATTTCGGCTGGAACTGTTCACAGAAACCCACAACACACCCAAACCACACCACCATGACAACAATCCCGCTACCAACACCACCTTCATGGCTACAACGACTCCCTGGTGGCTAGAGCACCACCAAACTAGCTTGTTTACCACCCAAAACAACCCAACCCACAGCCACAGCAACATCATCGTCATCACCACCTCAGCCCGCACTCACCACAATAGTAGCACACCAAGGTCATAGACCCATAAACAATTCAACTCAATCAATCCAAAATTCAAATCAATCGAAGACAGGGGGAGAGGTAAGATGAGACGCGGCCAGAAACTCACCCAGGCTCGGTGATGTCGAGCGACAGACGCGGTGGAGGCGTAGGTTGCAGAGGAGAAGAGATCGGCGGCAATGAGGCAACGAGAGAGAGGGACAAAGGGGAGGAGGAGAGATCGGGTCTCCCGTGCACGGTGGCTGCTCGAGCTCACTCCACCGGTAGTGTCAAGCTCATCTCCGATGGCGGTGGCGATTCCTAGTTACTGCGGCAGTGGAGAGAGCGACGATTTGCTGAAGAGGACGCGGTGGCGACGGCAACTGAGCCCGGGGTGAGGCCTTGCTGTAGAGGAGGACGGCTTCGGCTGGCTGGCGATGCAGCGTCGCGGTGGAGGCTCGCTGCTGCGGTTGCTGTAGGGAGGAGCGTCGGAGTCGTCTCGAGGAAGAAGAAGGAAGGGCGGCGCGTTGGCGGCGAGCAGCTTCTGGTGGAAGGGAAGAAGGAAGAGGAGGAGAGGGAGGGAGGAGGTGTGGTCAGCGGTGGTGTGTTTGGTGGTGGCAGAAATGGTTAAGGGTAGAGGAAGACGAAGGAGGAGCAGAGGAGGAGCAGAGAAAATAAAGAAAAGGAAGGGGGAAGAAGACAGGGGAAAAAGATAAAAAGAAAGAAAGAGGGGGAGGGTCGGTTGGTCACGGGAAAAAAAGGTGTGGGCGGCTGGAAGGAAAAGGAAAAGAGGAAAAAGAAGAGAGAAGAAGAAGAGAAAAGAGGAAAAGAAAGAAAAGAAAGGAGAAGAGAAAGGAGAGTGGCCACGTGGCAAGCCACGATTGGCCGGTCCGGATTTCCGTCCCGAGTCCGAAAATACAACTTGGGTCGGAAAATCCGATTAATTCTCCTGAGCGTTGTTCAAGTCCCGGTTTTGAAAATCGAGGCTCGGTAAGCCTTGGAGGAGGCTCAGAAGTCCCGAGTAACCCTCGAAAAATAGTTCCGAGGCTAGGTTATCGAAAGAAACTCCAGAATATCGCGTATCCTTAGTGATCGAAACGAAGCTCGGTTATTCCCGGAAAAACTCTCGGAAAAGCTCGGTCCGATAGAATCCTCGAATTACGGCGTTTAACATTATGATTAGTAATTATTATTTTTGCAATACAAGCATTCTGTCCAAAATAATAATGAAAGTATTATTATTGCTGTTGGTTTGGAAAATAATAATGGTAGAAATAATATTAATCGTCTATGGAGTAGTAAAAATAATAAAAATTTATATCGAAAATTAACTCGGGCTGGTAAAATTTTCGATTAACCGCGATAAAATTTATTTACCACAGTAAAAGTTAAATCAACTTGGTAAAAAACACGAAAAAATTACCCGGGTCGTTACATAAATCATGAATATAAATAAAAAATATTACTATGAAGAAAAAAGTTAAATTAGAAAATAGAATATAAATCAGAAAAATAAATTAAATAAACTATTTATTATTCTTATAAATAATACATCAATGAACCCCAAAACAGAAAACATGTATTAAACAATAAAAAAAATAAAATAATTAATTAATAATAAACAAAATATATATAAAAAAGAGAATAATTTCTAAAAATAAAAATCAGGAAAAATATTTTTAAAAAACTATTATTATGAAGAAATAACATTAAAATAGAAAATATAAATAAATTAGCAAAATAAATAAAATAAAATATTCAATAATAATATAAATAATAATTGATTTTGTAAATTTGTACCTGCATCATTTGTTGATCCATGCTTGGGCCTACATAATTGACCCCTAAAATAAAAAAAAATATTAAGCACATAATAAAAAATTATAAGAATTAATTAATAATAATAAAAAAAATAATAAACATAAAATGAGAAATTTTTGAAATAGAAATCATAAAAATAAATAAATAAATCTATTATTATAAAGAAAAACTTTAATACAAAAAATATAATATAAATCATAAAAATAGATAGAAAATATTTATTAATATGATAAATAATAACTAATTTTATAAATTTAAACATGAATAATTGAGTCCTAAAATAAAAAAAGAATAATAAAACAAAAAAAGAATAATAAAATATAGAATGATAAAAAAATATATAAAACATAAAACAAACCACCAAAAAATATTATATAAAATAATAATATAAAGAACAATTAATTTATGAAATGAAAAATTAACAAATTAATAGACATGAAAAATCAAACGTACCTTTGCATCAATTAAACTCATATATGGACTAATAAGGAGGTTCTATAATTTTGTATTAAAGGATTCCTATAATCTCGAAACTCTAACTTGAATTTTCCCTAAATCATTGTCAGGAATCAATTCATCAAAAGCTTTAATATACATTTTCCTACACAAATAAAAAAATGATTAAAATAGATTGGGAGAATAAAAAGAATATAAAAACAAATAGGATGCTTAATTATGAGAGAAAAAATAACTTTAATGCTATATCAACATTCGTACTTATGCAAATAGTAACAAAACAAAAAAGGAATTAGAGAGAATGAGTGAATGGTAGAGAAACTGTATCACACACAGACAGAGATTGTATCTTGACCTTGTGTAGTGCAAAACAAAACAAAGAGAAATTGTATCAGATACAGAGATATTATTTCACAGAGATGATGAAATTTTTGAAGAGATGCACGAAAAAACAAAAATAATTAAAGATTTGTTTTGAATAACAATATTATCTTATCAGTTGTAAAGTTTATCAATAAAGGTAATACAATTCTTAGAGTAGAACACATAATATATATAAAATAATAGATTGACGATGACTTTTGTTTTCAAATCATTGACATAACTTATCAGTTTTTTCAGATAAGAGTTTAATTCTTATCAGGATTTTGTTATAAGAGTTTAATTATTATCAGGATATAATTGGGAGTTTAATTACTTTGGGATAGTTATGTTTGTCATTATGGCCAATCAAACTACACCTACAACCCTGCACATAGCACTAAAGGAAGACCCCAAAGCATCCACATGCCAATAAAGCAAGACCTCAAAAATTTTATGTGTCAAAACCTGGTGAGGGATACAGCTTTAAATATATACTAACTCACTTCCCACAGGTTCCACAGGCTTGCATTAATTTTTGGAAAAAATTAAACATTTTAACTACTATGTTAGGCATTTATTATGTAATATTAAAAAAACTTGCACATAATTTGTTTCTAAATTATACATTTTTATTAATTTTTTTAATTTTTTCATATAGATCTGGAAAATAAATAAAAAATTATTAAAATATAAATTAGAATACAAATTAGAAAAATAAATAAAATAAACTATTTAATAAATAATAAATAATTTTTTAAATTTAAACATGCATTATTGGCCCTTAAAACAAAAAACATATTAAACAACCAAAGAAAAAGTTAAAATAATTGATTAATAATAAAAAGAAATAAACAATATAAGAGAGTAATTTTTAAAACATAAATCAATAAATGAATAAAAAATATTATTATAAAAAATTAAAACAGAAAATATAATATAGATCAAAAAAATAAATTATAACCTAATAAATAATAATATAAAAAATAATTAATTTTGCAAAGTTAAACATGGATCATTGAGCCAAAAAACAACAAAAATATTAAACAACCGAAGTAAAAATCAAAAGCATTAATAAAGGATAACAAAAAGTAAAAAAAAAAACTTAAGTGTAACAGCCCGGGTAAAATTTGTGTTTTTACCGGAATTGTAAAAAAAGCTATGTACAGTAATTTACCTTATGAAATTAATCTTGGGTAATTATTTCAGGGTAAATTATGCATTGGATTCTGAAATAGACCCTTACCCCACGTTCTCGATTTTTCTGCGGATTTTTCGGACCAGAGTTGGTATTTTTCGGGTTTAGGAATCTTAAGGAAAGTCAGGTTTAACCTCGAACTAACGGACCAGAAATAAAGTCAAGGGGGCATTACAGTTATTTTCTGGTCTGGACGGTACACCACTGCATGATTGAGTCACGCAGCCGCCTCTTTCCTATGAAGCTTGTGACTTATCTGTGCTGCCTGTGACTCTGCCTTTTTCCTCTCCCTGCACGCCATCACCTGTAAAAAAAAAACCACTGCCTCACCATTTCTCTTCTTTTCCTCTGCAAACAACCCTGCCCAGTTCCCGTTCCTTCCTTTGCAAACACAAAACACTCAGTAAAGCTAAAACCAGAAAAAAAAAAAAGAAATTAAAAAAAAAAACAAAAACACAAAACAAACACACCACTGACGCCACGACCAGCCACCAACCGCCACCTTCCTCTTCTCCTTCTCCTCCTGCTCCACCGTCGCGCCGCCACAGCAAGCTACCGCCACCACAAGTCCCCACCTCTTCCTCTCGCCGCGTAGTTGATGCAACCGCCGACGGCAACCACCGCAGCAGCAATTGCCGCTCGCCGCCGCCACCACGTCACCCCGATCCAGCACCACCATCCTTCCTCTCCTTTCTCCTCTTCGCATCCTCCTTCCTCGCGACGACGCCATCCGAGTTCTGCAGCCGCCAGCCAACGAACCCGACAGATCGAGTTCGCCGTAGCCGGCCCCCACTCGGACTCCTCCCTGTCGCGACGACCACCGCAGCCGCGCTCTCCTTCCCGCGCGCCTCTCACCGCCACCGGCCGTCGCCTCTCGCCGTTCGTCTAGCCGCCTCGCCTTGCCTCGCCATTCCATGCCGCGCCGCCTGCAACTCAAGGTGAGCCTTCGGTTGAAGACGACCCGGATGTGGGTCGCGGGTTGACCCGGGGTTTGGTTAGGTTTGATTTGGGCTAGGGTTGGGTTTTGGCATGTTGGGCTTGCGCTTTGGGCTTGGTTTGGACTGCTGGGCTGCTGTCTGTTGGGCTCGCTGTGTGGGCCTGTCTGGGCTCTATGCAATGGGCTGGACAGTACTATTCAGGCCCAGTCCAAGTTTAAAAAAATAAATAAATAATAATAGTAATAAAAATAAAATCTGGTTATATGTATATTTTGAGGAAAATGATAAGTTTAATTTTGGTTTTTGGGAAAAAATAAGATATGGAAAATAATTAATATTTATGCATACTGGAATAATTTGGGAAAAATATATATGTATGTGTAATAACTTCCTTTTGGAAAAAAAACTATATTATGGTAAGTAATTTCTATGATTGGAAAAATTAAATACGATAGGGTAATAATCTTTTTATGAAATAGTTTAGAAATATGTAAATGATATAATTTTCAGAGGGATTATTTTATAGTAATTATATTTTTTTTGGAAAGGATATTTGATATGGGAAATAAATAGCTTAACGGAAATTATTTTGGAAAAAATATATATATTTATGGTAAATATTCTCGTTTGGAAAAAAAATATAAATACTCATGGAAAATATTTTGGAAAGGGTATTAACAAAGTATATACCAGAATAATAACCGGGTATAAGTATAGTATAATATTTTGACACATGAATAGTAAATGGTAAATTATGATGATAACGGGATTTCACCGGGACGTAAAAGTTTTATTTTTACTGTATAGCATCATTTGCATTTGTGTGCATCTTTTATGAGTATATGCTATTATTTGCTATATAGGAGCTGATAACGAACAGTATCCCGAGGAACTAGAGCCGGGACAATTTGAGGACTTTCAGGAGTTGGAAAATCGGCTACGGTGAGGATGGATAACCTTTGATATGTTGCACATAATACTGTGTTTGTTTCTGTGGTAGTTATTTGTTTGATTGAACTGCTGAGCCAATTGAGTTTGATTGTGGTGTTATTGATGTTGCTGTTGAATAATTGATTGTGGATAAACTGATATGATGAGATAATTGGACAATTGGAAGTTGTGTTGACAACTGTATTGTCACTTGGAAAGTAGTGGTACGACTAGATGGTAAGAGACTATTTTGTGGTGGCTATGATTTGGGTTACCTGTGATAAGCATGTCTATGCTTGGGATGTCTATCCCGTAATTATATTTTTGGGATGTCTATCCCTGGGATCTATTTTTTGGGATGTCGATCCCTGGGCTCTCTTGGATTGATCTAGCACCCGAAACATGTTAATAACCAAATACGACCCTAGCTTGTCCAGTGACAGGGCCCCGAAAGATAAAATTGGTATTAATAAATATTCTTTTGGTCTTGGCTCAGTTGTGTTCTGGATGTTTCTCTGTTTTGTCTTTGCTTGTACTTTACTTCGAAAGTAATGTGTTTGCCTGCATATTACTGTTTATCCTTCGTCGGTGAGCACTTCGGACTCACCCCTCGCTTGCGGGGTTTCATCCCGTAGGATGAGTTGCTCTTAGTACAGGTACGTGGTTCAGCCAGCTGTTGTTTCTACTCCACCAGACCCCGGATCCATACCTCCGCTGCATCTCATTCTAAGTCTTCCGCTGTTTGTTTTTTCTATTGTGTTGTTGCTGTTGAGGATATTTTCTACTGCTGTTGTTACTGTATTATGTTTTGTTGTTGTATCCTATATCCTCTGTTGTTGGTTGGATTGGAGTGTATTGATTATAATAATGGTCCCCGGGATTGGGTGACAGAAGTTGTACTTGAGTTTGACTATATTTTACCTTGTAACATATGTACTGTATGCTACTGTAATAAGAACAGTTCTGGCACGTGTTTACCCTATACGATAAATATGGGTCGGGGCGCATCATTAAGAGACTAATTTTAAAGAAATATAAATCAGAAAAATAAAAAAAATTATTATCACGCAGAAAAAAATTAAATTAGAAACTAAAATTGAGGCGCCCCGATCCGTATTTACCGTACACAGTAAACACGAGCCGGAACTGTGACAACCCAACCAAATAAACCCAAGCATACAGTGTGAACAATAATAACTCAGGCCCAACGGCCCAAAACAGTAAACAACATAAATAACATATCCGGCCCAGTGGCCCAATAATGACGAAGTATGCACAGCGGAAGACTTAAAGACTCACAAACACTGTATGCATAACCAATGCAACCTATGGATCCAAGCCTGTCCAAGGGGTAACGCAGCAGCCTGTCTGGAATGAACCCAACCTGTAACACAAATAACTCATCCTACGGGATGAAAGCCCGCAGGTGAGGGGTGAGTCCGAAGTGCTCACGAAAATGGAAAGACGATCAATATGGACACTAAAATACTCAAGGTCCAAAAATAAGTGAAAACCGACCCAAAAGACTCAAACAAAATCCAATTATCCAATTTTATCTTTTCCGGGCCCCGTCACGGATAAGCTAGGGTCGTACCAGGTTATCAACCTGTTCCTGGTGCCAGATCAAAAAGAACCCAGGGATAGACATCCCAAAAATAACAAACCGGGATAGACATCCCAAGCATAGACATGCTTATCA
>JAKUCV010005038.1:0-46541 GCA_028386065.3 Turnera subulata | reverse complement strand
ATGGTAGCTGGGCGCGGCGGCGACGGCAGAAGGCGCAGGAGGCGGAGGAACACAGATCCGTGGGTTTCCTCCGGGTCGTCGGCGCGTCAGCGAGCTGCAGGCGGTGGAACGCGGCGGCGACAGGTGGGCTGAGGTCGCACCGGCCCTGCGAGCACGGCGGTGGTGGCGGTGGCGTGCACGGCTGACCGGAGCGGCGGCACGTGAACAGTAACAGAGGAGGAAGGAAGGTGGTGCACTGTGCAAAAACCGGTTTCTCCATTTTCTTCTTTTTCTTGTATTTCTTCTTCTTTTCTTATTTTGTTTTTCATTTTTCCTTTCTCTGATTTTCTTTTCCGAATTTATTTTTCTTTTTTTTCATTTCATTTTTTTTCCCCTCTCACTGTTTCTTTTCTTTTTTCCTATTTTTCTTTTTTTTTCTTTTTTTTTCCTCTCTTTTTTTCCTCTCTTTTTTTTCTCTCTTTTTTTTTCTCTCCTTTCTTTTTTTTTTCCTCTTCTTCTCTTCCTCTCCCGACTGCCTCCTTCTTCCTCTTCCTTTTATAAACTGAATTTTACTATTTAACATGTGAAACTCAAATAATTCAATCCGTCCATATTACGGGCGAGTCCGATCCGGACCAGAAAATAACCGATACCTCCTTAGTTATTTTCCGACGTGATTTTTCAAGAAATTCCGAAACCCGAAAAATACCAACTTAGTTCCGAAAAATTCACGGGAAAATCACGAGCGCGGGAAAACCCTTGGTTTCGAAAAACGACTCCCGATTTACCTTGAATTAATTACCCAAGATTAATTCAACAGTAAATCACGGTAAATAGACTTTTACAGTCCCAGTAAAAATTCAAAATTTTTACCCGGGCTGTTACAAAAATATAAATCAGGGAAATAAATAAAATAAACTGTTTAATAATCATATAGTAATACTTATGTTTTTATATTTAAACATACATCAGTGAGTCCCAAAACAAAAAAAATATATATTAAACAATAAAATAGAAATTAAAATAATTAATTAATAATAAAAAAATAAAAAAAATAAGAGGGTAATTTATAAAAATAAAAATAAGAAAAAACTGAAAAAAAACTATTATTACAAAAAATGAACCTTAAAATAGAAAAAATAAAAGAAAATACTCAATAATAATATAAATAATAATTAATTTTGTAAATTTCTACCTACATCATTTATTGATCCATGCTTATTGTAACAGCCAGGGTAAAAATTTGGTATTTTTACCGGACTGCAAAAGTCCTTTTACCGCGATTTATCGAAAGAATTAATCTTGGGTAATTAATTCAAGGTAAATCGGGCATCTTTTTTTGAAACCGAGGCTTTTCCCGCGCTCGTGATTTTCCGTGGATTTTACGGACCAAAGTTGGTATTTTTAGGGTCCCGGAATCTTCGGAAAATCACACCGGAAAATAACCAAAAGGGTATCAGTTATTTTCTGGTCCGGACCGGACTCGCTCCATAATGCAGACAAGCTGCATTATTGAACGTTCACAGGTTGTAAAGTATTTTCATCTTTATAAATCAGAAGCAGGAGAGGAGAAGGGGAGGAAGAGAAGAAGGGAAGAAGGAGAAAAAAAAAAAGAGAGGGAGAGAAAAAAAAAAGAAAAGAGGGGGAAAAAAAAGAAAAAGAAAAAAAAAAAAAAAAAAAAAAAAAAAAAAAAAAAAAAACAGAGAGAAGAAAAAAAAAAAGAAGAAACCAATCAGAAAATAGAGGAAAGAAAAGAAAATGAAAGAAAAAGAAAAGAAAAGAAAAAAAAAGAAAAGAAAATAGAAAAAAAAAAAGGAAGAAGATGAACAGTGCTGTCACCTTCGTGTTCCACCGGTTACTGTTCACCTCGAAGAGCTCCGGTCAGCTGTGTATGACACCGACCCCAGCAGCACGCTCGCCGTGTAAAAAGGCCCATTGAATTTATTGTCCGATTTAATTTATTGAATTGAGCTAAATACAATAAAAAGGCCCATATTATCTAATTTAATTAAGTCTTTAAATTGATCCAAAGTTAATTTATTTATTTTTCCGATGGACTAAACGCAACTGAAGGTCCACCGTGGCTAATTTTCGAAGTTACTTTAAATTATGTTGACATTACAAATACATTTCTAATATGTTTAACTGCTATGCTTCTGGGCTAAAATAATAAAAGGTCCATATTTTGTTTACCAATTGTTTATATAAGTTACTAACGATATTTTTATTGGCTAAATAATATTAGTCCATAATTTTATTATGAATTATAATTATAAATAGTTACGACTTAAAAATGATATTATTTTTAGATTTAACTATGTAACATATAATCTGTATAACATTTACCTTATGGGTAGGCTATGTTTTGTTAATTGATAACATAATAGCAGTATTATTATTTTGATAAATATCATATATTAACATCATTTTCATAATGGTTACATTATTTTGATCCATTGATTTTATTTTATTATAAACTATAATAATCTAACTTTTTACCATGTACAAGTTTAATTCTAACAATATTCGTTATATTTTAATGAGCTGTGGTATTATTATCATCATCTATACTCTATTGTACAATTAAAGGTTATATACGTATATGTATTTCATATATCATGTTAAAATTATTTTATACCATATATCAGTTATGTTAACCTCTTTACTGATGAAGGTATTTCCTATTTAACGGTTTTATTATCGGATATATATTATTCATATACTATTTGGACGTATTTAACGTTACCACTATTTATAATCATTCTTACTAAGCGTATATATATGGTTATTACTATTATTATTTTATCGAGGATAAGTACTTATGAAATATCATTTACTTTGATATAATACCAAATATAATTTATACAACGTATTTATGTATATACATGTTTTCTTGTTATAAGCGACCTAAGGGCCGGGATATCGGCTTGGGCGCTTGGTTTTGGTTTTTGATTTAATCAAGGACACTTGATATAACCGTTGGATTAAATTAATTACCACCAAGTTGGAAGAACTTTTTGGTAATAAGATAATCGTGGAGATAATAAAATGAACAGATAAGCCGTCTAAATACTGTTAAACCGGCATCATGCATAATCATCTTGTCGGTGCACTATAAGTGATTGTGTTGCTATGTATATACATATAGGGTATCGAGGTTTGACCGGATAGCAGTTTCAGAGACACATCAGGTGAGGATGGATAACCTTGGTTATGTGCCCGTAATACTGTGTTTGTTTTTGTTGTTTGATTAAACTGCTGAAATGATTATTGACTGTTATATGATTGCTATGGAAAATTGTTGATGCTGTTGTTGGATTGTGTTTAGACTTGTGGATATTGTGTTGAAATAATGCTGAACTGTTAACTGTGATTAATTGACGTTATGAGTCTGTTGTTGATTTTGTCTGTGGAATAATCTGAAATAATGGAAAGTTGGTTAATTGAGGATAGAGTAATGAAACTGGATTGAATTTGAGATGATGATTTAATTGTCACGTGGAAAGTAGTGGTACGACTAGATGGTTAGAGGCTAGTTCTGCGGTGTCATGGCCGGTTTGGTTTGGTTTTGGGGATGTTGATCCCGGATGATTTAGATATTGGGATGTTGATCCTGGATTGTGTTTTGGCCTGGCATCCGGAATTAGTTAATAACCAGGTACGACCCTAGCTTGCCCTGTGACAAGGGCCCGGAAGATAAAATTGGTAATAATAATAAATATTCTTTTGGTCTTGGCTCAGTTGTATTTTGGTAGAATCTTTGTGTTATGTTTGTCTGTTTTTACTTCGAAAGTATTATGGTTGATAGCATATCTCTGTTTATCCTTCGTCGGTGAGCACTTCGGACTCACCCCTCGCCTGCGGGGTTTCATCCCGTAGGAAGAGTTGTTTGTGGTATAGGAACGTACGGGGCAGGCTGTTGTGTACCCTCGGGCAGGACTCGGATCCATTAATTTGCATTTGGAGTTTTGCATATGTTGTTTATAAGGTTATAAATGCTTCCGCTGTGCTAATGTTGTTATTGAGATTCCCGAAGTCGGGTGTTATGATATTGACATTGGGCCGATGGGCTGGATTTCTTGATGTATGTAACAGCCCGGGTAAAATTTGGATTTTTACCGGGACTGTTAAAGTCATTATACAGTGATTTACCGAACGAATTAACCTTGGGTAATTAATTCACGGTAAACGGGAGTCGTTTTTTTTCGAAACCGAGAGTTTTCCCGCGCTCGGGATCATCTTTCTAACTAACCGAGCCTCGGTTTTCAATTCCGAGACTTGGACGACGTTCAGGAGGATTAATCGGATTTTTCGAGCCCAAGTTGTATTTTTGGACTCGGGACGGAATTTGTCGGAAAGACGGGAGTATCCCTGCGTCTACGAGATTCCGACGCGAGAATCCGGACCGGCCAAATGAGGCTTGCCCCGAGGCCACTCTTCCTTCTCTTTCCTTCCTCTTCCTCTTTCCCGGTTACATTTCTTCCTCTCTCCCGATTTTTCCCCAGTCGCGCGGGCCCCACTTTTCTTCTCTCTTTTCTTTCTTTCCCTTCCTTTCTTCTTCTCCTTTTTCTTTCTCTTTTTCTTTCTTCCCAGCCGCCTCTCCACCCGTGACCACTTACCCCTCCACCACTCTCTTTTATTCTTTCTCTACCTTGTCCTTTCTTTCCTTTTTCTTCTTTATTTTCTTCCTTTCCACCCGTGAGCAGCGCCCCCACCCTATCTCTTTCCCTTCCTCCTCTTCCCTTCCAGTTTCCCACCATCTCCTTCCCTGCCTCCTTCCTCCCCCATCAACCGCCACCACCATCGAGACTACCATCATCACTAGCCACCATAACCACCGCACCCATCTTCTCCTCTGCCCATCTCCTCTCCTTGTTCTTCTTCTTCCTTTTTCTCTGCCCTCCCCTTCTTCTTCCTACCCTCTGCTCGCCTCACACCGCCACCCATAGCGGCCCAGTGACGAACTGCCGCCGCATCTCTCCCTCTCTCCTCCGCTGTTGCTCGCGACCACTACCGAGGTAAAGAGCAGGCTGCCACCACCTCACCTTCTTCGCCCTTCTTCCTCGCCGAGCAACCCATACGCAACTCCCTCTCCTCTGCAATGCACGCGGTTGCTGCCTTTGGGAGCCACTGTGATCTGTTGCCGCCGACTGAGTTGAGTGGGTAAGACCCAGTGACGCCTCTGTCTCTTCCATAGTTTCTTTCCTTTTAACCCGAATCGTGTTTGGATTGTTGTAATCGGTTCTTAATTTGTGTTAATCGGATTGTTTGGTTGTGTGGGTCTGTGTTCAGTTGTTGCCAAGGTGGATACGATGTTGACACTGCTGCTGGTGGTCGTGAGTGTGGATATTGTGGATGTTGGTGTTTTGCACGGTGGATCTGATTGTGGGGTGGAATTGGGCTGCTGTGAACAGTGCTGTCGGAATCCGGCGAAAATTCCGGTATCTCGGGAATTCTCCGGTGAGGTTCCGGCAGTCACGAGTATATTCCGGCGAGGTCTCGGGTGTCTGTTGGTGTGAACAGTGCGTCTTCAGCAAACGGAACTCAATGGACAGGTTACTTTGGGTAATTCCTTGGGCTTATTTTACCATGGGCTCGGGTTTGGGCTCGGTGCACAAGTGGGCTCGGAAACGGGCCAATGTGCGGAGGCCCATGTTCTCGGGGTGATGTTAACGAACTCGTTTGACGGAACTAAACAACCGGACAGATTAATAATCAGCCCTTTAATTAAATTTGGTTAAACAATTAATAATTCTGTCTACAGTCATTTGGAATATTATTCTTGTTAATTAATATAATTAAACAAAAGTTAATTTATAGTACGTTTTAATATTTCTCTTAGGCTAAAAAAAAAGGGAAAGGGGCATAACATTAATACTTACCTCCCACACAATCTAGACATCGGTTTTACTATTAATTTTGGAATACACTAGTAGTAATACTAAATCAGGCATGTGCCTACGTAAGAAACGATTTTCTATTACTAATCCTAAATGTATTACGGATATTTACATTATTAAATTTTTAAATGATAAGATATTTGAATACCAGTTAAGTTATCTCATTGACGGTAAATATATTGTTATCAGTTGAATATAATATTGTGAGCTATGCAACCTAACATACTAGTATATATGAGTTTTATTATATTTGAGCCATAGTATTAATATTAGCTTTACCCTACTTAAAATTACTGATTATATAAGAATATGTGTACTTATGAATATTCTTTCCTGCAACATTCCATTATAATTATTTAATGCCAAATATCGATCATGATAATTTATGACCGGAGGAAATAATTCAATTTAACGATCTTAATTACCAAACATAATACTCATATGCCCATTATGATATATTTGTCGGTTGTACTATTTAAATTACTATAACTGTCGTACACATAATTATTATTTTACCAAGAATAATTACTTTATAAAATGCTATCTACAGGTACTTTAAGGGGGTTATAATTATTTTACAGCCGTAAAAGCATTGTTTAAATGGAGACGGTTTTGGAACGACGATAACGATGTTAATTGTGGATAAGCCGAATAATAAATTAATCTCATGCATTGCATTCTTCGGTGTGCATTATAAGTGATTGTATGTGTTGACATGATATAGGGACAGACAAAGCCATATGGATTATGTGCCGATTTCAGAGACACATCAGGTGAGGATGGATAAACCTTGATATGTGCACGTAATGCTGTGTGTGTCTTTTTGTTGTTTGTGTACTTTTATTGTTTGTTTGATCTGCTGGAATGATTGTTGACTGTTACTTGGTTGCTATGGAATTGTTGATGCTGTTGTAGAAACGTGTTAGTCCTGTGTATGTTGTGTGGGAAATATTGTTGAACTGTTTGATGTGAAAGATTGGTGATATGAGATTGTTGATTGAGTGAGAATTGGATTAATCTGAGGAAATTGGAAATTGGATAACTGATGAAAGAGTAATGGAATTGGACTATATCTGAGATGATATATTTGTCACTTGGAAAGTAGTGGTACGACTAGATGGTTAGAGACTAGTTCTGTGGTGTCATGGCCAGTGGGTTAGTTGGTTGGGTTGTTGACCCCGGATTTTTGATATTGGAATGTTGATCCCGGATTTGTGATATTGGGATGTTGATCCCGGATTTGAGATATTGGGATGTTGATCCCGGATTTGAGATATGGGGACGTTGATCCCGGATTGTGGTGGGGCCTGGCAACCAGAATTAGTTAATAACCAGGTACGACCCTAGCTTGTCCAGTGACGGGGCCCGGAAGATAAAATTGGTAATAAAAAAATTAATAAGTATTCATTTGGTCTTGGCTTGATATGAGTCAGTAGGATTCCTCTATCGTGTTGTTCGTGTTGGTTTTCTCTGTTGTGTTGCTTGAGTTCTAATCCACTATTATGTTGTTTGTGATAGATTCATCTGATTTGATGGTTGCATTACTTCGAAAGTATTGCGGTTGAATATATCACTGTTTATCTTTCGTCGGTGAGCGCTTCGGACTCACCCCTCGCCTGCGGGGTTTCATCCCGTAGGGTGAGTTGTTTGTAGTGCAGGAACGTACAGGGAAAGCTGAAGCGTACCCTCGGTCAGGACTCGGATCCATTAGTTGCATTGGGCTTGCGTATGTTATCATGTGAGTCATAAGTCTTCCGCTGTGCATATTGTTGAGTTTACTACTGTGTGTATGTTGTGATTGGGCCATTGGGCCGGATGGTTGTTGTTGTTGATGTCCCCGGGGTTCGGGTGACGAGTACCATGTTGGGCCGAAGGGCCGGTTTTCAGTTTTGTTATTGGGCCGTCGGCCAATTTATTGATTTACACACTGTTTGTTGGGCTTTATTGGGTTGGGTTGTCACAGTTCCGGCACGTGTTTACTGTGTACGGTAAATACGGGTCGGGGCGTTTCATTTTGGTAGCGGAGCGGGCGTTAGGTCTTGTCGGGCAGTCTATGTGTGTTGTTGTCTTGTTTGCATAGTTCGCTCCAGTTGTTTAATATTTTACATCATTTAGTTAGTGCATTATGGATCCAGTCGAGGGACGCCAGCTGTCGAGGAACATACACATATGAGGTAAAAGATGCCATAAATAAGCGGAAATACTAATATTATTGAAACTGTAAATACTGAAAGTACAAAGGGAGATATTAATATTTTGATTACAAACCGAAATAATACATTGATATTTCATATTTTATAAAAAGGGAAATAATACATTGATTTTTGATAAATTATAAAAATAGAAAATACATTTAACGATTCGGGACGACGTTGACACGGAAGCTGTTTGGATCGCTGTTGACGTTGACCGTGACCCTATCGCTCCAAGAGAACCACATGCCGCCTCTGTCGCGCTGGCCAGGAATCTCGAACCGGTTTGCTGTTGGGAATCGGAGTAGAATCAGACCGTGATCGTCTCGTGGTTGCCACTGCGTCTCCGTCAGAAGAACCATGTTCGGTTTGTACTGGTTCTTCAAGTCCCTCAAAGTATGCGAGAACTCTTGGGCACGTCTTGCCACTCCTCTGCAGTTCCACACCAGCAGTCGTGCCTTTGGCCAAGTTGGAGGTAGCCGAGTCATTCTGGGCATGCTCTGAGCCGTCCTTGAGAGCTGGTAGTAAGCACCTTGCTCCACGGTCTGGCAAATGGACTCCAGGTTGAACTCTTGTAGCCTCTCGGAGATGAAGAACATCACGGAGTTTGCCGATCCGTAGTATGAGGTCCTCAGAGTTCCATGGTCCTCTAGGAAGAACACCTCCTCCATGGGAGTGACGAAGAATCTTGAGGGGTAGAGCTCGTCGACGAAAACTAGACGCGGCATTCTGCCGAGCTCGTTCGGTAGCTCTTCAGCACGTTCGTTGACCATGTTGTAGGCTAGACGATTCCTTCTGCCAAGATTGGCACCTTCGACGAAGAAGACGGATGAAGGAGCAAGCATTTTGTTTGGACGTGTGGGGTTTTTTTTACGATCGTTTTGTTTTCTTTTGCCTCAGCGTTTTGTTTGCTTTTGATGCTTTCGATGAATTACACTTTACCGCTCCTTCTTTTATACTCTTATGGGGAGCGTGATTACCGTTTTTGATTTTCAAGATTTTGTCTTTGAATTTTACCGTTGCTTTATTTAATGCTTTGTTACTTTACGCGTTTTCGGGCTACTAAGCCTGTGTTTTACAGCTCTTTTCTGACTCACGATTTCTTACGCCCTGGCTACCTTGGCGTTTCTTTTGATGGTGTGTCATTATTTTCTTGCATCTTTTATCACAAGCATCCGTGACCGTTGAGGCTAGACGGATGGGACCATATCTCGAGTAGAGCACATGTGCGACAAGCTCACAGCTGTTCGGACATCGTGGAGAGATACGAGCCTTGACAGACGTTTTGGCTTATGCGGAAATTGTGAACAGGTGGGTATCGTTTCTTTCGAGGGACACAGGACGTTCCCGTGATCATCGCCTTGCCAGTTAAAGGATGTCTTCTTTACGAGGTTAACCGACGTCACCGTTAACTGTACGTGTCACGTTTCTCAGGATTGAGAATGGACACGATCGAACTAGAGCGCCGAGCATGAAAACATATCTTGTTTTAATTTCTTAAACGAGTTTTGTTTTGTTTTTAAGTTCTTTATGTTGGTTATAATTCGTTTCATCGGTCCTGTTTGTAACATCATTATGTTCGATTTTATTCATGACGGTTTTGTTATGTTTTAAATATTTTGTTTCTTTTCAGTTAAATATGAACTTTCATATCTTAATAAGAGAATTCATAATCTAAGAGATTTGAATTCAAAAGGAAACTTATTTTATTAATTCATAACAGTTTTACATCGGAGAAGAAGTACTCTACTGAGTTACTTGCTTCTCTAAGTCTTTTACAAGTTGTTGGACGTTCCTCAGGTGAGGGAAGAGCTCCGCGCATGCCAGTTCAATTTGTGCCACCGCCGAGCTGATCTTCCTCAGGGAGACGTTCAGCTGCGTCAACTTCTGCTGCAGTGTGCTGCTTTCAGCTACCGCTTTGCCTTTCTTGTCCTCAGCTTTCTTGCCGGCACGCTTCTTCCGTCGCTTTGGGGAGACCACCATGTGCTCCTCCAGGCCGATGATGTTGGTCTTGAACCGTTTCCTTGGAGGCTCTTCATCGGAGCTTGTTGGGAAAGCAGTGCCACCGATGTAGCTGTTGTTCTCGGAGTCTGAGGTCGTTCGAGAACGAAGTGGAGAGTCCATGGCTGAGAGTGAATGTCTCAGCTGTGAGGTTTGGTATTTATAAGCGGAAGAGATGTCGCTTAAGGGTATAAGCGGTATCTCATGTTGAGGTTGGACACCTGGCAGAGTGTGCCAAAAGCTTATCGTGGTAGGACCCACGGATAAGACGGAATTTATCCCCGTACGTTGAGTTTTTGGATGTTTATTTCTGTGTCTTTTGGTAAAGTATAATGGATTAAATAATAAAATGTGATAAGGATGTCGATCCTTGGTTTTGGATTGGGATGTCTATCCCGGTATTTTGGCAAGGGATAGTGATCCCTGAGATTTGGATTTGGATAATGATGATATAATTGTCACGTCATAAGTAGTGGTACCACTCGATGGTTTAAGACTGTTTTGTGGTGGCCATGATCTGGGTTACTTGTGATAAGCATGTCTATGCTTGAGATGTCTATCCCGTGATTATATTTGGGATGTTTATCCCTGGGTTACTATTTTTGGGATGTCGATCCCTGGGCTCTCTTGGATTTGATCTGGCACCCGAAATATGTTGAGAACCAGGTCTGATCCCTAGCTTATCCGTGATAGGGCCCGGAAAGATAAAATTGGAAATTGAATTTTTGTTTAAGTCTTTTGGGTCTTGGACCAGTTTTGGGTCGAGTCTGTTGGTTTGGTGTGTTGACTGTTAGCCTGTTTTCGACTTTGAGTAATTTATAGTGTTGCATTTTGATTGTCTATCCTTCGTCGGTGAGCACTTCGGACTCACCCGCGGGCTTTCATCCCGTAGGATGAGTTATTCGTGGTACAGGTTGAGTGCATTCCAGACAGGCTGCAGCGTTATCCCTTGGACAGGACTCCGATCCATAAGTTGCATCATATGTCGCATACAGTGTCTTTGTGAGTTATTAAGTCTTCCGCTATGCTGTTTATTGCTATGTTGGGCCTTGGGCCGCTTGTGATGTTATTGATGTTCCCGAGTTTGGATGACTTTTTTTTATGTTGGGCCGAAGGGTCAGATTTCTAACGTTTATATTTTGGGCTGTTGAGCCAGAGTTTCTGGTGTATGTTGGGCTTTGTTTGGTTGGGACGTTACCGTTCCGGCACGTGTTTACTATGTACGGTAAATACGGGTCGGGGCGCTTCACTTGGGCCTGCATAATTGACCCCTAAAAACAAAAAGATTAAACACAGAATAAAAAATTATAAGAATTAATTAATAATAAACAAAAAAATAAAAAACATACAATGAGTCATTTTTAATATAAAAATCATAAAAATAAATAGAAATATCTATTATTATGAATACCAACTTTAATACAAAAATTAGAATATAAATCAGAAAAATAGATAAAAAAATATTTAATAATAATTAATTTTGTAATTTAAACATGCATAATTGAGTTCTAAAATAAAAATTAAAAAATAATAGGAAAAATTAAAAAATATATAAAACATAAACGAGACCACAAAAAAATATTATATAAAATAATAATATAAAGAGCAATTAATTTATGAAATAAAAAAATTAACAAATTAAAAGACATAAAATATTAAAACATACCTTTGCATAAATTAAACTCATATCTATGCTAATAAGGAGTTTCTATAATTTTGTATTCACTAATTCCTACAATCTCAAAACTCTAACTTGATTTTTCCATAAATCATTCTCAAGAGTCAATTCATCCAAAGCTTTAATATATATTTTCCTGCACAAACAAAAAATATAAAAATAATTAAAATAGAATGGGAAAATAAAAAAAATATAAAAACAAATAGGATGCTTAATTATGAGAGACAAAATAACTTTAATATTATATCAACATTCGTACGTATGCAAATAGAAACAAAACAAAGAAGGAATTAGAGAGGATGAGTGAATTATAGAGAAACTGTATCACACACAGGCAGAGACTATATCTAGATCTTGTATAGTGTAAAAAAAAATAAATAAAGAAGAAGTAAAAGGAAATGAATGAATGATAGAGAAACTGTATCACATACAGAGACTATTATTTCACATACACAAACAAAGACTGTATCTGTATTTATAGAGAGATGATGAATTTTTGAAGAGATGCACGATAAAAAGAACAAAAATGATTAAAGGTTAGTTGAGTATAATATAATTCTTATCAGATAACAATAATAGAGTAAATCACAAAATATATATAATCTCTGCGTGTGAATTTTCTTTTGACCAATTTGGNGGAAAGGGGCATAACATTAATACTTACCTCCTACACAATCTAGACATCGGTTTTACTATTAATTTTGGAATACACTAGTAGTAATACTAAATCAGGCATGTGCCTACGTAAGAAACGATTTTCTATTACTAATCCTAAATGTATTACGGATATTTACATTATTAAATTTTTAAATGATAAGATATTTGAATACCAGTTAAGTTATCTCATTGACGGTAAATATATTGTTATCAGTTGAATATAATATTGTGAGCTATGCAACCTAACATACTAGTATATATGAGTTTTATTATATTTGAGCCATAGTATTAATATTAGCTTTACCCTACTTAAAATTACTGATTATATAAGAATATGTGTACTTATGAATATTCTTTCCTGCAACATTCCATTATAATTATTTAATGCCAAATATCGATCATGATAATTTATGACCGGAGGAAATAATTCAATTTAACGATCTTAATTACCAAACATAATACTCATATGCCCATTATGATATATTTGTCGGTTGTACTATTTAAATTACTATAACTGTCGTGCACATAATTATTATTTTACCAAGAATAATTACTTTATAAAATGCTATCTATAGGTACTTTAAGGGGGTTATAATTATTTTACAGCCGTAAAAGCATTGTTTAAATGGAGACGGTTTTGGAACGACGATAACGATGTTAATTGTGGATAAGCCGAATAATAAATTAATCTCATGCATTGCATTCTTCGGTGTGCATTATAAGTGATTGTATGTGTTGATATGATATAGGGACAAACAAAGCCATATGGATTATGTGCCGATTTCAGAGACACATCAGGTGAGGATGGATAAACCTTGATATGTGCACGTAATGCTGTGTGTGTCTTTTTGTTGTTTGTGTACTTTTATTGTTTGTTTGATCTGCTGGAATGATTGTTGACTGTTACTTGGTTGCTATGGAATTGTTGATGCTGTTGTAGAAACGTGTTAGTCCTATGTATGTTGTGTGGGAAATATTGTTGAACTGTTTGATGTGAAAGATTGGTGATATGAGATTGTTGATTGAGTGAGAATTAGATTAATCTGAGGAAATTGGAAATTGGATAACTGATGAAAGAGTAATGGAATTGGACTGTATCTGAGATGATATATTTGTCACTTGGAAAGTAGTGGTACGACTAGATGGTTAGAGACTAGTTCTGTGGTGTCATGGCCAGTGGGTTAGTTGGTTGGGGTGTTGACCCCGGATTTGTGATATTGGGATGTTGATCCCGGATTTGTGATATTGGGATGTTGATCCCGGATTTGAGATATTGGGATGTTGATCCCGGATTTGAGATATGGGGATGTTGATCCCGGATTGTGGTGGGGCCTGGCAACCAGAATTAGTTAATAACCAGGTACGACCCTAGCTTGTCCAGTGACGGGGCCCGGAAGATAAAATTGGTAATAAAAAAATTAATAAGTATTCATTTGGTCTTGTCTTGATATGAGTCAGTAGGATTCCTCTATCGTGTTGTTCGTGTTGGTTTTCTCTGTTGTGTTGCTTGAGTTCTAATCCACTGTTATGTTGTTTGTGATAGATTCATCTGATTTGATGGTTGCATTACTTCGAAAGTATTGCGGTTGAATATATCACTGTTTATCTTTCGTCGGTGAGCGCTTCGGACTCACCCCTCGCCTGCGGGGTTTCATCCCGTAGGGTGAGTTGTTTGTAGTGCAGGAACGTACAGGGCAAGCTGAAGCGTACCCTCGGTCAGGACTCGGATCCATTAGTTGCATTGGGCTTGCGTATGTTATCATGTGAGTCATAAGTCTTCCGCTGTGCATATTGTTGAGTTTACTGCTGTGTGTATGTTGTGATTGGGCCATTGGGCCGGATGGTTGTTGTTGTTGATGTCCCCGGGGTTCGGGTGACGAGTACCATGTTGGGCCGAAGGGCCGGTTTTCAGTTTTGTTATTGGGCCGTCGGCCAATTTATTGATTTACACACTGTTTGTTGGGCTTTATTGGGTTGGGTTGTCACAGTTACGGCACGTGTTTATTGTGTACGGTAAATACGGGTCGGGGCGTTTCATTTTGGTAGCGGAGCGGGCGTTAGGTCTTGTTGGGCAGTCTATGTGTGTTGTTGTCTTGTTTGCATAGTTCGCTCCAGTTGTTTAATATTTTACATCATTTAGTTAGTGCATTATGGATCCAGTCGAGGGACGCCAGCTGTCGAGGAACATACACATATGAGGTAAAAGATGCCATAAATAAGCGGAAATACTAATATTATTGAAACTGCAAATACTGAAAGTACAAAGGGGGATATTAATATTTTGATTACAAACCGAAATAATACATTGATATTTCATATTTTATAAAAAGGAAAATAATACATTGATTTTTGATAAATTATAAAAATAGAAAATACATTTAACGATTCGGGACGACGTTGACACGGAAGCTGTTTGGATCGCTGTTGACGTTGACCGTGACCCTATCGCTCCAAGAGAACCACATGCCGCCTCTGCCGCGCTGGCCAGGAATCTCGAACCGGTTTGCTGTTGGGAATCGGAGTGGAATCAGACCGTGATCGTCTCGTGGTTGCCACTGCGTCTCCGTCAGAAGAACCATGTTCGGTTTGTACTGGTTCTTTAAGTCCCTCAAAGTATGCGAGAACTCTTGGGCATGTCTTGCCACTCCTCTGCAGTTCCACACCAGCAGTCGTGCCTTTGGCCAAGTTGGAGGTAGCCGAGTCATTCTGGGCATGCTCTGAGCCGTCCTTGAGAGCTGGTAGTAAGCACCTTGCTCCACGGTCTGGCAAGTGGACTCCAGGTTGAACTCTTGTAGCCTCTCGGAGATGAAGAACATCACGGAGTTTGCCGATCCGTAGTATGAGGTCCTCAGAGTTCCATGGTCCTCTAGGAAGAACACCTCCTCCATGGGAGTGACGAAGAATCTTGAGGAGTAGAGCTCGTCGACGAAAACTAGATGAGGCATTCTGCCGAGCTCGTTCGGTAGCTCTTCAGCACTTTCGTTGACCATGCTGTAGGCTAGACGATTCCTTCTGCCAAGATTGGCACCTTCGACGAAGAAGACGGATGAAGGAGCAGGCATTTTGTTTGGACGTGTGGGGTTTTGTTTTACGATCGTTGTGTTTTCTTTTGTCTCAGCGCTTTGTTTGCTTTTGATGCTTTCGATGAATTACACTTCACCGCTCCTTCTTTTATACTCTTATGGGGAGCGTGATTACCGTTTTTGATTTTCAAGATTTTGTCTTTGAATTTTACCGTTGCTTTATTTAATGCTTTGTTACTTTACGCGTTTTCGGGCTACTAAGCCTGTGTTTTACAGCTCTTTTCTGACTCACGATTTCTTACGCCCTGGCTACCTTGGCGTTTCTTTTGATGGTGTGTCATTATTTTCTTGCATCTTTTATCACAAGCATCCTTGACCGTTGAGGCTAGAGGGATGGGACCGTATCTCGAGTAGACCGCATGTGCGACAAGCTCACAGCTGTTCGGACATCGTGGAGAGATACGAGCCTTGACAGACGTTTTGGCTTATGCGGAAATTGTGAACAGGTGGGTATCGTTTCTTTCGAGGGACACAGGACGTTCCCGTGATCATCGCCTTGCCAGTTAAAGGATGTCTTCTTTACGAGGTTAACCGACGTCACCGTTAACTGTACGTGTTTTTTATTAATTCATAACAGTTTTACATCGGAGAAGAAGTACTCTACTGAGTTACTTGCTTCTCTAAGTCTTTTACAAGTTGTTGGACGTTCCTCAGGTGAGGGAAGAGCTCCGCGCATGCCAGTTCAATTTGTGCCACCGCCGAGCTGATCTTCCTCAGGGAGACGTTCAGCTGCGTCAACTTCTGCTGCAGTGTGCTGCTTTCAGCTACCGCTTTGCCTTTCTTGTCCTCAGCTTTCTTGCCGGCACGCTTCTTCCGTCGCTTTGGGGAGACCACCATGTGCTCCTCCAGGCCGATGATGTTGGTCTTGAACCGTTTCCTTGGAGGCTCTTCATCGGAGCTTGTTGGAAAAGCAGTGCCACCGATGTAGCTGTTGTTCTCGGAGTCTGAGGTCGTTCGAGAACGAAGTGGAGAGTCCATGGCTGAGAGTGAATGTCTCAGCTGTGAGGTTTGGTATTTATAAGCGGAAGAGATGTCGCTTAAGGGTATAAGCGGTATCTCATGTTGAGGTTGGACACCTGGCAGAGTGTGCCAAAAGCTTATCGTGGTAGGACCCACGGATAAGACGGAATTTATCCCCGTACGTTGAGTTTTTGGATGTTTATTTCTGTGTCTTTTGGTAAAGTATAATGGATTAAATAATAAAATGTGATAAGGATGTCGATCCTTGGTTTTGGATTGGGATGTCTATCCCGGTATTTTGGCAAGGGATAGTGATCCCTGAGATTTGGATTTGGATAATGATGATATAATTGTCACGTCATAAGTAGTGGTACCACTCGATGGTTTAAGACTGTTTTGTGGTGGCCATGATCTGGGTTACTTGTGATAAGCATGTCTATGCTTGAGATGTCTATCCCGTGATTATATTTGGGATGTTTATCCCTGGGTTACTATTTTTGGGATGTCGATCCCTGGGCTCTCTTGGATTTGATCTGGCACCCGAAATATGTTGAGAACCAGGTCTGATCCCTAGCTTATCCGTGATAGGGCCCGGAAAGATAAAATTGGAAATTGAATTTTTGTTTAAGTCTTTTGGGTCTTGGACCAGTTTTGGGTCGAGTCTGTTGGTTTGGTGTGTTGACTGTTAGCCTGTTTTCGACTTTGAGTAATTTATAGTGTTGCATTTTGATTGTCTATCCTTCGTCGGTGAGCACTTCGGACTCACCCGCGGGCTTTCATCCCGTAGGATGAGTTATTCGTGGTACAGGTTGAGTGCATTCCAGACAGGCTGCAGCGTTATCCCTTGGACAGGACTCCGATCCATAAGTTGCATCATATGTCGCATACAGTGTCTTTGTGAGTTATTAAGTCTTCCGCTATGCTGTTTATTGCTATGTTGGGCCTTGGGCCGCTTGTGATGTTATTGATGTTCCCGAGTTTGGATGACTTTTTTTTATGTTGGGCCGAAGGGTCAGATTTCTAACGTTTATATTTTGGGCTGTTGAGCCAGAGTTTCTGGTGTATGTTGGGCTTTGTTTGGTTGGGACGTTACCGTTCCGGCACGTGTTTACTATGTACGGTAAATACGGGTCGGGGCGCTTCACTTGGGCCTGCATAATTGACCCCTAAAAACAAAAAGATTAAACACAGAATAAAAAATTATAAGAATTAATTAATAATAAACAAAAAAATAAAAAACATACAATGAGTCATTTTTAATATAAAAATCATAAAAATAAATAGAAATATCTATTATTATGAATACCAACTTTAATACAAAAATTAGAATATAAATCAGAAAAATAGATAAAAAAATATTTAATAATAATTAATTTTGTAATTTAAACATGCATAATTGAGTTCTAAAATAAAAATTAAAAAATAATAGGAAAAATTAAAAAATATATAAAACATAAACGAGACCACAAAAAAATATTATATAAAATAATAATATAAAGAGCAATTAATTTATGAAATAAAAAAATTAACAAATTAAAAGACATAAAATATTAAAACATACCTTTGCATAAATTAAACTCATATCTATGCTAATAAGGAGTTTCTATAATTTTGTATTCACTAATTCCTACAATCTCAAAACTCTAACTTGATTTTTCCATAAATCATTCTCAAGAGTCAATTCATCCAAAGCTTTAATATATATTTTCCTGCACAAACAAAAAATATAAAAATAATTAAAATAGAATGGGAAAATAAAAAAAATATAAAAACAAATAGGATGCTTAATTATGAGAGACAAAATAACTTTAATATTATATCAACATTCGTACGTATGCAAATAGAAACAAAACAAAGAAGGAATTAGAGAGGATGAGTGAATTATAGAGAAACTGTATCACACACAGGCAGAGACTATATCTAGATCTTGTATAGTGTAAAAAAAAATAAATAAAGAAGAAGTAAAAGGAAATGAATGAATGATAGAGAAACTGTATCACATACAGAGACTATTATTTCACATACACAAACAAAGACTGTATCTGTATTTATAGAGAGATGATGAATTTTTGAAGAGATGCACGATAAAAAGAACAAAAATGATTAAAGGTTAGTTGAGTATAATATAATTCTTATCAGATAACAATAATAGAGTAAATCACAAAATATATATAATCTCTGCGTGTGAATTTTCTTTTGACCAATTTGGGTGTGACTGGAATTCTTTTTAAAAGAATATAATTAAGATCAGATTCATCAATTTAAATAAAAAGAATTTTATCCTTTTCTTTATTGATTAGAAACTCTGGTTATCAGTTTAATAGAAAAAATATATATAATACCAATATCTGCGTGTGAATTTTCTTTTGAACAATTTGGGTGTGTTTGGAATCTATTATATATATTTAAAGTTGTATCCCTCACCAGGTTTTGACAAATAGGATTTTTAGAGTCTTGCTTTATTGCCATGTGTAGCCTTTAGACTCTTCTTTTATTGCCATCTAGAGGGTTGTAGGTGTAGTTTGATTGGCTATAATAACAAAAATAATTATTCCAGAATAACCTGATCTTAATTGTACTCTTTTAAAAAGAATTCAAGTCACACCCAAATTATTCAAAAGAAAATTCACACGCAAGATTGGTATTGATAATCTGATCTTAATAATAATCTTTTAAAAAGAATTCCAGACACACTCAAATTGTTCAAAAGAAAAATTCACACGTAGAGATTGTTATATATATATATTATGTGATTTACTCTATTATTGTTATCTGATAAGAATTATATTATACTCAACTAACCTTTATCATTTTTGTTCTTTATCGGGCATCTCTTCAAAAATCCCATCATCTCTCTATAAATACAGATACAGTCTCTGTTTGTGTATGTGAAATAATAGTCTCTGTATGTGATATAGTTTCTCTATCAATCTTTCATTTCCTTTTACTCCTTCCTTATTTTGTTTTTGCACTACACAAGGTATAGATATAGTCTCTGTCTGTGTGTGATACAGTTTCTCTATAATTCACTCATTCTCTC
Organism: Turnera subulata; assembly: GCA_028386065.3. Classification (NCBI taxonomy): domain Eukaryota; kingdom Viridiplantae; phylum Streptophyta; class Magnoliopsida; order Malpighiales; family Passifloraceae; genus Turnera; species Turnera subulata. The sequence continues at coordinate 27,051 of JAKUCV010005038.1, read as the reverse complement.
TAATTCCTTCTTTGTTTTGTTTCTATTTGCATACGTATGAATGTTGATATAATATTAAAGTTATTTTGTCACTCATAATTAAGCATCCTATTTGTTTTTATATTTTTTTTCCCAATCCATTTTAATCATTTTTATATTTTTTTGTTAGTGCAGGAAAACCTATAATAAAGCTTTGGATGAATTGACTCCTGAGAATGATTTATGAAAAAATCAAGTTAGAGTTTCGAGATTGTGGGAAACCTTGAATAAAAAATTATAGAACTTCCTTATTAGCATAGATATGAGTTTAATTGATGCAAAGGTATTTTTTAATTTTTCATGTCTTTTAATTTATTAATTTTTCATTTCATAAATTAATTGTTCTTTATATTATTATTTTATATAATATTTTTTGTGGTCTCTTTTATTTTTTATATATTTTTTCATTTTTTCTGTTACTTTTTTATTTTAGGACTCAATTATGCATGTTTAAATTATAAAATTAATTATTATTAAATATTTTTTATCTATTTTTTTATTTATATTCTATTTTTGTATTAATGTTTTTATTCATAATAATAGAATTTTTCTATTTATTTTTATTATTTATATTTTAAAAATGACTCATTTTATGTTTTTTATTTTTTTGTTTATTATTAAATAATTTTATAATTTTTTTAATTCTGTTTTTTAATATTTTTTTGTTTTAGGGGTCAATTATGTAGGCCCAAGCATGGATCAAAAAATGATGCAGGTATAAAATTTACAAAATTAATTATTGTTTACATTACCATTGAGTATTTTATTTTATTTTATTCCCTAATTTATTTCTATTTTTTATTTTAATGTTCTTTCTTTGTAATAATAGTTTTTTTCCTGATTTTTATTTTTAGAATTTACCCTCTTATTTTTTATGTTTTTTTATTATTAATTAATTATTTTAATTTTTTCTTTTATTGTTTAATTTATATTTTTTTGTTTTGGGACTCACTAATGTATGTTTTAATATAAAAAATTAAGTATTATTTATATGATTATTAAATAGTTTATTTTATTTATTTTTCTTATTTATATTCTATTTTCTAATTTAATTTTTTTCTTCATAATAATTTTTTATTTATTTTCCTGATTCATATTTTTTAAAAATTAGTCTCTTAATTTTTTTTACTTTTTGTTATCCTTCTGAAAAATTAGTTCTTTTAAAAAGATTATAATTAAGATAGGTTATCAGTACCAAGGTTGCGTGTGAATTTTCATTTGAACAATTTGAGTGTGATTGAAATTCTTTTTTAAAGAGTATAATAAATCAGATTACTCTCAGATAATTATGTTTGTCATTATGGCCAATCAAACTACACCTACAACCCTCCAGATGGCAATAAAGGAAGAGCTCAAAGCCTCCACATGGCAATAAAGCAAGACTTCAAAAATCCTATATGTCAAAACCTGATAAGGGATACAGCTTTAAATATATATAATATAGATAATAGATATAATAGATTTCCATCCTTAAAAAGAATATTTCTTTTTCTCTTTTCTCATTTACAACTTATAACTCTAGATAGCAACTCGGGCGCTCGACTCATGGAATTTTTTTCCTTGGATCGAACTTGACTCACATGAATCATGAAATGTTCTTTTGCATATTTTTTTTTTTTGAACATCCAAAACAAATCCAACACAAATTCAGTCACGTGCGAAAGGCCCATACAAATTGTAGCTTAATTTTTTTTGGTACATTCGAATCACAACTTCAATACTCAAGCCACCTTTAATATCATCTACTGGAATCAAACCAGAGGAAAAAAATCCATTGAGATGTTTTTCTTCATATATTAGTTTCTTCTCGTGTGATCTATATATATTTATCCCCTTCATGTTTTTTTTTTTGGTACATCCTCTTCATGATTTGAGCATATCGTGCTAATTAAAAATTTCGCATATGCATAATTATGTAGCTTAGAGTTGAGCATAATCATAAAAGAAAATCTTGTGGTTATTAAAAAAACTACAAAATTGATTGTTTCAAACTAGTAGGGCAGGATATTTATGTCTCATTCATGAATTGACACCGAACTTGGCCATTTGCAATACGAAATCAAAACGGATGGCGAAATATAAACAACCTCAGATAATTGAAAAGGCGAGAATACAGAAGAGAGGAAGAAATTTCTAGCCGTCATAATTGGAAAAAAAAAATAAAAAAAGTTGGGTGGAAGATAAGGGCACATATACCATCTCGTTGACCCACCCAGCCCTTGATGTTCATGAATCAATAACAAATAAATTAATAACAACTAATATTGTTATTTACTAACACTGTATTATGATCAAGATCATGGGCATTCATTCCTGTTTTTTTTTTTTTCCTTCTCTATCTCGCCAAGTCACGATCTCTTGTAGCCCTAGTTTCCTAGTCATTTTCATTATCTTCCTTCTTTCTATAATCTATACACGGGAGAAGGGAAGATGAAGAAGAAAGGGTAAAAACAGAGCAAAATTTCCATTAGATTTAGAAAGAGAAAAAGTGAGTGGANCCCCCCCCCCCCCCCCTCTTCCCTCTTTTCACCCTTCAACAACCTACAAAACACCACGCTCCTACACGCGCCGCCCCATTCCCCGCTGCTCTCTTTTCCGGGCCTCCTCTCAGTCCCCGCCTTGCCAGCCACCGGACATATTTTATTAAAAAAAAAAATCTTCATATATTAAGAAAAAAGAAAAATGCTTAAATGCACATAATTTTGTTAAATGATTAAAATGTTGAATAGACATTTAGTCACCCCCTCTATAACAATATGAACAATACCTATCACGTTTCAAACCTAAATGTATAATTGTTCTGTATGAATTGATATACGCACCTAACTTAATCCAAAAAAAAAAAATTGATTCGATTTTCATTACCTTTTTCTTTTGGGTCTGTGATTTTCTTTGCCGGGACATGCATGATATTTACAACCGGTGACAAAAAAGTTATAGTTACCTAAAAAAGGAATTTTGGTTCAAACAACACACTAAACTAATTCCATATGCTGAGCACATACATAAAGTATCAAATCTTGCCTATTTTTGGTAGGTTGGGATGAGAGAAAGTAAATATTGTCTAGAAGAGATGAATTTGTTGCTATAATTTATTTTGGGCACCCTAAAAAAGAATGGTGTTTTTGGAAACCTGGGTTGCATAACCACTTTTGTCAATATGTTACCAAAAAGATAAAAGCCACTCCTGTCAATAATTTGCACCAGCCGAGTGCTTATGATCGATAGTGATGGAAGTCGGTCGATGTGAATTAATGATGCATTTTTCTTCCTAGCTCAGGCATGAAAAAATACCGACCAGAAGAAATTATTATGTTATGGAGTACAAGTGGTTTTGGTATACTCGCAATAGTCCTTCCATTTCACACCCTTCTTTCCATAGGTTAATTAACATGGCATGAAAAAATGTGGTGTGACATTTGAATCTTCCTTTTTTTCTTTTCTTTTTTTTTTTGTTTTTGTTCCCACACTCTAATGATTTTGAGTTGGAGTCTCATCTTCTTCAATTAGTATATATAAAAAAAATATGTGTTAATATATCGGTAATTTTTCCACTTTCGGTAGGTATCAATCATTTTTTTTTTTCGAAGGTAGGTATCAATCATGTTCCATTTTGCTTGCTTGATAAAATGGTTAAATTGGGGATCTTGCTCCTTGGATGCCTAGAGAGGGCACAGCCCATTATCATAATCATAACGTTTTCTCAAATACCTCGTCCAAATAGGATAAAGAAAGAAAAAGTGTATGGCAGTTCTTGGATCTAGATTCGTGGACAGTACTGCGGCATTCTTATTTAATTTTTTTCTTCACTAATTGGAGATGAGAGCATTACAGATTCCATTAAAGATGGACGTTCTGGAAGCATTAATCCTATAACCAACTTTTAAAGCTCAATTTGATCGAATGTATATATATAATTTAACCAAAGATATAGATATTGTTTCTTTTTCAAAAATCTGGAAAACTTCAAAACTAGGGATAATGTTAGCCTCCTCTTCTCCCCTAACACCAGTAGTTGTGGATGTATGGAACTTTCAAAGAACTAACTCTCAACCTTCAAGCCGCTTTAGATGATTCCAAGCAAACATAACAGTAAGAAGCTGCAAATATATGTAGCGGAAAAACACATTCATAAAACAAACTAAAAATGCATTGATCATGTAATCTTTTTTACTTTTATGAATATTGATCATGTAATCTTTGCTAAATATAAAGAAGGATTCCAAACAGATTCGGTTGCCTATTGAATACTATCATTTATTTATTTTTTTTAGGCAAGATTGGCCCAAGCCATATATTTTTGAATACTATACATCAAGTGTAGGCTAATTAAAGGCCGGTGGTTACCTTTAGTCTAAAAATAGCAATTGGGCAAAAGTACTTTGTATAACGTTCATAGTAAACAGGCTCACATTCTTCTCTATATGGACTTTTCGGAGCTTTTAATGAAATATTATAGTTTTTTTTTTTCCAAAAGGTTATATGTTTGATGCCCCAAACCATACTTTAGGGTCATAGATCAAGCTCAGTTAATTAAGCCCTTTTCTATAGATATAGATGCTAGTATTAATTTAATTAGCCATATCTTAAATGTAATATGGAGTTCCAATAATTAGTTTTATGAAAATATTTAAAACTGTAACTTGGCTTAGTTGTGTTGTTACAGTTTATTCATTCCCGTTAGGCTTGATGAAAAAAAAAAATGTTTTCTTCTTAGGTTCCTCTGTTTCACCAGTGCCACCACACAACCATCAATCATGCGCTTGATGTAAGGTGACAGAAAACATATATGCCAAGGACACATGACATAATTAGCAAGCGAATGTTGGCATAAATTTTGATTGGACAAATTAGAAATTAATTTGCTTCAATTTGCGGCGCAAAGAAATGATTAATCATAAAACAAATCCTGATACGAACAATGAAAGCCACACCTGAACCTACATGCATGTTGCTATATATATACAAACATAATTGTCTAACAACTTAATTATAAGATTTTCTTTTGTAATATAGAAAGTGGAAAGCAGACAATTCAAGACAACGTGACATTAGCAAAGAGGCAAGAATGCTAGTAATTCCCGGTTTAGTGTGGAGCCCATGTGTTAATCATGCTAGTGTTTAGTGAGTACATGACTAATTGATATGATGATAAAGAAAGCAGGGTTGTGTCACACTAGCTAATTAATGATGATTAATGATAGTGAAAAAGGGGTTAACACAACACATGAGTACCCCCGTAATCCCTTCACTACTCCTTGATGAACCCTTCCAAGGAAGGCATGCATGCAATTGCTAAGAGAGACACAAACATGGAATCAAACAACGTTGACCATATGTTTGTACGTTGTTTGCCCTTTTTTTATCTCTCTTTTTTCTCTTGTTCTCTCATGGGCATGCATGCATTTCAATAAGTGGGGGCAAAGCAAGAAAGCAAGCCAGCAAATGGTTAGATCTTTTCTTGATCATGTTTTAGGTGACACACTAACTCTCCAACATATCTAACCATAACTTACTAAGCATATTTGTTTCTAATTGTGCTCTTTGCTGGCCATCCTTACCTAATCATTTTTTCTGCATCATCAATCATCTGGGTAAGTGGAATTAATAGGATCTCTCCCTTGTCTCCAATGAACTGGTTAATCTAGCTAAGAGTCAAATCTCTAGCTACCCGCTCTAGAGATAATCTTTTTTTTTTTTCTTTTGCTTTTGCACTATTGACCCTTGCACTAATATATTCGCTGAGGTAAGTCATTTCTCTATCACCCAATTTAATCCAGTTGTTTAAGTCAAAAGTGCTCTCTCTCTAGTCTCTCCCCCTTCATGGAATCATGGGTCCCGAACCTTTTTTGTGTGTTTAATTAATAAAGGGACCTTGGCCACTAGATAAGGCAGCCAGGCCATCCTTTGCTGTCCAAAGTATAATGGTAAATGTGTACATCATATGTTCACATCTTGCAGTAATTGTGGATGACTAACTAATTGGTGATAATTTGTCACAAATTCCTCGGACTGGAAAGCATTACAAGTTCACTTTATCAATCATCATCATGCATGGGATCAGACAACATTAGGAAGACTATGGTCTAGTCTACTTGTTCTTCTTACTGTTAAACTTGATTGATGTTTTTTTTCTAAAATTAGTGAATGATGTACTCTTTAAAAATTGACTGTGTAAACGTATACATACCATGTAACCCCTAAAGAAAACTAATTGGGGTTTTAGGATTTGAAGTTAATGGAGTGAGGGTCAAAACCCTATGCGGTGTATATATTATAGGGCGAAGGACTGAAGGGTATTATTAAATTTTTAATTATATGTGATGGGGGTGTGGAATGGGAGAAGGATTATTATGAAAGATCTGTCACGGACTGAATATTATTGTGTTATCTATCCCTCACTTAAAAAAATATTATAACACATGGCCTTGCATATTCACTTGACTACAAATATCTCAATTATTTGCCATATTTATATTTGGCGGTTTATATTTTATGTAGCCAATAGTAACACAGGGAAAGGAAAATTAACAAGGGTTTTGCTCAATTAATTAAACATGCTGCGCCATAGGCGGTTTGTGATTATATCTATCAGTTAAATTAATATTTCAAAGGGAAAAATTGAAATATCTAAAGAATTTAATGATCAGGCCACTTTGGACCACACCATATTATAAGGATTCAATATTTATGGTTGACTGCAGAATATCCAACTCGGATCAAAATTATATGGTCAAAGATCATCTCACTATCCATATATACTCCTCTTTGTAATGCAAGATTTCTGCAAGTAGAACTGGGTTAATTAAAAGGAGGTATTTATATGATAGATTCTAATATGGATACATTAGTATATTTGAAGTCCAAGCAAGAATCTAAATCATGAATGGGACCACATGCAAAAACAAATAAATTCAGGTGCGCAAAGTATGGTTCAGTTAATAGAACCTTTGGCCTAATGATTTTTTTATTGCACTAGTCTCGCTTCAATTCCATAGTTAATAATGTTCATATAAACAATTATTATCTGATTAAACTATGCAGAGAGATAGATTCAGATGGGAGAGACAGGGAGGGGGAGGGAAGGAGAAAGGGATAAAATAACAATTATAAAACACTTTTGCGATCTTGCAAAGTTATCAGATAGATAGTGTAGGGCAGAGGGGAATAAATTAAGGTAGATGGGGGGGAGAGGGGGACAATTCTGGTCTTCCTAGCATATACATACTCAAATGTATGTGCTCTGGAAGGCACTAGGGCCAAAAAGTGGGAAATGTGCCATAATTTTCAAATAAGAAAAAGACCCATTCTTTGCTCACCCAAGAAAATCTAATTCAAAAGACCAAAAGGGCTCTCTTCTGTTTATGCTGTCTTTTTGCATGGGATTCTTCGAGACTTTTTTGCTGCCACCTTTCAAAGGTATCAAAACTCCTAATTATGTCCTTTTTTTTTTTTGTTATTTGTTCCCATCTTTTAGTTCACTGGAACTGTAGCAAATGTTTGCTTGTAGTAATAATGAGGAACCACTAATTAATCTGGCTAAACTTTGGTCCTAATGGTAAGAGTTTTAGTTTTGGTTTAACGAGTCAAGCGTATGAAAAAAAATCCTATTAGGAAATTATTCCACCGTAATCAAGGTGGGCGATCCGGATTGAGGGCAAAATTCTAGATGCTGGATGGGAAATAAAAAAAAATAATAATAAACTGATTTTTTAATTATGGTGAAAATAGAAATTCGGAAAATAAATTTTACCCGGGGTTTGTAATTGAAAAAAATGTAAAGGCAGCTAGAAGTAGAGAAATAGCATCGTGCAATATAGATAAAGAATAAAACTTTTGAAAATGTTTATGAGCACAAAAGATTGTGGAAACTTTATTTTTTCTATACCCGCCTATTCTAAGCCCTACTTGCATTGGAATTATGGCTTCCAGTTTCCAAGAATCTGTATGAGTTGTATACGATGCATTTCGAAGTTCCAAACCACCATGAAATATTATTGAAAATTGGAGAAATGTGAAAAGAATCATGTGCTCCATCAGCTTACAACAAGCCCAAAATTAGTCTAATCTGGTCGAACCAGGCCCATAAAAGATGGGCTCAATTGTGAGTTGATCCAACAGCGAATGTCTTGGCAGCTACCATGGGCGGCCCAAGTGTTGCGGGCTTTCTTTGAGAGAAGGCCGGCCCTAATTACATGTGAATCCAATATCAATTAAGGAGTGAAATTCTATACCTTTTTTCGACAAAAAAAAAAAAAGAAAAAAGAAATTCTATACCTTTCACGTAACTCAACGGGCCTACTAATCCTATAAAAATAATTTCTACGGTCTTTATTAAATTCTAACCATGGGAACTATTTGAATACCAACCTTAGAGCAGTAGTCCAATTCCAGTTTTTTTTTTTCCTTTGCCTAGGTTAGAAAATTATAAGTTTAAGAAAAGAAAAAAAAAAAAGAACACCTAAAGGACAGGACAAACCACCGGAACCACTAAAGACAGTAACAAATAGAATCCTTAGTCTCAACCAATTTGGAAATGATAATTGAACCTCAACCAAGTTATTTTTCTACCATTCTTAAGATAAGACTCAACTTAGGGGTCCTAAATGATGGAGAACAAATGCTAAATCACTTAAACTAACCATATATTGATTAAGAAAAAGAAAACCTTGCAAAGTGTAGAAGAAGGTTTTATTTTTTCCCCCTTAAATAAATAATCACTACTTTTCAAAAAAAGATAATACAATTTTTTCCCCTAATGTTTGGAAAGGACTGAACAAAATTATTCAATCTAGGTGGCCAATATAAAAAGGACAAAATCATGAAGCATGAGACTTCATTTTGCACTGAATCGGAACACCAAACCCCAAGAGAAATTTGTTAAAGGCGGCAATCATGAACCATGCACCAAGACCAAGACCAAAACCAAAATCTTTCATTCATTTGGAAACTTATTGTTTCACACACTTCAGTTTCAGAAGCTTATCCTGGAAAATTCAACAAATATCAACTAATAAGCATCACCCCTCCTCCTCCTCTTCATCAAAGTCCATCAGGAAATCAGTCAAATTCTTTGAATCATCAATTGCCTCTCTGAGGTTCATGGGACCATCCTTCTTAGGTTTTTGCTTCTGTTCGTGGAAAGCAAGCATAGACAATGAGTAACAGTTTTTCATATACAACAAAAATAAAACTCCGGTACTATAAAAGCCTGCAAAACGAATATGGCAACCAGAAAAATAATTCTTCAAATTCTTTGCCCTTATAGCCTCATCTCTTTTGTTTAGACATTACCAAACCTTTCCCATCCCCATAAAGAAACATAAATAATCAATAGAAAGCTACTTAATGGGGGAAAACTCTACCAGACGAGAACGTAAAGATATTGGACAAGTATATTTTATGATAAACTTATCCACGTTATTCCCTCTTGCACTGCAGCAATCAACACTGTCGTATGGCAATCCCATTTGGCCACACCAGTCTTGTGTAATTATCTCCACTACCATATTTAATCTCCAGCAACAGCAAAATGCATTTGGAAAATGACAATATATGCTAAAACGACAGATGCGGTGTAGGCACTGCATGGATATGCATAAGTGGGCAGGTGAGCGGGAATGCCCACACCTCATCTGCTACATAAGTAGAACAAAACAAATTACCTTTGAATTGGGGGGCTGGGGTTTTCTTACATCGTCATCGTCATCGTCGTCATCGTCATCGTCATCTTCTTCTTTGTCTTGTTCTTTTTCTTCTTCAGCATCCGCTACCTCCTCCTCTTTACCATCTGCCTCACTATCCTCTCCATCATCCTAGAGCAATTATTAGAAGAAAACAGTATGACATGTCACACAGCACGCTCAATCTTGAGGTATATCCTATTTGAGCAAAGCAGATTATTATGATGCATATATACGAGGCGAAGAAACTCACAACATTTTCACCGATGTCAATCGCTTGCGCCATAGCATCTTCTTTTACATCTCTCCCCTCCTTTTCCATGTACCAACAAGTGAAAAGATGAACAATATAAAATAGAAACTGACAAGCTGTAGCATGTAGCCAAACATTCTTTACACAGTGAAATGTTTGTATTGCTCCATCATAATTTTTCCTGCTTTACTGGCATAATCTAATGTGGTCATTTGTAACATCCTCGGTTTGATGGAAAAAGGAAACAAGAAGTTGCATTCAGTCATTCCCGCACAAGTTCCCACAGAATAACAGGACAAGCAAAGTATAAATCATAGTTCAATAATGCATAGAAATGTGATAAGATGCTTCTGAGATGCCTGGAAGAGAAACAAGAAACATTGGTTGTGCATAATGCCAGGAACCAAAATTTGAAGCTGGGACTACATTTGGATAGTAACAGAGGATGCTGTCATAAATAGAGGCAGGAACTGTTATTTTTAACCTGAACCCAGTATTTTTCAATAGTAAAAGTAAGCTACTCATGTTAAGCACAAGGATTTGTTTGCTCAATCCAAAATATCAAGACCATTCAAATCCTAGCCAATTGAATGAGAACTAAATAATACATAAGGATTCATCATAAGACCCCTCTTGCATTTGTACTTGCATGGCTATTGTATTCTAAGGATAGCAATTAATAAAAAAGAGAAAGGCCAAAAAGTCAAAATTGAGGATTAGAGTGGGAAGACACAGAGACTGAATTAACTGAATACTGCATGCAATGCCATCCAAGGAATAAAATATTAGTCCAGCTGTCAAGCAAGATTACGTGTCGTTCATATCAGTGTAATGGAAACACAGGACGGTTTTATGTTTTATCTTACCACAAGTGGTTTTACTTTCTGTTTGGCAAGCCTTTCGTCAATCTCCTCCTGGGGTACGAGTATGCCAATCTGATGAAAGGAGTAAGAAAAAGTTAGCACATATAGAGTGCACTGCAATAATTCTCAGTTAACACCCTACATGATTCCACACATTTTCCTCTGGGACTTGAAATTTTTGAATAGGCGCTATAACTAAATGAAAAAAATGACCACCATGCATTGCATTCTCCACTCGCAAAAGTTAATTTGACTATCTAACATGATTGAATTGCACAGAAGTTAGAGCTAGAAACCCTTGGATGCAATGTACATGTTCCCCATCCATTCCCGTGTAACGTATTAGAGGTGGAGAAATGGCATCTTCAAACAGTTTTAAGAATGGTTATTTGTCTTATAAACAGGTAATGCGAGACCAAACCCGAACACTTATATTCTATATGGATGCACAAGTTTAGGACAGTAAAACAGCAGAATAACGGGATAAGTAGTGCAAGCTATAAAATTAGACGAGATAGAAGGAGAACCAACTAATCCTACGGATCCTCTATGAAAGGTGAAGGCACAACCATCTAGAGCTGAGCTGAAATAAAAAAAGAAATGGAAGCACACCAATTGGATGGGGTTAAGTTGATCTCATTAAAAGTCTACTGAGTCAGTTCATCAGTCTTAGGAAATAACTGAATCATCTACAAGTGATCCACTCTTGTGCTTTATACATGATCTCCCCAATAACATTTCACTTGCAGTTATAAGCAGGGCACAAATATAAATGACAAATTGCTTCATCTCCTATATGATGTGTAATATTGTATTCAAACTCGAGTTCAAACCTCTTTCAAGTAATCCACCATATTGGGCGCTGGTTCAGAGAATTGTGGACCCCTATAATCAATTCTTTCATTGGGATCACGAATGTAGTTGATAGTTGGATAAACTGGATCCCCACCCCAAACTGCAAAGAGCAAAGTAATGGTCAATTGCTATAACAAGCGAGTTGCTAGTAAGAAAACCATATGTCTAACGAAGACCATTAAATTGCACCACAAATACAACAGAGAACCGCTGTCCTGACTCGATATCTCACATACGTTATAAAACAACAAATAATATTTATTTTTCAATAAGAAGTGACACAGAGAACGTACAGAGTGCAAAAGCATACAGTGATAACCACACAGAGCATGTAAACTGCAACTGCATCAAGTCCTTTCCGTGAACAGAGTAAAATGTTTTTAAGACAGAAATACCATTTCAACTAAGCATTAGAGCTGAAAAATTGCCTTGTCATTTCAAGAACATGAAGGCAAAGCATCATAACCAATGAAAGGCATGGACAAAAGGCACAAACTTATCAATTTTACATTACATACTTTGCTTTATTTGATCCTCTGTCATCCGCATTGCTAGAGGATCTCTCTGAATGCGAAGATCAGTCCCCATCATAATGCGATATTCTCGATCAGTTTGATGGCAAAACATTTCAACTAGTTGGTCATTTTCATCTAAACCAGTCTCTTCAAAACGCTTCTGAACAGCTTCACGCGAAGTATCAACATCCTCATATTCGCTGACCCATTCTGAGTAGTAGGCTATTGGACCATCCTTTTCGAGTCTATCTCGTTCAGCTTGAAGCCTAGCGAATGGACATAAGAAACTCAAATTAATTTAAACGAGAAATAAGAATTTTGTGCATATGCGTAAGATATTTACAAAAACTAAACAAGAATTTCTCACAAGACAAGTTTCTTCAGAATGCTAAGAGAACAAAAAGAAAATAAGACTCATGAAATTAATTTCAGAGAAGGAGATTAGAACAAGAAATCAACTTTACCTTTCTTCCTTCAAAACATTTTTCCTAGCTCTGTAAAGATTAGACTCTGTCACAGTGGGATGCTCACCAAAAATCTTTACTTGCCCAGTTTCTGCCGTTGCTTTGAGTAAAACCTACAAGCATAGGGCAGTCAATGTGAAATAATATGTAACTGTAAAATCAAAACCACATCAGATAGGCAGTGGGTAGATTCTAAGCTTCTAAGCGTGGGTACTACACACACACACACACACTAGGTTGACTTATTGGGAAGAGGATAGTGAACCCGTGACAGAACGGTAGAGGTAGTTTTCATTTTACAACTGCATATTGCATTTTGAGAATCAGCAGGAAGCAAGTCGTTTGAAGTTATACACCACTATTGTGAATTATACAACCGTTATACTAACCGTTTCTGAATCAGGTCTCCTCCTTTGCCATCTTGACCATACTCCTTCGTCTGGTTCTCTCCACTGCCACCATAATTCCTCATTGGGAAGTTTCCCCTCCTCTGGATACCTCCTCTTTTTAGGATCAATAAAGGGATGAGGACGCCCAAGTTCTTTGTCTAGAGCATAGCCGGTTAATTCTTTCTTGGGTTCTGTCTGATAAATGACATAGTCGGATGAGTCATCTTTAGTTCCTTCTTCAGCTTCCCCCACATTGTCAGGTTCCGTTGCATCGTTGAATTCTGCGCTTGCTTCAGGCTGTTGATGAGCAGCAGCTGATGTCTTATAACTCCTCCTACTTCCAGGGCTTTTGCCAAAAGATGGAGACCCTTCAGATACACCTTCAGGGGCAGGAGCCCTAGCAGCCCTAACTCTATCAGCAGTGCCCTCTGGCCAGAAATGCTTTCCAGGAATACTTGCACGAGCACCGGTTGCTGGTTCCATTCGTCTAGATGTTGAGTCATAGTAACTATAATAGGGAGGGCGCGCAACTGATGCATACTCAAAGTCTTCTTCATCCTCCTCCTCAAAGTCTTCTAATCCCTCAATCAGAAAGTCTTCTTCATCTTCCTTCTCACACCTTATACAAGGAAGTAAAGGAGCCTTTGGAGCTACATGAAAGCCAAAGTGACCGTGCAACTCTCCTGATGGAAATGAACCTAGAAATGATGTCTGCATTGCAATCGTTCACAGAAAATACACATACCTTTTTAGTGAATGTTTTATAAGATGGGGACATGCATCTTTAAAATAAAACATGAACTTGGGGGTATTTGACTATGAATGGATTAATTCTACAAAATCTGAAAAGCCTAAGCTTCAGACTATCGGGCATTTGTTTGGGCAAAAGCAACATTATTTGCAATTTTGCATCTTAAATTGCAAATAGCACCAGCACACCCTAGACATGGATGTTTATAGAACTCTGTTTTGAATCTCAATGAGCAAGACATGATTAAAATGTAACTATGCAGGCTACACAACATATTTGGTTAAATTGATTCATCTAGGTGCTTCTGAACTACTTTTTTTTCTGAGAATTAGGCGCTTCTGAACTTCTAGAAATACATAAGACGAAAAAAAAAGAGCAGAGTGATACAAACATCAACAAAGCCTGTATATTGGATGATCCATATAATTTATGTGGGAGAGTCTTATGGTTCTCTGCCACTACATATGTTCGAACAATAAGCAAGGCAAACACTTCACTCCTAAAAGTAGGGATCTTTCCCAAATTTCACCTAGTACAGCTGAAAAGACTTTTTATGAATATCCATTTTTCCAATGCTAACCTGACCTTTTATTGGTGCCCCCTTTCCGTCAGTTTAATTTAGGTCCAGAAAATGGCCATGAACCAAACATTCCTTCGCCCATCCTAAGCATCTATTCGAAAATAAACAGTTTTGAGACGGTAAAGAAACTCAAAACCAACTCACATCTTATTAGCAAAAGGTTTCACCATTCAACAACAGAACACTCACAAGAAGAATTAGTTGCTCAATCCAAACTGCATTGTTTTTCCCCTTTTTTTGTGTGTGTAAAGTGTAAACTACATCAACAAAACAGACAGAATAAATCAAACCTGCAATTGATTGAAGCGTGGCTTTCTAATAGCAGAGTTGTGTGCAGAAACTGCAAACTTCCCTCCTTTACCTGCCATTCCCATAAAAAAAAAAAAAAACACTGTATTGCAACGAAACTGGTGGGAGTAAGAACATACTGAACATAATAGAACAGAAACAAACCTTGATAAACCCAAGTTGCAGATAAAGATGCCATTGTATTTAACAAGCTCAATCCCGTAGAAAGACACAATTTTGTTATGTGGGTATCGGGCTATCTTTCAGGAACTGATACATTTGAGACGAGAAACCAGTTGTATGAGTCAGTGTCTAATGTTGGGTTGAAGAGGGAAAACCAAAAGCAACTGAGAGGACATGAAGAAGACAGTTGTTTTGTACAAAGAGTTCTCTAAGAATCAGAAGATGGAGGGTTTAAGGCTGGGGATAAGCTGGACCAAGGAAGGGAAAAAGAGTGACAGTAAAGACGATGTTGTGAAATGGATAAGGCCATCTGTTTGGTTGCTTTTACAGTTTTACTGCATCTTGAAAGTTAAGGTAAACTATGTTTTAAATATTTGCAGCAAATATTTGTAAGGTAAACTATGTTTTAAAGATTTGCAGCAAATATTTGCAGCAATCCTTTTGACACTTGTGGAAGGATGGCTTAATTTCTTGTCTCAAAATCTTCTTCCAGTCTAAATGCTTTGATTTTATTTTTGTATTGGCATTTTATTATTTCCAATACAAAAAATAAAATTAAAAAACTCTTGTGCAAATTTTCTGGCCTTCCCGATTGATGCTGTAGATTCTCTCCCCCCCCCCTCCCCCCCACCCCAAAGCTACAAAATAAGTATACTAACCAGAGAAATTCACTTTTGGATTTCTTTTTCTTTATTTCTCGCATTGTCATTCTATCTTTTTCATCTTTTCAAACATAAGATCCCACAAACTATTATGGTTAGGTTTTAATTTGACTCTCCTCAAAGTTAAACCATATTGTTTTTATTTTTTTATTAGCTTTTTTAATTCAAAATCACATTCTTTCATTTAATCAACTATTTTTTATGTGTTAATTTCATGAGAATATTATATGAATTTCAATTTTAAGAAAATAATTTCAACTTGTTATAAATAAATTATGGTGAATATCATTGTTACCATCCAGTAAAACTCATTTTTACATACCCGAATTTACCCCCGGTAAATACTTTACCCATACACCAAACTTCTACTTGGAATTATCTCTTTGGCGAATTACCCTCCATAATTCTATTTGTCCTAATCCTAATATCATCTTCCTTTACCTAACATCCCTTTGATTTTATCCTTTTAAATTAATCATACTTATTTCCAACTATAAATACCCCTTCATTCCTTCATTTTCATACACTTACAACCCACCATAAACTTCACTCTCTTTTCATTCCATACACTTCTTTTCCAATCTCCCTCCGTCTAAATTTATTATTCTCTTCTACATATTATTATCAAAAGTGTATTATTATTACCAAAGTTGTATTATTACCTTGATCAAGTTTGATCAAGTTTGTATTATTCCATCAAATAGTGAAAATCTTCCCCAATTTTATAACACGTTATCAGCACGAGTCTCTACTCTATTAAGGTATTTATTTCTAAAACCTTTCTTATTACTACTTTCATCCTTTCTATATATGTTATATATTCTTTATTATTATGCTATTATTATTGCACTTTCTAAATAGCTCATTCGTATATATATAATATATAAGAAATAATAATACGGTAATAATAACGGCTTTCTAAATAGCTCATCCACATATAATATAGATAATAATACGAACATAAATTAAATACAAATAGTTTTTATTTAAATTACAAATGGGCTCATAAAAGGCCCATTGCCTTTAATTTTTGGTTATTTATTGGGCTACGAAAAGGCCCATTATATTTAATTTCTTGTTTTCATTTACGTTCTGATTGGGCTCGTACAAGGCCCATTGCATTTAATTTTCGCTTTAATTTCATTTACGTTATTCTTGGGCTCATATAAGGCCCATCATATTTAATTTTTGGTTATTTATTTTTGACTGGGCTAATTTGTAACGGCCCGGGTAAAATTTTTGAGATTTAACCGAGTCGTTTTAACTCTTACAACGGTAAATAGATTCTATCGTTGTAACCGTGAATTCTACCGCACCGAGTTCTCCGAGTTTTACCGGGAGTAACCGAGTCTCGGTTTTCAATTCCGAGACTTGGGCAACGCTCGGGAGAGTTAATTGGATTTTCCGAGCCTAAGTTGTAATTTCGGAACCGGGACGAATTTCGGAAAGACGATTATGCCCCTGGGATATTTTGGAACACAAGAGAAGCATGAAGGGCATGTAGGTCTTTTGCAGGATTAGATTTTTCCAGAATTGATAGATATTTTATTTTTTTTATTCTTTTTCTTTCTTTTTCCTTTTTCCTCCCACTATCTTTTGTCTCCTGATTTTTTTTACCAGCCGGCCACTACCCCATCTTCTCTACCTTTTCTCCTTGTTTTTCTTCTTTTCTTCATCACCGTTAATTTCTCCTCATCCCTACCAATTCCACACTTCCTCCCCTGCAACCTAAACCACCGACCGCCACCGGACTACCCCATCTACTTCTCCTCCCTTCCCTCTTTGTTTCCGCAACCGCCGTCTTCGCCGTCGCTCTCATCACCGCCACCTCGACCTTTCCCCTCCTCTCTTCTCCACCTCTGCTCGCGACCTCTACTGGGGCAGAGAATACGCCGTCGCAACCTCACCTCCCTCGTCCTTTCCCATTCGCTGAGCCAACCACCATCGCCTTCCACCGCCCTGCTGCTGCCGACGACCACCAGCAGCCACCGGGCCTCCTTCCTTGCATCTCCCTCCCGTCGCCGTCGCCGTCGATCCCAGCCCCTCTCTTCTTCCTTCCTCCTCGCACACGACCGACGCAGCCCCGCCTCTAATCTCCTCTCTTCGAATCCAACCCCTCTGAAGGAAGACTGCCGCTCGACGTGACGCCTCTCGCCTTTGGTCGCTGTCGTCAGGACAGCCGCCTCCAGTGTCGATCTTCCCTTCTCCTCTTCTCGCACGCCACCATTCTCCTTTCCCCTCCCACCGAGACGACACCACGGATGGGTGAGTCCTCGGCTGCGTCCTCTTCATCTCCTTCTGCCGATTAATTACTTGTTGGTTTTGATTATTTAATTATTGGTCTTGAATAATTAAAACTTATAGTTAAACAATTGGTTTTGCTTGGATTGTGATTAATCGGGTTGGCATGGGTTTGTGTTTGAGGTTACTGTGGTGGTTGTGATTGACGTTGATGCTGCTACTGTGGCTGTGGATTTGGTTGTTGGATGGTTGATGAACAGTAGCCAGGGAGCATTTGTGGGTTGCCGCTGTGAACAGTAACTACGGGAAGAGTGCTGGCCGGAATCCGGCAGTCTCGAAAATTTTCCGGCGAGCCCGAAAATGGACTTTGGGTAAAACCCCGGACCCTTGGACTATCCATGCATATTAACGAACCCCGAACTATATTAACGGACTCGGACTTTAAAACGGCTTTAATTAACCGGATGATTTAATCTAATAAATACTTATGATTTTATGCTTAACTTTATTTAAGTTATGTTATATTTAACATTCGTATGGGCTATTAAAAAAAAAAAGGGGGAGAAGACCATTGTAATTATTACTACGGTTCTATTTGGGCTAATGTTATATAGAGGACCATGATAATTTATTTTCAATCCTACTCTTATTTATTGACTTCAATTTCTATTTTATAGGGAATTGAGCTATAAATTTGAGTTACTAATTAATAACCAATATATATGGTTATATATGATTATCTAGCGTATACACATGTATTATCTTGTCACTAGCAACTATAGGGCCGGAATATCGGCTTGAATGTTCGATTTTAGTTTTAACTTAAAAAAATTACGTATGATTAGTAGATCGGTTGAGGACATATAACCGGTTCATTTCCAAGTAATTGGAAAGATTGATTTCATAAGAAAATTAAGGAAATAACAAAAATGGATACGGAGTAAGACAAGTCGTCTAATAAATACTAAAACCGGCCTCATGCATGATCATTATTGTTTGTGCAACATAAGTGATTGTGGATGTTATTAATATAGGGATATCGAGGCTTAACCAGATATCGGCTTCTAAGGAGTATCAGGTGAGGATATAAACTTATAAACTTCGGTATGCTGCCCGTGGTACCCCGAATGTTTGATTGATCATTTTTCTTACATGTTATCTTGTTGTGTCTGTCATGTTATTGCTGGCTGCTATTGTGATTATTGTTATGTGTTTGATGACTACTGTGATTGATTATTGAACTTTGTGAGGTTGATGTGAATATTGTGATGACTATACGAGATACGAGATATGGAGTTAATAGTGATAGTGACCCGGTATCCTGACATTGTGACTGGATTCCCAGAGGAGGTGTGAGGCTGAGAGCCTGCTCGGGAACGTGAATATGATGAGTTACTGTTGGACAGTGAAATAAGAAATGATAATAAACAGTGGTAATAACATCTAGACATCTAGGTTGTCACGTGACAGGTATTGGTACGGCCAGATGGTAGTCGCCCTGTGATTTGTGATATGATAGGGAGGACTGCGTGGACTCCCGACTGAGGACTGCGGGACTCAGTTGATTTGTTATAGGAAGGACTGCGGGACTTCCGCCGAGGACTGCGGGACTCGGTTATTGAGATACTTTGTGATTTGTGATATTTATGGATTAACGGGGAGTACTCTGGGGTTAGCTAACCTGGCTACCAGACACAGCCAATACTTATTACGTGACAGGGCCCTAATAATAAAATTGGTAAGTCTATCGTCAAGTGTCGGTGAGTTTATGAGATTAGCTTAACCATGAGAAGTCTGACGTATAGTTGGTTCAGGTAGGTTGATACTGATACTATGTTTGTGATTGCTGTGCTTCTATTGTTTTCTGTGATTGGCTTGGGTGTATTTGCGGTTGTTTGTATACAAGGGGTTTATTTGTTTATCGGTGAGACAGTGGTTGGTCTCACCCCTCACACAGTTCCTGCAGGTTAGGTTTGCATACCGGCGGCTGTGGCGTTACCCCGGACAAGACTCGGATCCAACAGTAGGCATTATGTCTTGCATATAAGATGTTACTGAATGTCTAGGAAATACTTCCGCTGTGCAAATGTTGATGTCCCCATAAGGTGACGAGTTTGTGATTTTGACTATCTATTTATCTTTTTATTGATATGTGTTCTTGCTTTTATGTTATGTTGGCCACGTGGTGGTTCTGTTTGTTGTATTTACTGTTAGTTGGGTGAATTTAGGTTAGGGCGTTTCATTTTGGTAGCGGAGCGGGCGTTAGGTCTTGTCGGGCAGTCTATGTGTGTTGTTGTCTTGTTTGCATAGTTCGCTCCAGTTGTTTATTATTTTACATCATTATAGTTAGTGCATTATGGATCCAGTCGAGGGACGCCAGCTGTCGCGGAACATACACATAAGAGGTAATGATGCCATAAATAAGGGAAATTGCAAATATTATTAATAATACTGATACTTTGGATACAGAGGAAAATATTAATAGCAAATAGAAATATTACATTGATAATTTACAAAAAGGGGAAATAATACATATATTTTTGATATTATATAAAAAGAAAAAAATACATTTAACGGTTTGCAACGACGTTGACACGGAAGCTGTTTGCGTCACTGTTGACGTTGACCGTGACTCTGTCGCTCCAAGAGAACCACATGCCGCCTCTGTCGCGCTGGCCAGGAATCTCGAACCGGTTAGTTTGAGGGAACCGGAGTGGGATGAGACCGTGATCGTCTCGTGGTTGCCACTGCGTCTCCGTCAGAAGAACCATGTTGGGCTTGTACTGGTTCTTCAAGTCCCTCAGGGTTCGCGAGAACTCCTGGGCACGCCTTGCCACTCCTCTGCAGTTCCTCACCAATAGTCGTACCTTTGGCCAGGTTGGAGGTAGCCGAGTCATTCTGGGTATGCTCTGGGCTGTCATTGAGAGCTGGTAGTAGGCGCCTTGCTCCACAGTTTGGCAAGTGGACTCCAAGTTAAACTCCTGAAGCCTATCCGAGATGAAGAACATCACGGAGTTGGCTGATCCGTAGTAGGATGTCCTCAGAGTGCCGCGATCATCTAGGAAGAACACCTCTTCCATTGGAGTGACGAAGAACCGTGACGAATAGAGCTCGTCGACGAAGACTAGACGTGGCATTCTGCCGAGCTCGTTCGGCAGCTCTTCAGCACGTTCGTTGACCATGCTGTAGGCTAGACGATTCCTTCTGCCAAGATTGGCACCTTCGACAAAGAACACTGACGAGGGAGCAGGCATCTTGATTTGGACGTGTGGGGTTTTGTTTTGAACGTGGTGTTTTCTTTGCTTTAGCGTTTTGTTGCTTTGATTGTTTTTGGTGATTTACACCTCACCGCTCCTTCTTTTATACACTTATGGGGAGCGTGATTACCGTTTTTGATTTTCAAGAATTTGTTTTTGAATTTACCGTTGCTTGCATTTATTGCTTTACGCGTTTTTCGGATTACCGTGCCAGAGTTTTTCAGTCTTTTTGCATCTCTTGATTTCCTTCGCTCTGGCTACCTTGTCTTACCTTTCTACGGTCTTGTTATCTTTCCTTGCATCTTTTATCACATGCATCCGTGACCGTTAAGGCTAGACGGAAGGGGCCGTATCTCGAGTAGAGCGCATGCGCGACAAGCTCACAGCTGTTCGGACATCGTGGAGAGATGCGAGCTTGGACAGACGTTTTTGGCATATGCAGAATTTGTTGACAAGTGGGTAACGTGTCTTTCGAGGGACACAGGACGCACCCGTGATCATCGTCTTGCCAGCTAACGGGTATCTTCTTCACGAGGTTAACCGACATCACCGTCAGTTGTACGTTACGTTTCGTGCTTTGAGGATGTTCACGTCAGATACGAGCACCGTTCATGAAAACATGTATTGGTTTTAATTTCTTTTTGTTTTGATTTTGTGAAACGAGTTTTGTTTTTAATTTCTTTAAATTTGATTTTATATTCTTAAAGTTGATTCTTATTTTGCTTAAGATGTTTTATTCTCCACTTAACATAAGATTTCCTAACAGAAGATTTGCTGTATTTACTGTTAGTTGGGTGAATTTAGGTTAGGGCGTTTCATAATTTATAAAAGGCCCATGTTTATTTATTTTTAATTAAGTCTTTTATTTATTTAAATTTTGGAATTATGTTAATTAAAGGCTCTTAAAATTTCCAAAAGAAATTTGTTATGGGCATTGAATGCATTTTAAATGCAAATTGTCTGGCAGACGCAATAAAAGGCGAATATATAGCAAAGACTGGATGTCTTACTGCCAAAAGATCCCGCAGATCTTTGAGGAAAATTGAAGAAAGATGTTGTATGACCACCAAAAGGTGGATATTGTATGACCATCTGATGATAGATACTGTTATTATCTTGCTTACCCTGAAGGTGCAAGCTAGTATATATTGAATAATTTTAATTTATATTTCAGTTTTATTATTATGTGCTATTTTATTTTATTTTATTTACTTTACAGCATTTTATCATCGTTTCTAGAATAATGGCTCAGGCATTTGTCCTGAAGACAATGCAAGTTGACATCCAAGAGGGAGAATTATATGTGTGGATGTCAACTATTTCACATATCATGTGATAGTATAATCTCGAAATAAAAAAATTTAATACGCTCCAAAAGAGCATAAGTTTGAATATGTTCCTGAAGAACGCATACTTTACTATGATCTAGAAGATCATATATTTACGCTCTGGAAGAGCTAATACTCTTGAAGAGTACAGAAACCCCCATTTACAGTAGTAAAAGAGATTATTATGGATCCCATTGAATTGACTCTACTCTATTCCCTGAAGCGAATAAGACGGTATAATTAATTGTGCTTATGGCCCTGGAACTCCAAAATTACCGTTTCCCTTTTATACGTATAATAATAACGTATTACCTAGGTATTGACCTCTTGTAAGTTTCTCCTTAACAGGAGTATGTATTCAAATATGTCTATAAATAGACAACCCATGTTGTAACTGAGATTTTGAGACTCGGAGCAACAACTACAACTGGGAAACACTGTCGTTCCAGGAGAACCACATACTACCCATGTTGTTTTCTCCAGGTATCTCAAACCGATTCGTTGCAGGAAAACGGAGTGGGATTACACCATGATTTTCTCCTGCTTACCACAAAGTCTCAGTAATCAGTACCATGTTGGGCTTGTACTGATTCTTCAGATCCCTTAAGGTATGCACAAAATCTTGGGAACTTCTTGCTACACCTCTGCAATTCCATAGTAGAAGTCGTACCTTAGGCCATGTAGGTGGTAACCCAGTAACCCTTGGGACACTCCGAGCCATCATGGAAACCTGATAATAACTGCTTTGATTTAAAATTTGACATGAAGGCTCTAGCTGAAAATCTTGCAGTCTATTAGATATGAAAAACATAATAGAGTTAGCCGAGCCATAAAAGGAAGCCCTTAGATTGCTTTGGTCCTCTAGGAAGAATGTTTCTTCCATAGGAGTTACAAAGAACCTAAATGAATAAAGTTCATCAACAAACACTAAACGAGGAATTCTCGCCAGATCATTCGGTAATTCCTCTTGCTGCTCATTCACCATGCTATAAGCTAACCTATTCCTTCTTCCTAGAGAGGCACCCTCAACAAAGAAAACAGTAGCTGGGGAAGGCATTTTTCTTGTCTTGTTGAGTTTTCTGCATCTTCTTGTCTCAATCGCCTCCCCTTCTTATAGTCTGAGATTAGACAGCTAGGTGTCAATTTTTCAAATGTGGACTCTTTTTCTGTCTCCAAAAAGATCCAGAAGATTTTTCGGTAATTAAAAACTTTGCATTATTTGTCAGTAAGCTCCAAAGTTGTTTTTGAAAAAGTTTGCTCAATAATTCTGATCTTTTCCGACATGAGTGGCAGATATAAGCCTAAAATTGGCACATATATTGCAGCCTGAAGCTAGCAATCTAAGTTATTAAACTTACCATATCCAGCCAGAAGCTGTAATGCACTAGCCTAAAGCTAGCAATTTTTAAGTGTTTAAATACACAGTTTGCATAGCCCGAAGCTGAGACCAACTAGAAGTTGGCTGATAAATATGTAATTTATAGCTAGTATGCCCCAGCCAGAAGCTGGTAAATAATCTTCCTAAGTCATCATATCCAGCCTGAAGCTGGCATATGTATATAGCAGCCTGAAGCTGGCACCAACTTGAAGTTGGTATATGGACATATTGTTTGGTTTGACCGGTTGAGCTATCCCGGGTCAATAATGATGCACAAAATCTATTTGGTCATTCATTGAAAAACCAGAAGTTTTTACAATCAATGAATTTTCATGTATTTGTTTGCTGCGAATTTAATAATACGACATTCCTAAGATGAGATTGGCCTAGACCAGCAAGTTTGGGATTAATTCTGGGATATGAATGCGGACTGATAAATCCGCTGTGTTGACCATCTGGGTAATTTTTACGATGCATCGACTAGATGGTCCATTGTGTGACGCAAGTTGGCATTGTGCGCACTTGTTTTAATGATTAAGCCACTTGCGGGTACATATCCCTAATTATGTTATTAGACTATATGTCTAAATAATGCTGGTATATTTCTTCAATGGATAATGTATATCATTGGAAATAAACCCAAACAGATCTGGGGGAACATTGACAATTGATTGCAGGACCATTGATGAAATATGACTATTTGAGAAAATGGTATTTTACATGCAACAACACTTATGTGCATAAAGCCAAACAAAAGGTCTCCCCATTTAATTGGTTCATGGTCACTAGTAACACCCATCTTCAGACCATTGGTTATACAGTATATAATGCTCCACCACAGTATAGTAAAATTGGTCCTTAAAGAAAGTTGGGAATAGATGTTGGGTATAAAAATCTCCATCAATTACAAAGTAATTGAAACCATTGGTTAATGATTGGAGATTTGTTTATTGTTAATTTGGTGAAAGAGTTTACCCAACATCAGGGGGAGAAAATAAGCAGCTGTATCAAAATATTATTGAAATACATTATCAATATATAGTTGTTGATCCTCAAATGAATTTGTGTGAACATGAAGTTCAGAAGATGATTCATTTGCAACATATTAGTAAGTCAATAGCCAGACATATTTATTGATTTGAAAAGTGTGACCATACCAGCTGCATATGCTCCTGTTCAAATTAATGTTCTAGAAGAACAAATATAGTATGCAAATGAATCTAAAATATGCATAAAGCGTAGAATATACTCGGTTCCAAAAGAAAAGAAATTCTTAATAGAGAAAAAGGAGCAAAGAGATAAGATGGCCTCAGTAAGAAAATAAGGCCTCCAGTAGAGGTTTGTATTAAAATTCCTCAAGAAGAGAAAAATCCTCCAAAAGAGGTTTTCTGACACAGATTGATAAAGTTCCAAAAGTAACACAAGTATCTGAAATAAATGAAAATGATGAGATCTCAATTACAGTGTCAAGAATGTGATGGAACCGACGTGAAATAACCATCGACGGAATAATTGTTTTATTTATAATATAGCGCTAAATAAAAATGAGGATCATGAACCTACATTGATGAATGTAGGCGCAAAAACGATTGGCCAAAAATAAGAGAAATGTAATTAAGGCTGTGTTGGACTTGCTTGTGAAGCGAGAAATTTTCGGACCTGTAGTCCATACACGAAATGGTGTAAAATTGATCAGTCGTAAAAAGGGTATTTGTGCGAAAAGTTAATGAGATATAAAAGCACAGTTTTTATACCAAAAGGTTTTACCCAAATGACCTGATATTAATTATGAGGAGATACACTCCCCTGTGGTGGATGTAATTATTTTTATAAGTCTGGCATTATATGAAAAGAATTAGAAATGCATCAAATGAATGCTTTTACAGCCTACTATGGATCCATAAGTCGTGAAATATACATGAAGATCCCTGAAGGATCCAAGTTGTCTAAAGCAACTAATTCTCGGGAAATTACAAAATTTGGAGTTAATCTTTACATGATCATTATGAGTATGGATAAATTTATGTTGATATGTTTAGTGATTGGAACTCCAGAAGAAGCTTCCAAATACCGTGCTATTAGACAGGTCCTGGAGTACCCTGTCTAAGTACAATATGTATTGCTTGTAACATAAAGCCTGAAGCTTTCGCTATAAATACATATTCTATTATCTTGGTATATGGAATTATTTTAACCTTGTGAGGCCAAGGTGCATCTTGTTGGTTTTGCAGATGTAGGTCTTTTATTTGATCCACATAAAGCACATGCAAATATATCAAGTATCATTGTGACCAGAAAACAAAGTATCGTTGTTGCCTCTTCAAATAATGGAGAAATTGTGTTCATACATGAAGTTAGCCAAGAATGTGCTTGGCTAAGATCGATGATGCAGCATAGTCAAGATTCATATGGATTAGTTAGCGAGGAAGATGTTCCAACGACGATTTATGAAGATAATGCTAGCTGTATTGCCTAATTGAAGGGAGGATATATCAAGAATCATTCAAGTGACATCTGGTAGATTTATTTACAAAATCAGTTCCTACTACAACTTTTGAAGAATTGATGAAGATGATTGGTTTGTGGAGGATTCGAGATATCAAGGGATGCCAAAATCAGGGGGAGTAGAATACGCACTGCACTCTTTTTTCCTTCACCAAGTTTTTGTCCCACTGGGTTTTTCTTGGTAAGGTTTTTAACGAGGCAATACTTCCTAAGCGTATTCTATCAAAGGTGCAATGACATTCAAGGGGGAGTGTTATAAATAAATTATGGTGAATATCATTGTTACCATCCAGTAAAATTCATTTTTACCAACTCATAAATATTAAGCTTTATTAATTGTAATTTACATGTGAATGGTGGAAAAAACAGTAACCAACACACTATCTGTTGGAATAAAGTTGGTAAATTTTCAAAATTGGAGTATATTAGTATTGTTTTGCTGACAAATTCCTTGGTCAGAAAAGAGTAAAAACTAGAAAAGAAAGAAAAGAAAAGAGGAAAGAAGAAAGAAAAAGGGGCGTGCTCCTTGGGTTTGAATCCTCTCCTCTCATTTCTTCTTTTGTATGCATATAGTATTACTACTAGTTCACTACCCGTGGATTCCACGGGCTTGGTTAGTATTTTTTTAATAAAATATATTTTTTTTTATAAATTTTAAATATTTTTATATTATTGTATGGTTTAAAATTATTTTAACAGTATACGCATTAAACTTGCTGCTCAACCAATCTGAAAGAAAAAAAAGAATTGAAACTAATGGCCATATAAAATATTAAGTAAGGTCCTCTTTTTCCAATTACATACCTGTATTAATTTATTTAATTTTCAGGTCAAATTT
>JAKUCV010005037.1:7311-17694 GCA_028386065.3 Turnera subulata | reverse complement strand
AACCTCCCTTTCAGTGTATGAACAACACTATGAAAATTACTCAAACAAAAGCTCTCTCAAGAGTAGGTATGAGTTACAATTAAGCACTAATAAGGCAACTCTCAATAATCTCAAAGGAATTGGCTCTTAAACTTGATTGAATGTTTTGCAATGAATGATGAATGAAATAGAGAGTTGATTGGTGTCTAAACCCAGCTAAGGATGCTCAATATATAGCTCTGAAAAGTCATGGAGCCGTTTGAAATCCACCCAAGAAAAACACCTTTAAGCAAAGCTTAGTGGGTGCTGAAAAGTTGTCTGGACCATGCCTTAAACATCGATGTTTTTAAGGAGAACATCGATGTTTTGCCCATAAAATTTGAATTTTGGGCTAACGGTAACTAAAACATCGATGTTCTGAATCCAAACATCGATGTTATTTTGGTTCGACAAAATTCTTTTGAAAAAGGTTTATGCAAGAACATCGATGTTGGAAAATCAAACATCGATGTTTGATTAGCCAACATCGATGTTTTTTGGCTTCGGCAAAATTCTATTTCTAAGACAAGTTTTCATGAACATCGATGTTGGATTGGAAACATCGATGTTTTGACCAACGGTCACAAGAACATCGATGTTTTATAATCCAACATCGATGTTTTAGAGCTACTGCCAATATTTTGAAAAACTTGGAAAACAGAACATCGATGTTGGCTTTCAGAACATCGATGTTTTGGACTAAAAACACATCTTTTTGTTTGAAATCATGCTTATGAATTGTATGATTGAAATGTGTTTTGTTTGAGCCAATGCCTAAGAGAAGTTGAGTGTTTTACCTTGTACAAATAGATCCTAACTTCTCTTGCTCTTCTTTACACTTCAACTCTTGATCATATCATCACTTGAATTCTTGATCACTTTGGTTGAGTACTTGTTTGCTTGATTTCTTTTTGCTTCATCTTGGTTATGAGCTTGGTTTGTCATTTATCAAAACCTGTAATAAGTGAACCATTAAGACATAGGTTCTAACATATTTGTCCTCATTTGTTGTTCAGATGTCCCCAACATGTTGAGCAACTCTGAAAACGACTTGTCAAGATGATTCATGTTGAAGTTCATCACGAATTGGCTATAACTGTCAGGCAACGATTGCAAGACAAGGTCCACAGCCAATTCCTTTTGCAAAGGAAACCCTAGACCCTCAAGGCTCTCAATGTATCCGATCATTTTGAGCACATGAGGCCTCACGGGTGATCCATCAGCCATTCTGCATTGGAATAATGCTTTGGAGGTCTCATACCTCTCATGCCTAGCCTGCTCCTCAAAGAGCATCTTAAGGTTTAAGATAACCTAGTTAAGTCCAAACCCACAACAAGCAATCGAGATATTACAATTATCCACTCGCACCTTCTTAGGATAAACAATGGCACCCTACTTTGGCAGAAACTACCGATTGTTGATCTTAAGCTTGATGAGTGCTTATCATGGAAGGCAACTAAGAACTTAATATTTCATCAATATAATTATGCATCATATGCAATATAAGCCGCTACGCAGAGGCAGTACGGCGGAGCCCCGGCCCAAAAATTATATGAACATCGATGTTTACACAAGAACATCAATGTTGTGACAAGTAAACATCGATGTTTAAACTTAAACATCGATGTTGTGAAAGTCTAACTTTCCCAACATATTGGCAGTAGCTCAAAAACATCGATGTCTAACAGTTGAACATCGATGTCTTGACTATCTTGAAGGTTCACAATTTTAGGCAGTAGCATTTGCACATCGATGTTTACTTTTAAACATCGATGTTTGAAGCTTCAGAGGCTACAGAACATCGATGTTCAACTATTGCACATCGATGTTCTGATGGTACTGGATCTTCAACTTCAGGCAGTACACCTTGAACATCGATGTTCTAACATGAACATCGATGTTTAAGGAAATCTACCTAGGCCTACAGCATGGCACATCGATGTTCAACCTTTGGACATCGATGTTCAATGCATTCTGCCAAGGCCAGACTACCTAGAACATCGATGTTCAGTGGTCTCGGCCAAGGCCAGCCTGATGACAACATCGATGTTCTGCTTGAGAACATCGATGTTCTGCCTATCAAATGCCTGAACGACTATCGTTCCTAAATCAAATTGACAATCGATTTACGGGTCGAACCTTTCGACCTTCTGCCTGGAAAACTTTGATTGACATCTCATATCAACCATCAACATTAAACACATATACAATTGAAATTAAAACAATGATCAAATAACACATCAATTGTACATGCATGAACATATCAACATATGCACATTTATCCGGTTCAGAGCTTCACAAGATGGCTCCGCTACCACTGTGAGTTTCCTAAGAGCTATATGACACTCATACAAAGGCTCATCAAGCAGCGGAAAGATAGGAAACTACCCTAGAACCACATGTGAAGCTACAAAACCGAATAACAAATTTTACTTACTTGGAGATTAGGATCTTTCACCTAATTTTGAGTATAGAACCAGCAAGAGCAGGATGAAAACGTCCTCTCCTCTACGGTATCCACACAAACCTTGATCGTCCCGGAAACGTCACACGAATCCAAGAACGGGCACTTCCACTTGATGTGCTAGCAACAAGAATGGAAGCTTGTGTATATGGGTGTGTTTGTACTTCCTTTCTTTCACACAAAGAAGAGAAGCTTCAGAGAGTGTTTTTGGGTGTTTCAAAAACGTGGTGAAGGGCAGAAAATCAGCTAATGATCTGATCAATTAGCCACTCAAAACCCCCACTCAATAAGCATGATTGATTAGTGTTAATGGCCAACACTTTGGCCCCATGATAATGACTTTCATTATTATGCTTCCATTAAAACACAACCAGACATAAAACACCCCCAAAGCACTAAGTTTGACCCTATAATTCTGGTAATTAATGAGCCAAAACGACCCTGGTTCAACCATGGTCCAACCACGGTCCAACCACACCCGGTCCAACCATGGTCCAACCACGGTTCGACCACCTGCCCGAATCAACGGTTCTATATGTGTGACCCTGTAGGCACTTGTAACGTCCGGCAACGATTGTAAAATCTCATTTTACAATCATAAACAAAGAGCGGCGTCTAGCAACACATCATTGCTACCCGAACGACAAGATCATTACTGATTCTCTACGCCTCGGAATATGTCATCGTCCTTTCGTCCCATTATCAAGATCAAACATGAGACATGGAATATGCCAATCTCATATATGTCTAATCTATGTTTCTTGATCCCCGAGTTAACTGTATAAAACGGATACCCGTGATATCAACATATCACCTAATCCGAGCATGGCCATGCATTTCACAGTTCAACTCTATCAAGAAACCGTATGATAATACACCCGTTATATGGGTCGAACGAATCCCGTCTTGATCAATCAAAACCCACTACATACTCGTCATATACCCAATGATTACCCTTATGTCCACCCAGTTACGGGTGACTAGGAATAATATCAAAGCATATGATTCATATGTTGGATACCTTGACGATCTCAGGTCAAAGGACAACACATCTATAAGAAACACTAATGACATACATATAACGTTCCATGTAGTGTTCTTATGTGGGTCGGTCCGGTCCACAAGTTCTCTAACTTGTACCCGTATGTAGAATTCATATCACATATAAATTCACAACATACGCTAGTCTTAATTTATTATTACAACCCGTCCATAATAATAACCGACTAGGGACATTTAAGAATATATCAAATATATAAACTTGGGTTATAAATATGTGCAAGTAATTATCTCATAATCATATTTATTGGAATAACCTCAATGTATATACATGACTACAATCATCCATAGATTGGCTTTTGGGCATATAACTATGCATACAAACATAAAAAGACCTATAAAGTCACCTCAACGACGATTGTCCTGTGGAGCTTTTCCCAGAACAGATCCTCCAGCTCCCGAGGTGTTACCCGTGCCTGAATACCGGCACACACAACAAATTACAACAATTACAATAAAAACGTGCATGCATGTACCTATAATGCTCAACTGAGTTAAGCCCGTCCCTAGTTAGCCAATTAAGAAATTCCCGGGTCTAAACCCGGCTTAATGTTCTCACACCAAAACTCCGAGTATCGGGACCTAAGGTTCACTGGGCTTAAGCCCAACTAAGTCCAAGAGTAGTTCCCGAGCCTATGGCCCACCCATCATGTCCTTTACGAGTTTCCGGCCTAAAGCCCAATCTAAGTCCAATCTCGATTTCCGGGCCTAAAGTCCACTTCCTTAAGTCCTTAATTAACCAATTATAGAATTGGGCTCAAAGCTCGTTACTTAAGTCCAAGGTCAATTCGATGTCCAATGATTCCCGGCCTAAGGTTCTACCCGTGTCGGTAATTACCGGCCTCATACTACTCACACTCTCGGTTTCCACTAATCACAATTAAATACATAACCCAATTTCGAATTATAAGTACATGCCGGATATAGATTTAAAATACACCATATATACCGTGGAATGCCGAAATAACAACCCGAGCCTTCGCCGGAATATTCCCGAGCCTCGCCGGAAAATTCCCGAGCCTTCGCCGGAAAACACCCAAAGCTGCCACAACAACCCAACAACCATAAACCAATTCGGATTCAACACAAAACTACCACAGATCCACTTATACGAATTAAAATGAAAAACACGGAATTGACCCTTACCCGGAAACTTACTGTCGGAACCGAATCTCAACTCCTCTGCCGACAGAACACACTCACGCACCCGAGCCCTTCACTGCCCGTCACACAAGCAACCTGCCGGAACTGACCACCAACACCGGCGAGCAGAAAACCCGACAAGCAGCAACACCGGCCACCAAAACGCACCACCCCAAACACAAACAAATCAGACCCGAAACCAACACAAGAGGAACAAAGAAGATCAACCAACAAAACTACCCCGATTCGTCACCACCACCAAAAACAAAACAAAACAAAATTAATTTGAGGGGAAGGCGATTGCAGGCGCTTACCGGAATGGCGGCGGTGCTGACAGGTCTCGGCTCGTCCTCGAGTTCTCCGCCACGACCGACACCATGAACCAGCCCCCTTCTCACGACGCAGCGGCGGCGGCAAGAGGATGAAGATGGTGGCGGCCGCGCGTGTCTGTGGAAAAGACAGGATGAGGAGGAAAGGAAAAGAGAGGAGAGTGGCAGCCGAATGGGGGAAAGAGGAGGAAGGAAGGAGAGGAGAGGAGAAGAGCGAGAGAGAGAAAAGGATGGACACGACGGCGGCTGCAAAAAGAAAAGAAGGGGAAAAGAAGGAGAAAAGAGGAAGAAAAGAGGAGGACTCGGGTTAGGGCTTGGCCACCCTAGTGGACGACCCGTCGTCCGCTTAGGCGCGGTCAACCCCCACCCGGTCAACGTGATTATTTTTATTTTTTTTTTTAAACAGTTTCCAAAACGACGTAGTTTCACTAGTACCCACGTTAATCTTCGCGTTTCACCCCGTTCTCGAATCCGTTTCCAACGGGACCCAAACCATGAACGACACCAACTTAAAATTGACGTTTCCAAGGCATAGTAATCAATTTCCTCGGCTAAAACTCGAAAATACCTCAAGGGTAAAATTGGAATAAAAATTTCGAAAATTCCAAAAAATCAAATTATGAAATTCCGGGGCGTTACAGGTCAGCTTGACTCATCATAGAACGAACCATGTCTAACAAGGTTCTGTTCCTCCTATCGAATACACCATTCCAATGAGGCGTACCCGGTGGAGTAAGTTGTATTACTATACCACAACCCTTTAGATGATCATGAAACTCTCGGTCTAAGTATTCACCTCCTCGATCAGATCAAAGCATCTTTATACTTTTCCGAGTTGATTCTGTACTTCATTCTTGAATTCTTTGAACTTTTCAAAAGATTCTGACTTGTGTTTCATAAGGTACACAAAGCCATATCTACTGAAATCATCAGTAAATGTAATGAAGTATTGAAATCCACCTCTAGCTTGTGTCGACATAGGTTCCCATACATCAGTATGTATAAGGCCTAACAAGTCCGAAGCCCTTTCACCTTTACCGATAATAGGAGCCTTCGTCATTTTGCCTAATAAACATGACTCACATGTCTCAAACGATTCAAAATCAAATGAGTCTAAAATTCCATTTTTATGGAGTTTTAGAAATACGAGTCTCGTTTATATGGCCCAAGCGACTATGCCAAAGATAGGTTTCACTAGAATCATTCATTCTAACCTTCTTCGTATTAATGTTATAGACAGGAGTTTCTAAGTTTAGAACATACAAACCATCGTTTAAAATGCACCACCATAATAAATTTTCATTGAAATAAATAGAACAACAATTGTTCTTTATTACAAATGAAAAACCTTTCTTGTCCATACAAGACACAGAAATCAAATTCCTGCTTATGGTAGCTACATAATAACAATTGTCCAGTTCTAAAACCATAACACTCGGTAAGGATAGATAGTAAGTCCCTACGGCTAAAGTAGCAACTCTTGCTGCAATTCCGATGCGTAGGTCTATCTCACCCTTAGCCAATCTCCTACTCTTTCTCAGTTCCTTCACATTTCCACAAATGTGAGAACCACATCCGGTATCTAGTACCCATGATGTAGAGGTAGAGATATTAGCTTCTATAACAAAATACCTGAAGCGGAAGTCTCACTTCCCTTCTACTTCTTTACCTTTTCAAGGTAAACAGGGCAGTTGCGCTTTTAATGGCCTGGTTTGTTGCAACGAAAACAATTTCCTACCTTTGCAACACCACCCATGGGATTCAGCACATGAGAACAAGAAGATGTACATGCACCAAACCATTTGGTACATTTCTTTTTCTTTTCAAACTTTGCTTTACCCTTTCCTTTGCCAAGGAAACCAAGACCCTCAAGGCTCTCAATGTATCTAATCATCTTGAGCAAATGAGGTCTCACGGGTGATGACTCGGCCATCTTGCATTGGAACAATGCCTTAGAGGTCTCGTACCTCTCATGCCTTGCTTGCTCTACACAGAGCATTTTCAGGTGTTCGATCATATCGAATGCCCCCATGTTCTCATGTTGCTTTTGAAGCTCAGAGTCCATGGTAATTAGCATAAGGCATGCAATCATCCAAAGCATCATCAACATGCTTCTTATAAGCATCTCATTCTGCCCTAGGAGCATTAGGCGCCGGTTCTCTAGGAACAGGCCATTCAAGGACATACAATTTCTTTTCTTGTTTGAGGACTATCCTCAAAATGTGATGCCACTCTAGGAAACTATTCCTATTATTCTTGTCCTTCTCAAGGACCGATCGCAATGATAATTTGCTAGTGTTTTGTGTTATGGTAACTCTACAACAATGATCAACTCACACAAATAATAGTCATGTATGCAAAATCATTTAACAAGGAATTCTATTAAATGATACTCCTACTATGAATCAAAAGAATGACAACAAGTAGGCCAAGATCCTTATTTCACTACAATATAAGTCAGCTTTGGCTGATCACCTACATCATAGCTATTTAGGTAGACAACTCTTGTCAATTACATCTCATATAACTCTTGGATAGTTGAGTGAACAACACTTTGTCCATATCTATCTCATAGACATTACTCAACCCTTGCCTCTAAGCCCTTAATCCTATTAAGATGACTTAGTTAAGTCCAAACCCACAATAAGCAGCCGAGATATTACAATTATCCACTCGCACCTTGCTAGGATAAACATAGGCACCTTGCTTTGGCAAAACCTACCTAGTGTTGATCTAAGCAATGATGTGTGCTTATCATGGAAGGCAACTAAGAACTTAATATTTCATCAACATATGTTCATACATCACATGCATATAATCAACAAATCATACATTGATGTTATGTAAATTTGGAAACCAAAATACATGTGAATATCGATGTCTAACTTGAACATCGATGTTTTGAGAATCTGATTCTCCCAACTACTTGGCAGCACTTAGTATTTCGGCCATATCTAGAGCTGTAGAGCTCGGATTTGTGCAAACTTGGTGTCCCTGGAAAGCTAAGAAGTAACGGTACAACGTTAGGCCAGACACCAATTCGGCATCCTTCTTCCCCGAATTCGCAGTTGAATTTACTGGGTTCCACAACATCGATGTTGAACCCCTCAACATCGATGTTTTGAGTTTGCGAATCTGCAAAACATCGATGTTGACACTCAAACATCGATGTTGTAGGTTGCCGAGCCCTCAAAACATCGATGTTGACCATCAAACATCGATGTTGGAGGTTGCCGAGTGCATAGAACATCGATGTTAACACTTAAACATCAATGTTTGAGTACTTGAACTCCAAACTATTTGGTAGTAGCTCAAGAACATCGATGTTGAACACCTAAACATCGATGTTTTGAGGACTTGAAAGTTCAAGATTTTAGAAGTAGCATTATAACAACGATGTTTGAACTTCTGGAACTCAATAACATCGATGTTGGAACTTGAACATCGATGTTATTTGAATTCTGAAACTTCAAACCAATTTGGCCGCGCTCAAATAACATCGATGTTGTAACTCTTAACATCAATGTTGTTGAGTGTTTACATGAGAATATCGATGTTGGTCACACAACATCGTTGTTGTGAAGATTTGGCCGAGGCTACACTTCATCAGAACATCGATGTTTGTCACACAACATCGAAGTTATGAAGGTTCGGCCAAAGCTAAACTCATGCCAACATCGATGTTGGTCACACCAACATCGATGTTGGTCACACCAACATCGATGTTGTGGCCTAGATGTACTAGAACGACAATCATTCGATACACAAACCGACACTCGATTTTTCTTAGTCGAACTCTTCGACTTATAGCCATGAACATCTTGATTGAAATCTCATACCAATCAAGTGCTTGTTGTCAAAACATTTTTGACAAATCAACCTCAACAACATATATATCACATATACACAATTGAATACAATATAACATGATCATGCTTTATCACATAGAACATATCATGTACATATACCAAAAACATATCAAACATATGCATATATTTGCATGGCAAATCACATATACAAAAACAAATTCAACATATCACACATATGCAAGCATATCTCATATACTAAAAAGAATTCAAGCATATCACATATACCTAAACAAGTTCAAGCTACATCACATGTAACATATGAACATGAATTCAGTTTAGAGCTTCACAAGAGGCTCTGCTACCACTGTAAGTTTCCGGACATGCAATTGACACTCAAAAGCAAGCAAAATATGCAGCTGAAAAACCGAAAACAACACAGGAACACATGTGAAGCATATAAACCGAATAACAATTTTCCGTACCTTACACGGTTAGGATCTTCCACCTAACTGAAGTGCCGGAATCAGTAAGAGCCAGACGTAAGCCTCGCCCCTCTACGGTATCCACACGAACCGTTGTATCAGGCTGAAGAACGTCCCACGACTTCAACCCGAGCTCTCCCGAATTGGTGTGCTAGCAACAGATTTCCGGGAGTTGTGTTTGTGGTGTTTTTTTCTTCTTTCTCAAGAAGATGTGTGTGTGTTCTGCCTCTGAAAATTTTCAGACCTCAAGACCCTCTCAAAGCTCTGAAAAACCTCAAGCAAGTGAGGAGGAAGGCTAGAGCAATCAGAATACTCAACCCCATCAAATGCATAACGTAGTGGAGTTAATGGCCAACAAGGTGGACCATTAAGCAACATGATTATATCTCCCACTAGTGCACCAACACACCAACTCATCACAGCACTAAGTTTGGTCAATTATTCTGACAATAATTGAACCAAACCAGCCCAAAAACGACCCTGGTCCAACCACGGTCCAACCATACCTTGGTCGAACCATAGTCCAACCACGGTTCAACCACCTGCTCGAATCAACGGTTGTATGTGTGTGACCCTGTAGGCACTTATAACGCTCGACAATAATTGTAAAATCTCATTTTACAATTATAAGCAAAGAACGGCGTCTAGCAACACATCATTGCTACCCGAACGACAAGATCAGTACTGATTCAAAATGCCTCGCAAACATGTCATCGTCCCTTCGTCCCATTATCAAGATTAAACCGAGACATGGAATATGTCAATCTCGTATATGTTTAATCTCGGTTTCTTGATCCTCGAGTTAACTGTGTAAAACGGATACCAATGACATCATCATATCATAATCCGAGCACGGCCGTACATTTACGGTTCAACTCTATCAAGAAACCATCCGATAATATACCCGTTATATGGGTTGGACGAATTCCCTCTGGATCATACAAAACCCACTACACACTTATCATATACCCAATGATTACCCTTAAGTCCACCCAGTTACGGATGACTAGGAATAATATCAAAGTATATGACTCACATGTTGGGAACCTTGACGATCTCAGGTCTAAGGACAATACATA
>JAKUCV010005036.1:19424-125110 GCA_028386065.3 Turnera subulata | reverse complement strand
AAGCACCCGTAAGCTTAACGTAGATAGTGAAATCTTCAAGTGAGACTTGAAGGGCTGGATTAGCCACACTAGTAGAGTGTGTGTGAACCAGGATAAATCGCTTGTGTCCTTCATTCTTTCAATTCCGCATTTAATTCCTGCAAAGTTTTTAATTCTTGGTCATAAGCTATTCACCCCCCCTCTAGCTTAAGTCTATTGTGACTAACAACAATCCATCCTGGAGGAACCACCCAAACTTCTCTTAAAAGGGACCAACCGAGGAGAGGATTCCACAATAGGCCCAGTACTAGAGACAGAACTAGAGAGGGCAGCCACAGTACTAGAGGCAGAGTCAAGGAGGACAGCAAGACAACAACTCTGACATGATGACCATGCTGCAATCCATCCTGGAGAACAAGAATAAAATGAGCGAGGACATCAATCAAATCAAATCCAACAACAGAATCCTTGAAAATCAAATAACCCAGCAGCCCACGCTGTCAACTAGCCAACAAGGAGCTCTCCCAGAAAAACCAATAAATAATCCAAGGATTGAACATTGCAATGCTGTGATCCTTGGCAGTGGGAGAGAGTTAAGAGACACAGTGCCAAAACCGCCTCAGGCTGTGGAGCAACAAGCATCGACATCCAGTTCTGGACAGACAGTGCAGGCACAGACTGAGCTTGTGACTGAGCCTGTTAGCACCAAAAGAGCTGAGAAACAGCCCCAGACTGTTCAACCTTACCAACCTCCTCTCACATACCCAGAAGTATACCACAAATCCAAGCTGGAGAAACAATTTCATAAGTTCAATGAAATGTTAAGTAAGCTATATGTTAATGTTCCTTTCAGTGATGTGGTTACACAGATGCCTTCATATACCATGTTTCTCAAGGATATCCTAACAAAGAAGAAAACTATTGATGATATTGAGACTGTAGCCATGACAGCCCAAGGGAGTGCTCTCATTCAACACCAACCACCCGCAAAATGTTCCGACCTAGGAAGCTTTGCAATACCTTGTCACATTGGGAACAAGAAGATTGAAGGAGCCCTTTGTGACCTAGGAGCCAGTGTCAGCCTGTTACCACTATCCTTCACTCAAGGCATTGACCTTGGAGATATCAAGCCCACAAGGATGACAATTCAACTTGCTGACCGCTCACTTGTGTATCCTTTGGGAATATTAGAGAATGTGCCCGTAAAGGTTGGTGATTTTTATATTCCTGTTGATTTTGTGGTCATAGAATTGGGATTGGATGTCCACACACCTATCATTCTAGGACGCCCTTTTCTCGCCACGGCTAGGGCATTGATTGATGTTGAGGAAGGAAGGGTGACACTGAGAATTGGAGAAAATACGATAAATTTCAGTATGCACCAGGCCCCTAAGTCAGTTTCGAGCTTCGGCACCTGCTACCAGGTTGGCACTGTTGATGACAACATTAAGTCAATACGACAGGCCCAGCCTGTTCAATAGCCGCCACCTATCAACCAAACTGGAGCTGATGATTTTGCACCAAATATTAAGATAAAACCTCTTCCTCCAGAGTTGAATGAAGTGCATTTGGATATGAATGGGAACACCGTAGTTTACAAGAAGAGAACCACAAAAAGGCACAATGGTCAAAACATCAAGCGTGCTTTCAAGAAGGAAGACCAAGTCCTTTTCCGGGGTACAAGACGATCCAAGTAGTCTGGTCCATTTACTATTCTTCATGGTTTGCCTCATGGAGAAATGGAGATTGATGGTGACGGGGTGAGCCCATTCATAGCCCATCGAAGAAGTTTGAAAATTTATCACCCTACCATGGGCGTTTTTAGGTAGATTCAACCTCGCCAAAATCCACCTCCCAACTAGTACAATGGAGAAGTGTCCAGCTAAAAGACGTACAAGAAGCACGCACTTGGGAAAACCAAGTGTGGTAATTTTTAAGTTTTCTTTTATTTTCTTTCAGATTGTTCTTTTCGTTTTCCTTTGTGTGTTTTGTTATCAGGTGTTGCAATTCGATGAAGGGAGGAATCATAAAGTCAGAAATTTGTCAGGGAAGTTCTTCTACACCCTTTTGATAGTTAACCTCTATTATTTTGCAAAAAGGGTATTCTAATGCTTACACAGGCTCACCACAGGCTGAGCCTGTGTCAAACTTCTGCCTTAATCTACCACCTCACTCCCTCCCCATTACTACAGCACCTTAGAGTCTAGTTTAGGATAACTAACCCCACACCACACAGCTTGACTTTTAGTTTGGGGTATTTTGTGTTTATCCATCTTAGGCTAGTATTTTTTTCCATTGTGTGTTTACTTTGTGTTTGTTTATTGTGGCATTGCACCCTGTTTTGCTTAGTTTTTACAGTGAGGACATTGCAGATTTTCAGTTTGGGGTATTTAGGGTGCAATTTTGCCATTTTATGCCTTGTGTATTTTCTGATATTCAATGCAATCTCAAATTTCATCTACTTTCAATATGTTTCTCCTAGTGTGAGCCTGTTCTTAAATTTACGCACCTTCTCTTTTTCCATTTAATTCTACTCAAGACTCTAATCTCATGACTTGTCTTATTTTTTTTTTTTAAAACAAGCAGCGCAAGAAATAATCAAGCAACTGTATTCCATGAATTCTGTCAAAAAAGAACAATCATGTTAAAGAATTTTTCTAAACAAACAGGCTCAACCTGTTTACCATAGAACAGGCCCTTACCTCTGTCAAGGCAAAATTCTAAGGAAAGTCTACAAGCAAGGAAAGGATCTAGGCCATTTTTGGCACACAAGCAGCCTCTACACCATTCCACACCCCACTCATCAAACCCTTGCAACCCATTTGAGCCAATCAAGATGGTCCCTATTTCATTCAATTACCCTGCACAATCCACCCTAAACCATTTGCAGCCATAAGCCGGGGCTATCAGTGTCTAAGGGCACAAACTCCTTGAAACAGCCTCACCCTGTCGATGAGCCTGTGAGTAAGATTTGATCAAGATTAGAAAAAGAGATGACCCATACTCAGCCAGTGCAAAATTCAGAACCACACCAGATGTACGAACGCCATCCTCCCCTTGAAAAAAAAAAGAAAATGAAAAACATATGGGAAGAAGAAAAAAAGAAAAGAAAAACAAAAGTAAAGAAAGGGAGGAAGGGCAAGGATAACATCTGAAAAATCATACTCCACCAAGGAACACAAATCCAATCCTTTTGTTGGAATCAGTGGTTACATCAAGAATGGATGAAGTATTGGGACACAGTTACTGAACAGCATGAGACCGCAGAAAATACAAGGTCAAACAGCCTCTACACTGTCTCATGCTGTTCATAAACAAAAACAAAAGAAATCGAGTTCACAAACCATTGACCCTTGCAAAAATCATCCACCCTTCTTTGACAACCCTCACCCAGCCTCAATATAACACGAATAAGTCCTAGTGATCCTAGCTTGATGACTTGTGCACATTAGTGGAGAAAAGAGGTAATGGGTCTGCTTATGAGGTATTGTTTTCCACATTTCAATTTTTAACTTAATCCCTCGAAAGACAGAAGGAATGCAGGCCGGTTGCGAAATTATTTCAGTGATTTTTATGATAAAAACTACTGACAAGGAATTTGGTTAGAATCGAATGCAGTTTGAAAAAAATAAGAGGATGCTTGAATTGGGACATCACAAGGGAGAAAACTACTGAAATTGTCTTTGCTTTCTTTCAAATTCATGTCTTCTTTTCTCTTCTGTTTGCCTGAGGACAAGCAAAATCTTCAGCTTGGGGTATTTTGATGTACATGAAATATGCATAGTTTTAGGCATGATTTTAGATGTATTTTACTCTCAATTTATCATGATTATATGCCATACTTTGCATTACTTCATCATATTCCCTTAAATTCCATCCCTTACTGTATGATTAGTGATTCCAAGTGCATTTTGAAGGATTTTTGGTGATTTTATTGGAGAATTCGAAGAAACAGCCTCTAGCACAGTATGCCTGTTTCGAGGCTGTTGTTTATTGCAGAATCAGTGAAAGGCGACGAATCCCCCTCCACCCACGAGTTATCCACTGGATTTCACCTCCTTCACCTTGATCCATGAAGCCATCACGCCACTCCATCAATCTAAAAAAGAACTGAATTCAATTGCACAGAAAAATGGGAAGAAATCGCATACAGCCTCAGGCACAGGCCTACCACAGGCTCAGCCTGTGGAATCTGCAGATGACTAAAACGTGAAGATAAGAGTATTAAACTCAGCCACTTGCAGAGCTTCACCACTTGCAGAACTTTCAACTCTGCAATCATGACCTGAGCGACTCAGAAGACTTTAAGCATGGGAAAGAGGGGATAATAATCACACCCAAAGAATTTAACAATTAAAGAACCATTATCCTCCCCCTAAGTCTTCTAAAATCTGCAGATTTTCATATTTCACCCATTCAGCACACCTCCCATGGTGCCTTATCACGAGAAGCAAGAAGGGCAACTGATGCTCAACTTGGCCAACTGCCATACCTTCTAGCACGTGGGAGAAGATAGAAGATGAGGAACTGGGCATACAAAAGAGAAGAAGGAAGGAAGAAGAACCATTGAATTCACCCTCGATCAAACACCCATAAAACTTGCAGAAGTTCTGGAACAAAAGGTTCAAGGGGAAACACGATTCTACACCCTTTTCTGGGCAGAAATCGTGTTATCCCTAACCTCCAGATTGTTCCAAACATCATGCTATCCTTTACCCCCTTTGTTTCTGTAATTCTGAGCTTGAGTTAAACAACCCCTCTTAGGTTGAAGGGGTGAAGCATGTCTCTGTTCTTAGTGCAATAAATTCCTCTTCCTATATTCTTAACCGTTTTTTCTGTTTGGTTGTTGCAAACTTGCTCCATGTTTCAGTCTTGATCAAACCCACACATGATTATAGGTAGCTAGGTGAAGGACCAAAAGGAGAAACCATAGTTACTGGAACAACAACAACCAACCATTAGCTCTTAGTTTCGAAAGAAACTAAGAACTAATTGAGGAATTAGCCTCAACAACAATTCTTAATCCCCTTAGTTTGACTGAGGCGAAAGCAATAGGATGAGTGAGAAACTTGGGAGGAACCTGTGAGTGAAAACAAATAGGTTCAGTATAGGTTGAGAGCGCCTGCAAGAACTAATCTGTGTAATTGACTTTGTGTTCTCGACAGGCTTAGCCATAGGCTCAATCACAGATTTAGCACTGACTCAGCCTATTACGACACAGTCAAGAAAGAATGACACCACATTTAATTTAATTCTTGATTGATTATTGAGCAGCCTATTTTAATCTAGTGGCAGCTTGGTGAAGGACCGAAAGCTGAAGGCAAGTGTGCCAGATCAACAATAGTCAGCCTTCCCTCCCTAGCCGTTCGAAAGAAGAAAGGGAGAGACTGTGGGTAATTAGCACCAACACCGAACTTCACCTCTTGGTGGACGTCTACTCTAGTGACAGGGGATAGAAGGAAGCTTAAGGAACTATCAATAAGATCGAAAGCCGTTGGTAGTACATTTGGTTGGGAGCCCCTTCGAGACATCTTATTAAACACAGGGCGTCACATAGGCCAAGCCTGTGAAGATGTTGTTGAGCAATTTAGAGCATAAAGGCAAGATATGTGAATCCTTGGATGCCTAAGATTTCACCAAACCTGATTCTCACCTCCTTCAATACTGCTATTACTTTTATTCTCTTGCTTAATTCGTTTTTTGATTGACACTCACCCCATAATCCGTTTTTTTTCAACTGTCTCAAGCCTAATTTGTCTTAGGTAAGGAGTAACAGACTCATCCCAGTCCCTGTGGATACGACCTT
Organism: Turnera subulata; assembly: GCA_028386065.3. Taxonomy (NCBI): domain Eukaryota; kingdom Viridiplantae; phylum Streptophyta; class Magnoliopsida; order Malpighiales; family Passifloraceae; genus Turnera; species Turnera subulata. The sequence continues at coordinate 119,325 of JAKUCV010005036.1, read as the reverse complement.
GATAGAGTACTACAACTACCCTGTGCGCTTGCAAGATTAATTTGTGACAGTAGAGAACTGCCCTACCACCGGCCCTAGAAGCACTTTCGTATCTAAGATTGTCCCGATCTCAAATCACCACCACTCGTGCACACTTTATGCACCGTTGTTCTTCACCTCCTGACAATCCGTGCTAGGCAACAGATGGACGCGATAGCCCCTCCACCTCCTAATCTCTCGGTGCTAGACAACAAAGAAACAAAGCACAAAGGAATATGAATCACAATAGCAAATATCACTACCTGCAATTGTTAGCAAATCCCTAAAATAAAAATAAGCAAAGAGACTCCTCTCTTGATGTGAGAATATTCGAGCTTTACTGAACTTTTTATTTCTCAAATATTCTGTTTAACAATGAACCCTAAAGACTCTATTTATAGGAGATCACAACATCCCTAGGTCGGCGACCACCTCACACAAGCCGGCCACCTCCTCAAAACTTAACCCTAGTTGCCGCCTCTCCTATTACTAGATGGAATAGGATTTTAATTAAGCCCATATAACTTGGACACTAATTAAAAACCCAAATAACTAAAGCCCACATTAATCAACTAATTAATAATGGACTTGACCCAACATAATAGAATGAATAAAACCCATGCCGAAATTATAAAAACATTTAATTATAAAAATTCGGCAAACCCTAATAAGAAAACTACTGATATGTCGACATGGCCCAAGTGTGGCCCAATGTGGTCGACTGTCTCTAGGCCTCTTCTATTCCTTCCCACACAGTGATGCACGTGGGTTTCTTCATAAGCTCTTCTCCCATCTTGACTACTCGATCTTTTTGCAACTCGAGATTGAGTAATGCTTGAACTTGTCTTTGCAATTGATCTTTGATCTTCTTGGATCGAGCCCGTGTAATTGGACCCGTGGGCAACACCAACTCGCCAGCTGGTCCTTGAGTGTTCGCATCCATGTCCGCATCAGTTCTTCTAGGTATCATCATATAAATTATGCAGCTCTCGCATGTGGCAATCAATAAGAATCAATCCAAAGTAGATAATAAAATTCGGCACACATAGATTGAACAATCAACACAATCAAGTGAATAAACATCAATCCATATATAATAAAACCATAGAAGTAATTGGCTACATCCTTAATCTTAGATTAGAGAATTAGTTCCTCATAATAAAATAGCAAGCATCAAAATCTCAGAAGAACTCATCAAGTAAACAATTTAGCAGAAAGAAAATCGAAAAATGGAAGGAGTAGTGAAGTCAGGTAGCCGATTTGTGTTGGTGATGATGGCGTCGACTTGTGCTCCCCTGGTGTCGATTTTTGCTGTTGGACTGGTGATTCTGTGACTTTAAACATTCAGATCTTGCTGAAAAAATGTTGAATTGTTGTGGGGAATAACCTTTGAAATCGGATGAGAAATTCGGCACCACCTAGAGGATCCAAAAGAGTAGAAAACCCTTAGCCTACTAGTGTGTGTAACCTAATAACTAACTAATTCGGCAGAGCTTCGCCCTAACTTCTGCCTCCTAAATATGTCGACCTAGGGGGACCTTTTATACTGTCTTTAGCTGCTGGAAGTCGGTGGGGCTCTCCTACTTTGAATGGAAATTGAATTCTTGACTTGCACTCCAAGTTGGACTTTTGCCTGTTTTTCTGACCCGAAACTTGCACACCTCTTTACTCCTAGAAGACGTCCAAAATGGGCATTGGGCTCTTCGAAAAAGTTCTAGACAATTCTCTCAGATTTCTTTTCATAAAAATAACTCTTCAATTGGACTTCTCTAGCTCAAGATATCGCCGAAACACTGGGCCTGGGTCGGCAAAGAAAAATCTGCATTTTGGGCTGGATTAAAATATTTACTGCTCCTTGTAGACAAGTCCAAAAATTATGAAATTTAATCCAGGGAAAGCTCTAGAAGTCAAGTTTTGTCTCCAATTGGTCTCACTTGATTTAAATGCCTAAAACTCCCGAAATCATCAAAATAGTCAGCTGTGATCACTGCAAAAAGTTTACTAAATTGGGCCTGGTTTCCAAACTTGGCTAAAAAGCTTCCATTCATCAATAAAAACGATAAATTCCTGATAAAAACACTTAATTAGCAAAATTGAAGTACTAATTGACACAATGCATGAAAACACACAACAATATAAAGATTATACACATAATTGATCAAGAATACATAGAAAAAACCATTCAAAACCATCATAAAAATACTAACATTTAGATGTTATCAAATCTCCTCAAACTTAAACTTTGCTTGTCCTCAAGCAAATTAAACAAAATAAACCAAATGAGGGTTTTGAAAATTTCCACCAAATCACATAATAAAAAAGAATTCACATCAAGACTTCCAAGATAATCACCAAGAGCTTATGAAAAAACATTTAAGGTTAAATGCCAAGAAAGAAAAAAAATCTCATGAAAAAGCATCCATGCCATAGTCAGACTTACCCGCACAAGCTTTCACACAAATCACTTAGCAAAAATCGATTTCCCATATGCATGAAAGAATGTATTGACGTAATGAAAATTTGAAAAAACTAGTCCCATAGGCAAATTCTAGAACTTAACTCCACTATTATGAATAAACACTCTCAAAAAGATCAATAGGACTTTACAAAGGATTGTAATGGGGTCTTGGGTAAAGATTGATCAAAGAAAAGGTGTATAGGGAATCAAAGTTCAAAAATTCACTTAAGAAAAGATTGCAATATGCACTATCAAGAAATTGAAAAGCATTTCTCAAAGTGCAAGTCTTGAAATAACATCCATCATGTGATCATCAAAAGAAAATTCAACTTGTTTCAGGAACCATTGATTGCGCAATTTCCATCTCTTTTTGGATTTTTTTCTGAAATTTTTTTCTTTTTTTTGAATCGACTTTGTCGATTTTTTTCTTTTTTTTCTTTTTTTTTTGCTGCACTTGACATTCCATAGCATACTTGAAACAATTGAAGTGCAAACATCTTCAATGTATCGATCTTCTTGGATGTGAAAAGACACGGTACAATTGCACTTATCATAGAAAAAATCTTGACAAAAAACATAGAACAAAAATCTGTTAAGGAACTTTGAAAAATAGGGTATGGATAATGAAAGTAAAGAATGGTAGCTACAAGGCTTCAAAGGGTTGAAGGTGGGTAAATGTGGGTAAAAAAAGAAAAATTAGCTACCATGATTTAGGCTCAAAGGGGTTAAACAAAGGATAATGATAACGGGTAGGCTTTTTATTGGCTTGTTGGTTCAAACAAAGAATGACTAAATCAAAAATTCGCTTTGAAAAGTTCTGCAAACTTGTTATAGGACATATATGTTGACGTCAAAAATTTTGAAAAATAATACATAGGGTGTCGAAAAATGCTACACAAAGAATGCTAGAACTTGCATGAATTCATCATAACTAAGCATGAACACATGATCAATCAGAAATCAAACTTCTTGCATCTAAAAGAAAAAGATTTCAAAAACTCAAAGTAACTCTCTTGGTTATCCATCAACAAAAACATCTTGATCATAGAATGGTGGGTTTGAAAATAATTTGAAAAACAAAGAAATTTTTTTTTGTTTTTTGGAAATTTTAAATTATTTTTTTTTCAATTTTTGAAAAAGAATTTGAAAATAAAGTTAAAAACGATTTTTGAAAACAATTTTGAAAAATTAATGGCTTTTTACTAACTAATCTAGAATAAAAAATATGCATACTCAATATATTAAAGTCAAAAATATGCTTTTATTGACACAAAACAAACAAAAACAAACAAATTGCAAAGAAATTTGTTCCCCTTCCTCAAACTTAAATCGGACAATGTCCTCATTGGCCAACAAAGAAAAGAAAAAAAGGATAAAAAGATAGGCACATAGGAGAGGCACTCTCCTCTAACTTCGATTGAAACATGTATAGCACATAACAAAATATAATCCAAGTAACAGAGAAAGTAAGAATCAACCATAAGAGAGATAGAGAAATCGAAATTGCATTGCCACTAGGTGTTCATGACACCAAAATTAAACACATTGACATGAAATTTAAATTGCCACGAGGATGACTAGCATTGACTGCATCATATAAAAGTAAAGACATAAAGTAATAAAAAACACAACACATAGAATGATGATGCATGAAACTACTCGGCAAGTTTGTTCTCTATGTTCTCTAGCTTCTTCCTAAGTTGCACGATGGTCCTCTCTTGGTCGTCCAATTTACTGCACATGACTCTCCCTAACTTATCAACAATGTCAACTAACTTATCCATTTGAGAGAGTAATTTTCCGGTGGTCTTGTTGAGATTGGCGATGCCATCGACTTGAGCTTCCCATCCCATGAGAAAGTCGAAGATGTTGGAGGAATCGGGTTCCACGGATGATGTAGACGATGGTGGCTTATGGTGGATCGGTTGTGTGCTAAACAAAAGCATTCCTCATCAACCTCTTCTTCATCACTAAAGGGATATTGATCAATGGGTTCATGGAGTTCTAAGGCCAAAGCTGCAGCAACATGCTTATGCACAGTCTGAATTGCGGGGTTAGAAGGGGTCAAAGTGTAGGGATCTAGGTTAATTCCTAAGAATTTTGCGATATGAGTGATCAGCCCTCCACATGCTATCTCGCCTTCTCCTATGCAAATATGAGCAAAATTTTGCAGCAACCAAAGTCCTCCATTGAGTTCGTACCCGTGTACCATGCAAAAGAGTACAAAAACCTCATCACATTGCACCTTGTGTGCATCTTTGGTTCTTCCAAAGAAAGAGTTTTCCAAAACTCTGTGTAAATACCTTAGTGCATTGTCCTTAATGCACAAGTCACTAGCCAAGCCATTCAAGCACGCATATGAAGTACTGCAAAGTGTATTCCACATGACACTTGCATTAAAGCTACAACTAGGAACTCGCCATCCTTCAACATCAAAACCAAAAATCTTATTGAAATCAATTAAGCTCATCTCATAATCTTTCCTTGCAAGCCATTTTTGACATAGTCGGGATCATGAATGTCCTTAAGATCCACGTCATACCCAAAAATAGCAAGAAACTCATAAGTAAGCTCCTCGTATGACGGCTCCCTAATCTTGCAAAAATCAACTAGTCCTATGTTGGCAAGAAACTTGCCAATCGGCTCCTCAAGATTGTAAGATTCAACCACCTCAAAATCAATATAGCTCGTAGGAATTAAAGATTATATACATAATCGATCAAGAATACATAGAAAAAGCCATTCAAAACCATCATAAAAACACTAACATTTAGATGTTATCACATTACATGTTTTTCAAAGCATAAAACACAAATTCGAGCTAGGGTGTCTCACTTTTTCAAATACTCATCTTTTTGGGCTTGAGTTTTGAAAGAAAGAAAACGGGAAGAAATGTTTTGAAAGAATAGTGTAAATGTTTTTACGAATGTATCCCACCACACTTTCCAACCATTTTCAATTGTCTTGGAAGAAAACAAAGCTTGAGTCTAGGATCCATGATGACCATAAACTCTATCATTAGAATTGAACCCTTAGGCACCATGGGTGAGTAGTGCTTTGATTGGAAGGGGATGGTGAAGATATTAGGGATGATCACAAGTCGATGATCCCAGTAGACAAGGAAATAGTGAAAACATTGAAAATCGTAAAGGTACCCTAAGGCAAAAGGTGGGAAGAAGGCAGAGGCAGTGATGAAGCATCGACTTAAGACACCAAGGTGACTTTGGACTTTCTCGTGATTGGAGATGTAAGCCCCAATATTTATGACAAAAAAGGAGAGGTGCGATGACTTGGTTGGGCTTTCTTGTGAGAGGAGATGCAAGCCTGGGCATTCTCCCATGGAGGAAGATGTATGCCCCGATCTTTATTCGCGAACCCAGTTGATGAGCCATATTGAGAAGCTGAGTTGATTAACCAGGTTGATGAGCTGTGCCGAGGAGCTAAACTGATTAACCAAGTTGATGAGCCAAGCCGGTGAGCTGAGTTGATGAAATGGATTGGGAAACCAAGGGGAGTAGCCGAGTTGAGTTGTCAAATCGAGGTGCCGATTTGGGAAACCAAGGAACCAGGATGCAAAGGTGAGCCAAACTAATGAGAGTTGAGTATACAAGCTAAGACAAATGGAGGGGACCTTCTCATGGGAAGAATGGTGAATCCCAGTTTTGGGGAGAGACAAAGAAGAAGAGCACAGGGAGAAGATGAGACGAGTTAAGGTATAGTGAAGGGACAAGGAATGAGGAGAATTGATATTTGGGCCTTCTTGTGAAAGAAGATGTAAGCCCCAGTATTTACAGTAGGAGAGGTGAGATGAGGTGACCCGATTAGACCTTATTCAAGGACGGAGATGTAAACCCGAGTTGTTATTTGTGAACCAAGTTGATGGGCCAAGACGAGGAGCTAAGAGAAGAACCATACGATGGGGGACCGAACTAATAAGTCGAGCTAATGAACAAAGCTGGGGTATCGAGTGGAGACATTGCCTTTGGGCCTTCTCAAATGAACAAGATGTGAGCCCTAAAAATTGGAAAATAATGAAGATGGCGGTGAGGACGATGACTGGGACACGATGAGAAGATAATGGGGGGGGGGGGGGGGTTAAGGGATAATGGTGAAGATGACAATGGAGATGATGCATTCCAAGGAGTGAACAAGAAGTGCAAGTGAGAGTCAACTAGAAGCTATAGATCGAATTGCTAAGTATGGACAGAATGACCATTAAGAATTGGGAGAAGCAGGGTAGTTGTTCTTTAGAGTCTAGAAGTGAAGTCGAGTCAAAAGGGGCGATAGCTAAATTCTATGTCCAACAATCAACAATGTCATTGTTTGTACTTTGATTTTTCACATAAGAAATAAAACTCTGATTTCCTTATCTTCTGTGTATATATGGCACAACTTCATGATATCCCATAGGATCAATCTAGAGGACCATAAAATGAACTATGAAGACTTGATTCTGTAGATGTAATCCGACCTTACCTAACACATATTCGACCAACCCCAGCGGATTCCTAAACACTCATTCGCACTAGCCTTCAAACACATACCCATGTTGACACCTATCTAGCCCAGCCTCCATATTCAACCCATCACATTCACTGTGGACACTTGTCTCAAAAAATTGCTTCCCAAAAATGAATATGGCTTCCAATTGAGTTATGTCTAATTGCACCTGCTTACAGAAGACGTCACCCTCCTCAAGAAAACAAAGGGAAGAGAAAAAAAGAAAGGAAAAGAGAAAGGGGGGGCACCCTCTAGATCACAATCCATAAAAAAAAAGAAAAAAGAGAGGGAGAAAAGTGAGGAAAGGAAGTGACCTTGGTGCCCAAATGTTGATTCATTATCCATCATCAGAAACTGGAAAGAGAGGAAGAAATTATAATGAAGAAGACAAGTGTTCCCCCATCTGACCTATCATATTAAATACCTCGAACCAAACACCAACCCTGACAAATACCTCAAGCCAAACACCAAATCCACAGATACATAGGTAATTCGGCAACGGGCCCGGTCTATAAATTATGGTTTCCAGATTGGTTCAATGGAAAGATTGGAGTCGTTGTCAAATAGACATGTCACACTGTTGATTGTATCCTTAGTGTCCAGCATTTTTTTGTAGCCATGAGGCCCCCTCCTTTTGAACATGTATTTTGGGGTCATCATAAAGCTGTCGATGTCAATCGAGTCTGCCTCTCTCAAGAAGATTCACTACAAACTTGGTCATCAACTGTCATGCATCTCCGATGGTCTCTCAATAGCACTCTATTTTCCCACTAACCCTCATTGAAATCGATAGTCAACCTCACCATTAGTCAACCGAGTATACTGTTGCAAGTAAGCAAGCACCAAATGGAGCTAATGATGGAGATGGCGCCATTAGCTTGCCTCAAGGACCAATTACAAGGGCTCGTTCAAAGATGATCAAGAATCACATGTTACATTATGTGCAAACATGGATTAATCACGATCTTTAAGAAGATAAGTTAATCGAACTTGGAGAGGAGTTCAAGATGAAGCCAACATGTGTTCTAGTATTAGAGGAGTCAAGCTTGGGCTGATATTACCATTATTAATTATTTAAATAGGTAATTAAGTGAGTGAAACATGCAGCCCTATTAATTCCATTAGTTTCATTAGTTTTTTTTATTTGGTCGGCAAAAGTAATGTTCAACCGACAAACATAATTATTCTAATAGCTTGGGGTTGCGTCATATGCATGTGAAGTTGACGTCTTAAGCATGTGTATGGGTTGTTATAAATTTTGTCATGGGCTTTTACTATTTGATGGACTTATGTCATGTGCGTCAAAGTCACTAGTTTTTTAAAAAAACTAGTACGAGTCCAAATAGGTTTTGGGGTATGCTATTTAGCCGACTTAGGGGAGGTCTTTTTTGGGTAGGTTTTCCCGACTTGGTATTAGTATAAATAGGGTCTTTTGCTGTCTAATAAAAACACATATTCTTGCTAATTGATAATAAAATTTTAAGGTTTACTTACCTTAGTTATTTGCAAGTTAGAATTGATTTCTTCTTGTTTATTTGAGGGATTGTGTTTACTTATCAAGTGATTGATTTGCTTGTGACGTATTCAAGATTCCTAGCTTTTATTACTCTATTGTTGCTTAACAACTTTGCTTTGTTTTGAGGTGATAGAGGTAATTGCTGAAACTCTAATTTGGTTGAATTGGTTGCTGACCTTGGAGACTTTGATTGATTTGGAGGTACTATCTAGCTTTGTTGGTAGTGTTGCCGTATCATCTTGGTAGCGGAGCCTAGGTATCAATTTCAACTATGTATCCCTTTATTTTCTGCAATTTAGTTAATTGCTCTTGAGTTTTTTTTTTATTGTCGAATTATTATATAAAAAAAAGAGGGCTGAATTGGTTGTCGATTTGGCTGGTTGGATTTGTGGTGTTGATTGCTTTGTTTTGCTACTCATTAGCAATTTTTCGACTATAGCTTAATATATTAAAAAAAAAAAAGGAATCATCAATATTTGGTTTGTGCTACTGTCGACTTAAGCTTTTTCTATTACAAAAATTCAATTGTTGTTTTGCTTGCTGATTAGGTTGACACCACCATATTATATTATTAAAAAAAAAGAGGTTGAAGGTTTGAGAAATTGCGAAAAGGTTGGATTATTATTATTAGCTGGCAGAAAATTCTTGACTTGATTAGGATACTTTCCGCAGGTTGTTAGGGTATCTAGTTGGGTAATTTTCTTTGATTCTGCTTATTTCTTGTGTTTTTCTTTCAACTTTTCCAATTGAGCATTCTTTGTCTCTTATTGTTCAATTACTACAAGAATCATCACATACAATTTTCTTGTTCTTTGTGTGTGACTTTCTTTTCTTTCAAGTGTTAATTTTGCCTCTAGAGTTGAATTGTCAATTTTCTTGATAGGAAATCTTTGACTCTTTCTTGAAGTGTTGTAGGTTTGTTTATTATTTGATAAGATTTACTAATCCCAAAGAATAAACAAAGTAAGATTTCAGGAGAGGTAAAAGGCGAGTGTTTCACCCAATTGCCACGAGAGCCAAACACGAGAGATACACGTGTGGAGCTTCTATTACTAATAAGTTTCTTGTAGGTATTACTTCATGGTTTGATCAGGAGGAAGCAATACTAGTGAGGAAACGCCCGCATCTATGGAGGCGATGGAGAGATTCTTTAAACAAATGGATGCTCGCTTTGCTGAGATGAATGACAAGATGGATCGGAAGACACAGGAGCTGAGCACTAGAATGGATCAACAAGCACAATCCATTCAAGAGCTTTTTACTGCAAGGGTGGCGCCAAGGGAGAAAGCATCAGCTGTTGATCAACCCCCACGCAATCAACAAGCTAGAGAGGAGCCCCGAGTTGTTGATGATGTATAGGAAGATAAGCGCCCTGCTGCTGCAAGAGTGTGCCATCTTCCCCCACCACTTAGGAGAGGAGGAGGAGTCCACCTACCACCACTAAGAAGAGGTGGATTATATGATGGAGATGATGAAGATGACCGAGAGCATGGTAGATATGGGAGGCGTAAGAGAGATGCCCGAAGAGATCGTAGAGATAATGATCTTAGGAGCATCAAGCTTAAAATTCTTTCTTTCCAAGGAAGGGAAGATCATGAAGTCTATCTCGAGTGGGAGAAGAGAGTGGAATTAATCTTTGCTTCCCACAATTATTCTGAAGAAAAGAAGGTACGATTAGCTGTGGTTGAGTTTATTGATTATGCTTTGGTTTGGTGGGACAAATTTGAAGGTGACAGGTTGCGCCTTGGGGAGGATCCTGTTGATAGTTGGCTGGATTTGAAGAGGATCCTAAGGAAGAGATTTGTTCCCCGATCATACTATAGGGAGTTGCATCAGAGACTCCAAGCATTGCACCAAGGATCTAGGAGCATTGAATAGTATTACAAGGAGATGGAGAAGCTCATGATTCGAGCAAACATTCATGAGGATAGGGAGACAACTATGGCGAGATTTCTTGCTGGAATGAACAAGGAAGTTGCTCACCTTGTTGATTTGCAGAATTGCTTAGAAATGGAGGAGATGTTGGCGACTGCCATCAAAATAGAGAAGCAATTGAAGGAAAAAATGCCGAGGAGTTCTTATTCTGCTTCTTATTCATCCAATTGGAATTCAAGATGGACTGTGAGGGATGAGCGGCAACAAGAGAAGCCAAGAGAGGAGAAGGCTAGGGCTGCCGATTTCAAGACACCCCCTACTACATCCAAGACAAGTTCCTCTGTGTCCTACAAGCCGAATATTGCTACCCCTACAAGGCAAATCAAGTGCTTCAAGTGCTTAGGGCTTGGACATATTGTATCTCAATGTCCAAATAAGAAGGTAGTAATTACTAAAGCTGGCAAGTTCTTTTTTGATGAAGAGGAGGAAGAAGTTGATCCTGCTCTACTTGAATATGCCCAAATTGGAGGATGTCCCAGAGTATGTTGCTGATACTGAGGAGATTCCAAGGAGATTGAATGTAACAAGGCGTGTTCTTAATGCTCAAGTCATGGAAGAAAGGATTGAGCAAAGAGAGAATATTTTCTATACAAGATGCCTTGTGAATGATAAAGCTTGTAGTGTGATCATTGATGTTGGTAGCTGCACCAATATTCTGAGCACTATGCTTGTGGAGAAGATGGGATTGGAATGGCAAAAGCATCCACGACTATATAAGCTACAATGGCTTAATGATATGGGAGAAATTCGAGTGAATAAGCAGGTTTATCTTTCTTTCTCCATTGGTCGATATACTAATACTGTTTCGTGTGATGTTCCAATACAAGCAAGTCATATCTTGCTTGGGAGGCCATGGCAGTATGATAGATGAGTAGTGCATGATGGGTTTAAGAACATGTATTCTTTTACCATGGAAGAAAGAAGAGTATCACCTGCACCATTGCCTCCAAAGGAAGTGTATGAGGATCAAATATTTTTAAAGAAAAGCATGGAGGAGTGGCAAAAGGAGAAGGATGCCGCCACTACTAATGGTGAGGTTGAGAGGATGACTGGGAGTCATGCAAAAGGAGAGGAAAAGAAAGACAAAGAGAGAGAAAAAGGAGAGGGTATTGTCGACACCAAAGAGAGAAAAAAAAGAGGGAAGAAAGAAACAAATTTTCTATGCATCTATGAAAGAGTTGAGAAGAGCTTGTGAAGAAAGAGAAGACTGTTAATGCTCTTATTCAAGGGTGCTTATTTTAATCAAGCTGATCTTAACCCAAATTTGCCTAGTTGTGCTGTTTCTCTTTTGCAGGATTATGTGGATGTCTTTTTGGAGGAACTACATAGGGAGTTTCCGCCATTGAGGGGCATTGAGCATCAAATTGATTTCATTCCTGGTGCTCAAATTCCAAACCGGCCAGCATATAGAGCCAATCCCGAGGAGACAAAGGAGATCCAAACACAAGTCGAGGACTTGTTGTCTAAGGGGCTGATTCGTGAGAACCTCTCTCCTTGTGTTGTACCTGTGATTCTAGTGCCAAAGAAGGAGGGAACATGGCGCATGTGTTTTGATTGTCGCGCCATTAATAAAATAACATTAAAGTATCGCCATCCTATTTCTGGGTTAGATGACATGCTTGATGAATTACATGGTGCATGCATATTAACTAAGATTGATCTCATGAGTGGATATCATCAAATTCGCATGAAAATTGGAGATGAATGGAAGACTGCATTTAAGACTAAGTATGGGTTGTATGAATGGTTGGTAATGCCTTTTGGTTTGACTAATGCACCTAGTACTTTTATGCGTTTAATGAATCATGTCTTGTGCCATTTTATTGGAAAGTTTGTTGTTGTGTATTTTGCTGATATTTTGATCTATAGCAAGAATGTTGAAGAGCATATAGAACATCTTAGGCTAGTATTGGATGCGCTTAGGGCTGAAAAGTTATTTGCTAAGCTTAAGAAGTGTACATTCTGCATGGATCGTGTTGTCTTTCTAGCTTATGTTGTTAGTGCTAATGGGATAGAAGTTGATCAAGAGAAGGTGAAAGCCTTTTAGGAGTGGCCCACGCCTACCACTATCTCTGAGGTAAGATTTTTTCATGGACTTGCTAGCTTTTATAGAAGGTTTATGAAGGATTTTAGTACCATTGCTGGACCATTGAATGATATTATCAAAAAGGAAGTTGGATTTAAGCGGGGTGGTGCATAGGCGCAGGCGTTTGAGACTATGAAAGAAAAATTATGTTCTGCTCCTATTCTTAAATTGCCTAACTTTGATTCCACTTTTGAAATTGAGTGTGATGCCTCTGGTATAGGCATAGGTGTTGTTCTTTTACAGGAAAAGAAACCTATTGTATACTTTAGTGAGAAGCTGAAGGGAGCTTAACTCGATCACTCTACGTATGACAAGGAGCTTTATGCATTGGTGAGAGCACTACAAACATGGCAGCATTACCTGTGGCCTAAGGAATTCGTGATCCACATTGATCATGAAAGCTTGAAGTATCTGAAAGGGCAAGGTAAGCAAGCTGAATAAGAGGCATGCCAAGTGGCTGGAATCCATTGAGACATTCCCTCATGTGGTTCGCTATAAGCAAGGTAAGGATAATGTGGTTGCTGATGCATTATCTAGGAGGTATGCTCTATTCTCTTCTCTTAGTTCTAAGTTGATTGGATTTGAATATATTAAGGACTTGTATAAATCTGATCTTGACTTTTCTAATGTGTATGATGCATGTGAACAATCTGGTTTTCAAAAGTTTTATAGTGATAATGGATACCTATTTCGTGAGAATAAACTTTGTATTCCTACTTGTTCTATGTGTGAGCTTTTGGTTAGAGAATCTCATGATGGTGGCTTGATGGGTCACTTTGGTATTGCTAAAACCCTTGACATTCTGCAGGAGCACTTTTATTGGCCTAATATGAAGAAGAATGTTGAGCAAGTTTGTAATGGGTGTGTCATATGCCGACATCCCAAATCTAGGGTGCAACCTCATGGATTGTACACTCCTTTACCTATTCCTGATATTACTTGGACTGATTTATCTATGGATTTTGTGGTTGGATTGCCTAGGACAAGGAAAGGTCGTGATAGCATCTTTGTTGGTGTTGATAGGTTTAGTAAAATGGCTCATTTTATTGCTTTTCATAAAACTGATGATGCTTCACATGTTGTTGATTTGTTCTTTAGGGATGTAGCTCGTTTGCATGGCATTCCTAGGACAATTGTTTCTGATAGGGATACTAAGTTCTTGAGTCACTTTTGGCGAGTTTTATGGAGTAAGTTAGGGACCAAGTTGTTGTTTTCTACTGCTTGTCATCCTCAAACTGATGGTCAAACTGAAGTGGTTAATAGAACTTTAGGATCTTTATTGTGTGCTGTTGTGGGTAAGAATTTGAAAACTTAGGAAGATTGTTTGCCATTGATTGAGTTTGCTTATAACAGGAGCATTCATTCTTCTATAGGTTATTCTCCATTTCAGATTGTGTATGGTTTTAACCCACTAACCCCTTTGGATTTGTCGCTTTTACCTTTGAATGAGATTGTTAATGTAGATGCGCATCAAAGAGTGATAACATCTAAATGTTAGTGTTTTTATGATGGTTTTGAATGGCTTTTACTATGTATTCTTGATGGATTATGTGTATAATCTTTATATTATTGTGTGTTTTCATGCATTGTGTCAATTAGTACTTCAATTTTGCTGATTAAGTGTTTTTATAGGTGAACATCGATTTTATTTGAAGAATGGAAGCTTTTTAGCCAAGTTTCGAAACCAGACCCAATTTAGGAAACTTTCTGCAGTGAGTACAACCAACTATTTTGATGATTTCGGGAGTTCTAGGCATCATAATTAAGTGAGACTAATTGGAGACAAAACTAGACTTCCGGAGCTTTCTATGGATTAAATTTCATAATTTTTGGACATGTCTATTGGGAGGAGCACTCTGTCGATTTTGGCCCAGACAAACATGGATTTCTGCACCGACCCAGGCCCAGTGTTTCGGTGATATCATGAGCTTTAGAAGTCCAATTGAGGAGTTCTTTCTATCAAAGGAGACCCTTGGACGACCTCCAGCACTAAAAAAACTATAAATAGACCCCTTGGGGCGTCATATTGAGGGGGCCGAGTTCAGAGGGCGAAGTTCTGCCAAATTGTTTAGGGTTTAGGTCACACACACTAATAGGATTAGGGTTTCTTCTCTTTCTCTCTATTAGGTGGTGCCGAATTGTCTAGCAAGGCTCAAAGATTATTCTCCTCAACTTTCCAGCAACATATTGAAGATCCAAAGACACAGAATCATACAGAATCATCAGTTTCAGAAGCACAAATTCGAGATCAAGGAGCATCAGAAGTCGACACCAGTCTTTTTGCAGAAATCGACTACACCTTCTCCTTTATTCGGTTTTTTTGTTATTTAATCCCATGATGAATTCTTGTGTTGATTTTGTTTTTATTATTTTTATGAGGAACTAATCTCTTAATCTAGGATTAGGGATGTAGCCAATTACTCCAATATTTTTATAATTATATTCCGATGTTGTTCTTGGAATCTGTTGTGTTTGTTTGATCTATGTGTGCGGAATTGTTTGTTGCTTGCTTGATCACCAAGTTTACATTAATTTAGATCTGAATCTTTGTTGATGGAAACATGCGAGAGCTGAGTTATTGATTAGATTTTAGTTCTGAACATCATAGATTGATTAGAAGACTAGAGATGCGAAAGCTGATAGTTATTCTTAAGGTTGATAAATTGTCTATGCTTAATGAATTTAGTTATAAACTGTGCTAGTGAGAACTAGGTAGTTATGGACTGAATAATTGATTCAACATGCGAGAGCTGAGAGTTAATACTTTAAGACAATTAGCCTACAATAATCAATAGACATCCAAGATCATAATCGGATATATTATTTGCATAAGTAGTGATTGCTTGAACCCGAACTCCTAGGTTGTTTTTTATTATTGCTTTACTCGACATCAATTACCCTTTTCCGATTTTACTTTTTATTTTTATTACTTTGTTAATTTCAATTTTAGCCACCAACTCTCATCAATAATTGATCTTCCTAAATAATCACAAGTTGTTATTGACGTAGTACTTAAACTGTTCTATGTGGGATCGACCTTGAATGCTATAACAGACACTGTGCGCTTGCAGTTAATCATAGTGTTTAGTGTGGGTTAAAAACGCTATCAAGTATTTTGGCGCCGTTGCCTGGGAACGGTGTTAATATTATTGAGATAACAACTAGATTACATTAGGTTTTATTTTTCTGCATTTTATTTTTCTTTTAAATTTAATTTTCTTTTTTTCTTTCTTTTTGATGTGGTCAATCCTGCAAGTGCACAGAATCGTCGTGGTACTCAAGGTCGTATCCACAGAGACTAGGCAAGATATTAGATGATTCAATCTAATGGCTAAGAAAATAACTGAAGAGAAATAATATCGGAATTGAAGATTGATAAGAAAGCAAATATTGAATTGAATGCAAAGAGAAGAGAGAGTAGAAATGACAATGAAAATGATAATCAAAGTAGCAATGATAAAAGGCCTAGATCATTCGGGTGTTCACCCCCCTTCCTTTGCCATGGATCAATGCACCATTTCAATTGAAACCTGCAACCAAACACATGAATTTTGATGGATAACAACCTATAGTGAAACTATCCGCTCTCGCCAGTCTAGTTTCGTCTCAAAGAGTCACCTAATCACTTTCGTCAATTAGATTACCTCTAGGAGCAAAGACGCTTGTTGTTGCTACTGATTCCACGATAACCTAAACCCTTTCAGCATTTAGATTAAAGATGATTGATGTTTTTCGGATAATAGACTTCTCCTCTCGGTACTTCACCTATTACCTAAAAGTTGCAATAAAGCTGGCCACTTCCTTAAAGCAAGAAATAAGCTCACAACAATCAATCAAAATTACTTTGTGAATGAAATGCAACAAATGGTACATCAAACCATAGCAAATTTAGGGTAGGCTACATCCCTATGATCTAGAATGAAAAATTAGTTCATGAATGAACTTGAAACAACAAATGAAAATGGGAAAGACATGGTTTCCTCACAACAATCTCAAAAGAAAATGAAAGGAAAACAACTTGAGCAGATTTTTTTGGTTTCAAGGTGTGTGAATGTGTTGCTCCTTTCCCCCTTCAGCTCTCACCCTTTTATAGTGCTTCTTCACTAGTTGTATAGCTTGGAGATAACATATTTTAGTGTCCTTTAGCCACCAATTTCGTGCTGGAAAGGGTCTGAATGATGAAGGCATTGCTGGTTGGGGTGGTTGTATGGATGAGTTGCCACTTGCCTTTCCACCCTAGCATGAATATTCCTTCTCTTTTGCATGTGCTGATGGTTGAGCTTTCTTTCCAGGAAATTATGTTGCTTTCTAGGCTGTTTTATTCTCCTTGAATGCCTTCCAAGTCGTCCAATTTGATTATCCAACAAAGCATGTCCTTTGGTTGCCATGATGCTCTTCTAGAAGGGGTCACATGATTGGCAACATATGACCCGAGCCTTGCAAGCACTTTTGGAACCTGTAGACAGCCGAATTAGACTTTGAGATATTCTACAAAGTTGTAGATAATTCCTTTATCTTTCTTTTCATATAAAGAACTCCAAAATTGGGCTTGTGTAGTAGGAGTTATGATGAAAACACCGAGGCAGGGTCGGTGGCCAGTGCAGGATTCCTGCACGCCTGGACTGAATTGAATTAATTACTGCTCCTAATCCACAAGGCCAAAAATTATGAACTTTATATCACTGGAAAGATATGGATGTCTACTTTCATCTCCAACTGGTTTCATGTTAATTGGACTTCGGAGGCGTCTGAAATCAGCCAAAGAGTGAACTGTGCTCAAGTTTCTGCCCGGTTTCCAGTTTTGGCCGAAATTGATCGTTCTCGGTAGCGAAGAGGGACGATTTTACACCTGAAAACATAATTGTTAGTTCAAGCAATTTATTCAACAATAAAACAAAGAAAGATAAGTAAATGCATGATTTTTATTCAATATAATAATAATAAAGAAGTTTTCATGCCTTTAATACTATGTGAAATATGTGCACATCACTTTTCTGCAGGTGTTGCCGATTTTAAGACCAAAGCTTGACGTAGTGACAACATTGTTAAGATTGATCTAGGAGGACACCGACCTAAGAGAGGAAAAGAAGGATGAATTTTGCAGAAACATCAAGCATGGCAGAAGGGCAGAGGAAGATGTTGCGTGACTACGCAATGCCGAGCTTGGATGCCGCGCAATCATGTGTTGCAAAACCGGAGATCGCAGCCAACAACTTCGAACTCAAGCCAACACTTGTTAAGAAGGTGCAACATGATCAATTTGGAGGCTCAGACAATGAAGATCTGGATCAACATCTACAAGACTTCTTGGAGATATGCGATTTAATCAAGATCGATGGAGCAACTGAAGATGCTATTCGCCTTTGTTTATTTCCGTTCTCATTACGCGACAAGGCAAAGAAATGGCTCCAATTGAGTGCACATGCAACCTACAAGGCATGGGACGAATTATCTAAGGCATTCCTAAGCAAGTATTATCCACCCGATAAAGCAGCACAAATTCAAAGCATGATTACATCTTTTGCCCAGGATGGTGGAGAAAGCTTCTGTGAGGCATGAGAGCATTACAAGGAACTTTTGCAAGGATGCCCACAACATGGTTTAACCGACTGGTTAGTAGTCCAATCATTCCTTAATGGTTTAACTGAATCTTTGTGTATGAGTTTGAATGCAGCCTCCGGAGGAGCGTTTATGTCACATTCACCAGAAGAGGCATACCAAAGGATCGAAACTATGGCAAGCAACAATTTCCAAGGTTCTTCACGACCTAATCGAAAGGAAGTAGCTGGAGTTTGGGACAAAGATTCCACCATGCTGAATGCCAAGTTTGATGCTATTACTAAGCAATCAGCAGCAATAATGCCATCTCTGACTTGCGACAATTGTGGAGGAAGAGGACATCTGAGTGCCAGTTGCCCTACTAGTGATACACTTCCGATTGAGCAACTGAACCTCATGAGCCAACGGCAGCAAGCGAAGCCTTATTCCAACACATACAATCCGGAGTGGACGAGTCGTCCAACATGGGAGGAGCGAAATTGCATTCAACAAGGGAATATTCAAGGATTAGCACCACGGCAGTTGAACACTCATGCTCCACAACAACCTGATCTTCATGTGATGATACAATCTTTAATGGAATCCCAGCATCAGCAAATGGAGAGTCAATGTCAATTGATGGAAACTCAACACGCACAAATGAAAATGATGCAAGGATTCACAAACGAGTTGATGGAACTAAAGACTCACTCGAAGATGCTTGAGACACAAATCGCACAGTAAGCTGAGGCGATCAAGAGTGTCCCAGGAAACTTACCGGGGCAGCCTATAGTTAATCCAAGCGAACGTGTGAAAGCAGTGATGCTTAGAAGCGACAAGCAATTGGAGGATGTCCACCAACCCAAAGAGGATGCCGAAACCACCTCTAAGCAAGAAGAGGAGGAGGAACCTGAAGCAGAAGTGCAATCAACTGACAAGGAAGCAAAGGAGAAGAAGCAAGAGCAAGAGGAGTGGATTCCCAAGTAGAAGCTAGCGAAGCAGAAAAGAGAGCAATCGAAGGAGTTAAAGCCTGAAGTCAAAGCTTATAAACCACCAGTTCCATTCCCTCAACGACTTCAGCAGAGCAAACAAGACAAACAAATCGAGAGATTTCTTAAACATTTGCAGAAATTACACGTTCACGTTCCATTTACCGAAGCTATTTCTCAAATGCCTGCTTATGCTAAATTTCTTAAGCATATTCTTACCAAGGAAAGGAAGCTAGAAGATTATGAAACGGTGGCGCTTATGGAGAAATGCACTGCAATCTTACAGAATAAGTTGCCCCCGAAATTGAAGAATCCTGAAAGCTTTTCTATCCCTTGCCACAGTGGTTCTATGTGCATTGAAAGAGCATTATGTGATTTGGGAGCCAGTGTTAGTCTTATTCCCAAGCGGATTGCGGAGATGCTGGATATTGGAGAACTGAAGCCGATGAATATCTCTCTTCAACTGGTCGACCGATCAGTCAAACACCCAATAGGGATATTGGAGGACATTCCAATCCAGGTTAGAAAAATTTTTGTGCCAGTGGATTTTGTGGTGCTCGACGTGGAGATTGATTCCCAGATGCCGATTATTCTTGCATGACCATTCTTAGCTACTGCTGGAGCTCAAATTGATGTTCGTGATGGAAAGCTTACTCTCCAGATAGGGAATGACAAGGTCGAGTTTGATGTCTTCCGAGCAATAAGAGGACCTCTCGAGGAAGACAGTTGTTTTCAAGTGGATGCCATGGATAATGTTGTCAAGGAAGTGAATAAAGATGCAACAAATAATTGCTTTCAAGTTGATGAAATCACCCGACCACTGGACGTCGCACCAAAGTTACTTTGTCCAATGAAAGGAAAAGGGGATGAGCACACAACGATTATCAAGAAGCAAGAGTTCGTGGAAGGTGACTTGGTGATGCATTTTAGTGCTAAATTTGACGTGTGGTCTGGACCCTTCGAGGTATCAAAAATCCTTCCTCATGGAGCTATAGAAGTTTGGGTCAAAGAGAAAGGATCTTTTAAGGTGAATGGTCGAAACTTGAAGTTGCATGAAGAAAGAATGCAGAAGCAAGCTGCGCCAATATCCTCTACTCCAACCAATCATGAGACTTCTTTAGAAAAGGATGTGGATATTGTGGTAGTAACGCAACAAGCAAGCTCTTGTCAAGTTTCTACAAAGCCGTTGATATCGGTGGAAAGTTTGAAGAAACGAAAGTTTAAGCAAGGTGACAAGGTGCCTCTTCACGATTCCAAATGGTAAAGAAAGCTCAATTCCCCTTGGACGGGACCATTCAAGGTGTCAAACCTACTTCCAAATGGAGATGTGGAGATATACAATGAAAGAGATGGAACTTTCAAAGTGAATGGCCAAAGACTCAAGATTTTCTATGATGGTGATTTTCAAGAGATGTGATTCACTAAGAAGCTCCATGATCCACCATAACCAACCTCCGAACATGTCCAGCTAAGACGACAGTAAAGAAGCGCTGTGTGGGAGGCAACCCACAATTTAAGGTAGTTTTAGTATTTTGAGTCTTTTATTTTTATTAATTTTTGTTTTTTTTTTGAGTCTATGCAGATTGCAAGAAGATGGAATCTTTCGAGGAGAGATCAACCACATTGAGAAGGGTCAAGAAGAGTTCTTCATCAAATTAACCAGAGAAGCTTTTCTTAAACTCAAACTTTTACTTTTCTGCGTAATTTGTGTGATGATTTGCTTGAGTGCTTTGTTGGATTTTAGTTGTTTTGATGCATTCATATACATTTAGCACTTACCCTTAGGTTCCGATGGCAAGCTCATAACAACCTAGGCTAAATTAGAGGAGACAATTTTTAGGATTAGTTTTTAGGATTTTCTTTATTTTTCTAGCACCCTAGGATTTTTCAATTTTTCATAATTCACTAAAAAGAAAAAAAATAGAAAATCACAAAAAAATCAGAAAAATATTTCAGAAAAACACAAAAAAAAAAATAAAAACAAACAAAAAAATTAGGTTTACGTACCTATTCACGCACCAAGGCGCACCCGGGAAGCACCAAGGCACACCAATTGGCACACCCGCAGGCGTGCCAACCAGCGCACCGAGGCACACCCAGGCGCATCAAGGCACGCCAAAGGCGAGCCCATCTGCACCGAAGGCACGCCCGCAGCAGCACCGACCCGAGAGCATAAGGAGGCCATGCGCCGACTCCAATTCTTTTATTTAGCAACCCCTTTAAAATTTTTTTAGTTAGTCCTACACCCACCAAAAATATATATAGGTTAGTATTCCTTTAGTTTTTAGGATTAGGATTTAGTTTTTAGGAATTTTCTAATCCTTGGAGAAATAGGATTCCTAGTACACACCCACTTTGATTACTAGTTTGAGGAGGATTCCTAGTACCCATAGGATTAGAATTCGGCACCAACACCACCAATTTCACCACCCCTAGTGCCGACTTCACACCCTAGCTCCCTTTAGGTTTTTCTTGATTTTTCTTTTCGTCTCCCACACTTTTTAGCCTTAGTTTACTTCCTCTCTT
Organism: Turnera subulata; assembly: GCA_028386065.3. Lineage (NCBI taxonomy): Eukaryota > Viridiplantae > Streptophyta > Magnoliopsida > Malpighiales > Passifloraceae > Turnera > Turnera subulata. The sequence continues at coordinate 97,759 of JAKUCV010005036.1, read as the reverse complement.
ACTTGGATTATTTTTTCTTATGTGCTATACATGTTTCAATCTAAGTTTGAGGAGAGTGCCTCTCCTATGTGCCTATCTTTTTATCCTTTGTTTCTTTTCTTTCTTGGCCAATGAGGACATTGTCCGATTGAAGTTTGAGGAGGGGGAACAAATTTCTTTGTAATTTGTCTGTTTTTATTTGTTTAGTGTCAATAAAGAGCATTTTTTTTACTTTAATGTATTGAGTATGCATATTTTTTATTCTAGATTACTTAATAAAGCCATTACCTTTTTCAAAAAATTGTTTTCAAAATTGTTTTTAACTTTATTTTCAAATTGTTTTTCAAAATTATTTTTCAAATTCTTTTTCAAAAATTGAAAAAATAAATAAAATTTTCAAAAAAACACCAAAAAAATTTTTCTTTGTTTTTCAAATTGTTTTCAAACCCACCATTCTATGATCAAGATGATTTTTGTTGATGGATAACCAAGAGAGTTACTTTGAGTTTTTGAAATTTTTTCTTTTATATGCAAGAAGTTTGATTTTTGATTGATCTTGTGTTCATGCTTAGTTACGATGAATTCATGCAAGTTCTAGCATTCTTTGCCTAGCACTTTTTCGACACCCTGTGCATTATTTTTCAAAATTTTTGACGTCAACATATATGTCCTAGAACAAATTTTCAGAATTTTTCAAAGCGAATTTTTCTCATAGATGCTCAATGAAAGAGATGAATTAGGCATTCTTTGTTTAAACCAACAAGCCAATAAAAAGCCTACCCTTTATCATTATCCCTTGTTTAACCCCTTTGAGGCTAAATCATGGTAGCTAATTTTTCTTTGTTTACCCACATTTACCCACCTTTAACCCTTTGAAACCTTAAGAGATTTTTGTTCTATGTTTTTTATCAAGATTCTTTCTATGATAAGTGCAATTGTACCATATCATTTCACATCCAAGAAGATCTATGCATTGAAGATGTTTGCACTTTCAATTGTTTCAAGTATGTTATGGAATGTCAAGCGCAAAAAAAATAAAAAACAAAAAAACAAAAAAAAAGAAAAAGAAGAAAAAAATCGGCAAAGTCGATTCAAAAAAGAAAAAAAAAAAGATGAAATCGCGCAATCAATGGTTCCTGGAACAAGTTGAATTTCTTTTGATGATCACATGATGGATGTTATTTCAAGACTTGCACTTTAAGAATTCTTTTCAATTTCTTGATAATGCATATTGCATTCTTTTCTTAAGTGAATTTTTGAACTTTGATCCCCTATACACTTTTTCTTTGATCAACCTTTACCCAAAACCCCATTACAACCCTTTGTAAAGTCGTATTGATCTTTTTGAGAGTGTTTATTCATAATAGTGGAGCAAAGTTCTGGAATTTGCATGTGGGACTAGTTTTTTAAATTTTCATGACGCTAATTTATTCTTGCATGCATATGGGTTGTTGGTTCTTGCTAAGTGATTTGTGTGAAAGCTTGTACGGGTAAATCTGACTATTGCATGGATGCTTTTTCATGAGATTTTCTTTCTTTCTTGGCATTTGATCTTAAATATTTTTCATAAGCTCTTGGTGATTATCATGAAAGTCTTGATATGAAATCTTTTTGATTGTATGATTTGGTGGAGAATTTCAAAACCCTCATTTGGTTTATTTTGTTCTGTTTGCTTGAGGACAAGCAACTGTGTATTCTTGATCAATTATGTGTATAATCTTTGTATTATTGTGTGTTTTCATGCATTATGTCAATTAGTACTTCAATTTTGCTGATTAGGTGTTTTTACAGGTGAAAATCGATTTTATTTGTAGAATGGAAGCGTTTTAGCCAAGTTTGGAAACCAGACCCAATTTAGGAAACTTTCTGTAGTGAGCACAGCCAACTATTTTGTTGATTTCGGGAGTTCTAGGCATCGAAATTAAGCCAGACCAATTATAGATGAAACTAGACTTCCATAGCATTCTATGGATTAAATTTCATAATTTTTGGACATGTCTTCTGGGAGGAGCACTCTGTCGATTTTGGCCCAGACAAACATGGATTTCTGCACCGACCAAGGCCCAGTGTTTCGGTGATATCATGAGCTTTAGAAGTCCAATTGAGGAGTTCTTTCTATCAAAGGAGACCCTTGGACGACCTCCAGCACTAAAACAACTATAAATAGACCCCTTGGGGCGTCATATTGAGGGGGCCGAGTTCAGAGGGCGAAGTTCTGCCAAATTGTTTAGGGTTTAGGTCACACACACTAATAGGATTAGGGTTTCTTCTCTTTCTCTCTATTAGGTGGTGCCGAATTCTCTAGCAAGGCTCAAAGATTATTCTCCTCAACTTTTCAGCAAGATATTGAAGATCCAAAGACACAGAATCATACAGAATCATCAGTTTCAGAAGCACAAATTCGAGATCAAGGAGCATCAGAAGTCGACACCAGTCTTTCTGCAGAAATCGACTACACCTTCTCCTTTATTCGGTTTTTTTGTTATTTAATCCCATGATGAATTCTTGTGTTGATTTTGTTTTTTTTATTTTTATGAGGAACTAATCTCTTAATCTAGGATTAGGGATGTAGCCAATTACTCCAATATTTTTATAATTATATTCCGATGTTGTTCTTGGAATCTGTTGTGTTTGTTTGATCTATGTGTGCGGAATTGTTTGTTGCTTGCTTGATCACCAAGTTTACATTAATTTAGATCTGAATCTTTGTTGATGGAAACATGCGAGAGCTGAGTTATTGATTAGATTTTAGATCTGAACATCATAGATTGATTAGAAGACTAGAGATGCGAAAGCTGATAGTTATTCTTAAGGTTGATAAATTGTCTATGCTTAATGAATTTAGTTATAAACTGTGCTAGTGAGAACTAGGTAGTTATGGACTGAATAATTGATTCAACATGCGAGAGCTGAGAGTTAATACTTTAAGACAATTAGCCTACAATAATCAATAGACATCCAAGATCATAATCGGATATATTATTTGCATAAGTAGTGATTGCTTGAACCCGAACTCCTAGGTTGTTTTTTATTATTGCTTTACTCGACATCAATTACCCTTTGCCGATTTTACTTTTTATTTTTATTACTTTGTTAATTTTAATTTTAGCCACCAACTCTCATCAATAATTGATCTTCCTAAATAATCACAAGTTGTTATTGACGTAGTACTTAAACTGTTCTATGTGGGATCGACCTTGAATGCTATAACAGACACTGTGCGCTTGCAGTAAATCACAGTGTTTAGTGTGGGTTAAAAACGCTATCAAGTATTTTGGCGCCGTTGCCTAGGAACGGTGTTAATATTATTGAGATAACAACTAGATTACATTAGGTTTTATTTTTCTGCATTTTATTTTCCTTTTAAATTTAATTTTCTTTTTTTCTTTCTTTTCTGCAGGTGTTGCCGATTTTAAGACCAAAGCTTGACGTAGTGACAACATTGTTAAGATTGATCTAGGAGGACACCGACCTAAGAGAGGAAAAGAAGGATGAATTTTGCAGAAACATCAGGCATGGCAGAAGGGCAGAGGAAGATGTTGCGTGACTACGCAATGCCGAGCTTGGATGCCGCGCAATCATGTGTTGCAAAACCGGAGATCGCAGCCAACAACTTCGAACTCAAGCCAACACTTGTTAAGAAGGTGCAACATGATCAATTTGGAGGCTTAGACAATGAAGATCTGGATCAACATCTACAAAACTTCTTGGAGATATACGATTTAATCAAGATCGATGGAGCAACTGAAGATGCTATTCGCCTTTGTTTATTTCCATTCTCATTACGCGACAAGGCAAAGAAATGGCTCCAATTGAGTGCACATGCAACCTACAAGGCATGGGACGAATTATCTAAGGCATTCCTAAGCAAGTATTATCCACCCGATAAAGCAACACAAATTCAAAGCATGATTACATCTTTTGCCCAGGATGGTGGAGAAAGCTTCTGTGAGGCATGAGAGCATTACAAGGAACTTTTGCAAGGATGCCCACAACATGGTTTAACCGACTGGTTAGTAGTCCAATCATTCTTTAATGGTTTAACTGAATCTTTGTGTATGAGTTTGAATGCAGCCTCTGGAGGAGCGTTTATGTCACAATCACCAGAAGAGGCATACCAAAGGATCGAAACTATGGCAAGCAACAATTTCCAAGGTTCTTCACGACCTAATCGAAAGGAAGTAGCTGGAGTTTGGGACAAAGATTCCACCATGCTGAATGCCAAGTTTGATGCTATTACTAAGTAATCAGCAGCAATAATGCCATCTCTGACTTGCGACAATTGTGGAGGAAGAGGACATCTGAGTGCCAGTTGCCCTACTAGTGATACACTTCCGATTGAGCAACTGAACCTCATGAGCCAACGGCAGCAAGCGAAGCCTTATTCCAACACATACAATCCGGAGTGGACGAGTCATCCAACATGGGAGGAGGGAAATTGCATTCAACAAGGGAATATTCAAGGATTCTCACCACGGCAGTTGAACACTCATGCTCCACAACAACCTGATCAAAAAAGAAAAAAAAAAGAGATGAAATCGCGCAATCAATGGTTCCTGGAACAAGTTGAATTTCTTTTGATGATCACATGATGGATGTTATTTCAAGACTTGCACTTTGAGAATTCTTTTCAATTTCTTGATAATGCATATTGCAGTCTTTTTTTAAGTGAATTTTTGAACTTTGATCCCCTATACACTTTTTCTTTGATCAACCTTTACCCAAAACCCCATTACAACCCTTTGTAAAGTCGTATTGATCTTTTTGAGAGTGTTTATTCATAATAGTGGAGTTAAGTTCTGGAATTTTCATATGGGACTAGTTTTTAAAATTTTCATGACGCCTTTTTATTCTTGCATGCATATGGGTTGTTGGTTCTTGCTAAGTGATTTGTGTGAAAGCTTGTACGGGGTAAATCTGACTATTGCATGGATGTTTTTTTCATGAGATTTTCTTTCTTTCTTGGCATTTGATCTTAAATATTTTTCATAAGCTCTTGGTGATTATCATGAAAGTCTTGATATGAATTATTTTTGATTGTGTGATTTGGTGGAGAATTTCAAAACCCTCATTTGGTTTATTTTGTTCTGTTTGCTTGAGGACAAGCAACTGTGTATTCTTGATCAATTATGTGTATAATATTTATATTATTGTGTGTTTTCATGCATTATGTCAATTAGTACTTCAATTTTGTTGATTAAGTGTTTTTACAGGTGAAAATTGATTTTATTTGTAGAATGGAAGCTTTTTAGCCAAGTTTGGAAACCAGACCCAATTTAGGAAACTTTCTGTAGTGAGCACAGCCAACTATTTTGCTGATTTCGGGAGTTCTAGGTATCGAAATTAAGCCAGACCAATTGGAGATGAAAATAGACTTCCATAAAATTCTATGGATTAAATTTCATAATTTTTGGACATGTCTACTGGGAGGAGCACTCTGTCGATTTTGGCCAAGACAAACATGGATTTCTGCACCGACCCAGACCCAGTGTTTCGGTGATATATTGAGCTACAAAAGTCCAATGGAGGAGTTCTTTTTACGAAATGAAAGATGAGTTGCTTAACAATTTTGTTACTCTATTGTGGCGTATTCAAGATTCCTAGCTTTTATTACTCTATTGTTGCTTAACAATTTTGCTTTGTTTTAAGGTGATAGAGGTAATTGCTGAAACCCTAATTTGGTTGAATTGGTTGATGATTTTGGAGACTTTGATTGATTTTGAGGTGCTATCTAGCGTTGTTCTGGTAGTGTTGCCGTATCATATACCCAGCCCGAGTGGTCTTGATCTTGCCCAAACCTCATGGTCTCAGTATTCTGTGTCTATGGTTGCTGATCCCACAAAAAAAAAAAGGAAAAAAGGGGAAAAGGAAAAAAAAGGTCTGCTAGGTTGAAAACCCGAAAGGGCAGCCTAGGCAAAAGTTAGGACAAGCCTGCTAGGTTGAAAACCCGAGAGGGAGGCCTAGGCAAAAGTTAAGGCCAAACTAAAAATGGGATAGCAACCAATGACAACAAAGAGACATCCATATGTTAGATCACATCGCTCCGTCAATTCTCAAAGCAAAGATTGCTCATCAGAGATAGACCACTCGGTTGACCATGTCATCATCACCAAAAGGGGTATAGAAGCATCTGGGCACATTGCCTCCATCTTTTTTCGAAGAGATATCCATTCATCCATCCGTCTTACCTTGATTGAACAATTTATCCATCAAAATATTTTTTGACAAGGAATGCTCATACTTGGGGTCCCAGTTAGAATTTGTGGTGAATGGGTTCATGGTTATTGGGAATCTTCTTCTTTAAGGCTTTGGGATTTTTATGGGATAACTCGCCTTTTTCAAGTTGCTTAACTTTCACCTTGGATCGAATGATTTTCAATTCTCATGCATCATATTAGGGGCACTTGCATCCAAACGCATCATGAAGAGATAGATGACACTTGCATCCACATATATAGAGTGAGGAAGCACTTGCATCCAAGGCAAAAGGGGAGAACATGTCATAAGCACTTACATCCAAGAACTCACATGTAGAAACTAGGAGCACCCCATGCATTGAAAAGACGACATAATTAGACATGCTCATGCATCACTCACATATAGAACATGAATTCCTTAATAAGGCAAACTTGGTTGAGGGTAAAGGGTCAACAAAGATGAAAACATTAAAAATTCATTACTTGATGTGGACTTACATTTCTTAGGGTTGTTAGTTGAAGGGGAATGACATGAACAAATCTTTTAGATAATGGGAATTGTAGACAAAGGACATGTCATGCCTTATTTCTCTGACTCGTCAATTTGACATCACGCAATAGAGGCACATCTACCTTGAGATTAAACCTACATCATGACATTAGGGACACGGCGGGTCCGAAATCTGTGTTAATGAGGTTGCAAGGGGTATGCTACCCCGTCCTTGGAGTCAAATTCTCGGGGCATGCTACCCCATGCTTTAAGTCAAGCTTCCCGGGGCATGCTACCCCCACGCAGATTTAAGAATTTCTTGGGGCATGCTACCCCGTGACGTTTGAACCAATTATTGGGGCATACTACCCCAATGTTGGAGATGATACTTATCAGGGCATGCTACCCCCACTCTGATTGATTGACTCCCAAGGGCACGGGGGGCCCATTTATCTGACTATGACCAAGTAGATCACCTATTTGGCAGTGGGTTGGGACACCCGGGATAATTGTGGGCCAGGGGCATGCTAGACTACAACTAGATGAAGCTGGGGGCATCATGCCCCTTCTCGAGAAAATCGAACCAGGGGTATGATGCGCCCACTTCTAGGCAAGGGGTAAGACACACTCCACCTCCATCAAACCCACTAGGGAACCCGAAAACGCGAGAGACATGAGCCATAGACAACTCATCAAACCCGACTAGATGACATAGGTGCATGTGATCCAGACCACCCAACTACAAAAGCAGCCATTTTCCCCAGACCAGTTAGATGATGAGATACCAGAGGTGAGATAACCAAACCAGCAAGACAATGAGAGAACAGGAGATACCTAGAGATGAGACAACCGAGCCATGAGTGAAAAGCCGAGGACCGACGCTTGCAACCAAAAGAAGAGTGAACCCGAACCTAAAGCCGGGACCCAGTTCCTGAGACCATGAGACAAGAGAGAACCTTGAGAGAACCCAGACATGAGAAAATCAGGAGAGAACCTAAAGTCGGGACCTAGCTCCCACAGACCATGAGAAGAGGGGAACCGGAGTTGAGAGAACTTAAAGCCGGGACCCAGCTCCCGTAAACCGTAAAATGAGAGAATCCAAACCGAGAGATGAGAGAGACCAAACCTTGAGAGTCCCTTAAGAAGGGCGATAAATCCTTGAAACCATGCGATGAGATGATTCCCAAAACCCCGGGATGAGATGATTCCTGACGTGGAGCACTGGGTGCTCTAACCATTGACACACACCATTCACATCAATTCATTCAAATTTGGCTGTTCCTTTTTCTTGCGTTGTTTCGTCCTTAGTTTCTAAGGACTCATCAACCAGGGGCATCTGTGAACACCCAAATTTGACCCATGAATATTCTTCTAATTTAGATTTTAGGTATGCTCAAACCATAGGATTAATGAGATGATTTGGTCTTTGGCTAAGACACACTTAGAATTTATTTTAATGGAATGTATAATTTATGAATTGGGGGGTTTATATGTTTGATCCTTAGGATTAATGAGATGATATAATCTTAGGATAAAAATATACTAAAGTCCAGTTCATTAAAATATCATCCTATTTTATTTATTTGGGCTTTTTTGTTTATTTTAACCCGATTATAATGAGATGATTTATTTTTGGGTTAAGGATGAATCTGAGGGCCTAAGTTAATAAAGTATGGATTTTCCAGAGTTGAGTAGCTCATGAACACATTACTTGCAGACTAATTTTAGCTCTGATTTTTCCTTAATGGTAAATGTGTTTTTGGTATGATTTGGGCACAAATTGGGGACTTAATGTGTAATCAATCAATTAAGAGATGATTGGGGGAAGTACTAATCAACAAAAGAGGTGATTCTAGGTTGATTAAGGGTTAATTACGTGGTGGAATCAAATCAGGGACGAATTAAGAGAAACCGGGAGCAAAAAAAAAAAGAACGGGGAAAACGTGGGGTGCCGGGCGGCCATGGCGGGATGACCACCGGCCCTGGCGGCCTTGGCACCCATGAGAGCTGGCCATGGCAGCCATCCAGCCCATGACCGCCGGCCCTGGCGGTCTTGGTGCCTAGATTGCCCAATTTTCACCGATTTTCTCCCTTAATTTGGTTCTACACGGTTTTGGCCCAGATTTTTGGTTGAGACCTTGATCATTAAACAGGTCCACACCCCTATACACCCCAGAACTCTATAAATAGGACCCCCACTCACATTTCAAAGGATCAATCTCTTATTACACACACACCCCATAAGCTTTGTTGCTTGGAGAAACTCTACTTCTCCAAGCCCAGAAATCCTTAGATAGGTAGAAACTCTGAAGGAATTTCATGGGAAAGCATCAATGAAGAAGCCAAAAAGAGGAGATCAAGAGGGTGAAGCAATTAAAGGCAATCTAGAAGCCAAGAAGATGGACAATCCGAGTAGAAGGACCTGATGCAAGCAGTCTCAAAAAATAATTCATATCCCGAGTTCTACAATTCAGATTGCTGTGATCTTAGACTTTTTGGAAAGACAAGAGGGAGATCTACAACTTTGGTGTTGAGCCCAGAAGCTGAATCGGCCGTTCTCATTGTCTAAAATCCAGTAGAAGACGACCCATAGATTCTGCCCAACAACCGAGATAAGTATTCTAATCCCTTTTTGATTGTGAATCCTATTAATTGCTATTCGTTGCTGATTTGGTATTGCTGAATGATGCTTTTGCTGATGATGTGAGTGTTATATGATGCCATGACAAGAACTACGTGGGCTCTGAACCCGGTCGCCGTGGTACGTAGGTAGTTTTTAGTGGTGGAGACTCAAGCCCAATTGTTTTTACTTTCCTTATTGTTTCAATTCAATTTTGTTATTTTTTATGTGACTTGTTTCCACACTTTCCACACACTTTTTCACAAGGCATACATATATTCTTCAATTGCATAAAGTTTCGTCCCAACACGGATGGGAGCCTAACTCCTTCCCATCCGTGACGAACCCCCGGGCCCAATATCTTTAGTTTGCTAACCGGTTGCTTTAAATAGAGTCATTTGGATTCAAGGAAAGGTTTTTCCTGAATTTTGTCCTACAATAAAATTCGGATGGCGACTCCAAAGGTATTGGGTATTGGTTAAAAGGAAGGTGTAAAGGGAAAGGTGAGGAGGCCCAAGTAATTTTGGGTCGGGTTCTCACAACATGTGAATTCTTATTGGCTGAATGTTGTTTGCATGTGTGCATGTTATGCTACTATTTTGTTTGCACAATATAATGCAATTATAATTTGTTGTGACTGAGATTGTGTGCTGGTTTGCTTTCAGATGCCTAAATTACGCATGGAGAATTTGTTATGGAATATAACATGTTATTATATTTTGGTGATAGTGTTAGGTTATGGGCCGAAGGCCCGGCTATGAGAATAATACATAAAGTTCACACATCCCTCGATAAACATAATGTATGGCACACAGAACTGAATAAGAATAACTGAGAATAAAATACATAAATTCTACTGTGAAGTTGACCGGTAGCCGAGGGGAGGGTTGGGTACCTCTCGGTCACATTGAGCGGTTTAGCACGGTTACCCAGGGGAAGGTAGGTGCACCCCTGGAAGACTTGCACTAGTTTGGTGTGTCTGAGCACACCCTCTGGGAGCTAGCAGCCACTCGAGGTTTATCGGTGGTTTTTGTGCCTCAGAATCTACCCCTTCTGAGGTGCGACATTTGGGTTTTCACACCCGGATCTGGCCAGATACGCTACCGAGACATAACTCACAGTAGAGGGCTCTGAATGATAAAATATTCAAACCATGATAAGATATTAAACAATAATAAACATTCATCTCTAATAATCCAATTAAGCATAATAACCAACAGATAAATCTGTGTTGTGCATGGCAGCTTGTTTTATGCACTGTGGCAATGATTGCCAAGTATCGATGTGGTTGTAGTTTACTTGTAAATGTATATTTTGGTTTATTTATTTATGGTGAGACAGTGGTTGGTCTCACCTCTCACGGCTTTATACAGGTTAATTAATCGATGATCAGGAGTGCGTATCAGCAGGTGGCGATGTTATCCCCTCCTCGGGGTCAGATCCATAGAGTGCATTACATTCATGTTTCTGTCTTCTGTTGTATACTTGTATTGTATTATTTATTGTATGACTAATTGTCCATTGATTATGTAGTTTGTATCCTATCCTAGGTAAAACGGGCAATTTGGTCTTTTCACATGTTTTAATTAATTAAATTGGACAAATTGGAATACGGGCGTTTCATTGCCTATCAAAACTTTTCATAAATTTCATTTTCAGAGCAGACACTGCCTCACAACTAGTCTAGAAATCCAATCATCTCATAACGAGTGTTCACTATCAATTTGTAAATCATAGTGCGTTAACATCATATCATTGTTACTAGACAAAAGAAAACTATCAATAGACACATGGCATCCTCTAAGGTTATTACTGAGACATATGTTAGAACTCATGGTTCGTTACAAGGTTTTGATAATTGACAAACCAACTCCAGATCATAACAAAGATGAAGCAAAAAGAAATGAGGTCAAACCAATCCTCAAGCAAAAGAAACCATTCAAGAGCAAAGGATCAAAGTGAATGAGCACAAGATTGAAGAGCCAAGAAAGAAGAGTTAGAATCATAAATTGTACAAGATCATAACAAAGATGAAGCAAAAAGAAATGAGGTCAAACCAATCCTCAAGCAAAAGAAACCATTCAAGAGCAAAGGATCAAAGTGAATGAGCACAAGATTGAAGAGCCAAGAAAGAAGAGTTAGATTCATAAATTGTACAAGGTATAACACTCAGCTCTTCTAGGACATTGGCTCAAAATAAGATAAAGGTTGCTCATGCATCACATAAACATATTTCAAACATCAAACTATTTTTTGAGTCAATAACATCGATGTTATATTTTACCACATCGATGTTCTGCCTTCAAAAAATCTTTCAAAAATTGGCAGTAGGCAAATAACATCGATGTTGGAATACATAACATCGATGTTATAATGACCGTTGCTTTTAAAATTAGTCATAACATCGATGTTCCCATTTGTAACATCGATTTTCTTTCAAGTCGACTTTAAAATCGTTTTTCCCGAGCCAAAATAACATCGATGTTGGAATCCCAAACATCGATGTTCTTGGTTTCAACCATTTTTCCAAAAGTTGGCAGTAGCTCAAAAACATCGATGTTGTCATCTAAACATCGATGTTCCTGCTTTCAAAGAATTTTCCAAAAATTGGCAGAAGGCTCAGAACATCGATGTTCTCATGACCGTTGCATTTGAAAATATTTCTTACATGAGCACAACATCGATGTTGGATTTAGAACATTGATGTTCTTCGAATTGGATCTTTAACTTGTGTTCACAGAAGCAAAATAACATCGATGTTGTAAAACGAAACATCGATGTTCTTCAATGATCAGTTTTCATCGCTTTTTCACAGAAGCAAAATAACATCGATGTTGGTTTTCAAACATCGATGTTCTTCATATGAAGCTTTAAACAGTTTTACACAGAATCAAAATAACATCGATGTTGGGTTTGAGAACATCGATGTTTTAGTTACCGTTAGTCCAATAATTCAAATTTACTGGACAAAACATCAATGTTGAGCCTTTAAACATCGATGTTATGACCGTTATTCTGACAACTTTTTAGCACCCACTATGTCTTGCTTAAAGTTGTTTTCTTGAGTGCTTTTCAAACGGCTCCATAACTTTTCAGAGCTACAAATTGAGCATTTTCAGCTCTGATTCAGTACCAATCAACTCTCTACATTCATGCTATTCATTCATACATACATTACAAATCCTAATTGAGCCAATATCCTTTGAGAATTGAGAGTTGCCTTTTTTAGCTTAAATTCTGTAACTCATATCTACTCTTGTGAGAGCTTTTGTTTGAGTGATTGTATTGCTATACACCTAAAGGGAGGTTAGTTCCCTTGTTGAGATTCATAGGAAGAGGGTACTTCTTCTTGTGTGAGAAGTCTTGAAGTGAGGTATCTTCAGGCAGGAGATTAGAGTGACTAGAACTCTAGGATGTAACGGTTTGTTAAGCACCCGTAAGCTTAACATAGATTGTGGAATCTTCAAGAGAGTCTCTTGAAGGACTGGATTAGCCACACAAGTAGTGTGTGTGTGAACCAGGATAAATTGTTTGTGTCCTTCAATCTTTAATTCCGCATTTATTTCCTGCTTATTTCGTTTTAATTCGATAAACGCTATTCACCCCCCCTCTAGTGTAGGGCTATTATTCTAACAATTGGTAGCGGAGCCTAACTCTCTGAAAGACTTAACCGTTTGAGAGAAATTTTCTATGGCTTCTTCAAGTTATTTGGTATGCAGGAATCGCTGAAGGACAATCCACTACCCGTGCACCGTTCTTTGACGGGACAAATTACGCATATTGGAAGGAAAGGATGAAAATTTTCATCCAAGCCAATAATTTCGCAGCTTGGCTGATGATAAAGAATGGTGTTCAAGTTCCAACAAGGACGGAAGCGGGGTACAGTGAAGATGACATCCAGAGAATCGAAAACCACTCAAAGGCGATACACATGCTCCAATGTGCGGTCAATCCGAATGACTATCAAATAATCTCGCGCTGCGCAACAGCCAAGGAGATGTGGGAAATGCTGGGAATCATTTATGAGGAAACCGACAGCAAGCAAGATGAGACTGTCAACCTTTGTTTCATGGCAAAGGAAGAATCTCCGGAAGAGGTAAGTACCTCCTATTCAAGTGATGATTATACATTTGAAGAGCTGCAAAATGCATTTAGTGAAGTATATAGTAAATTCATTTCAGTTTCTAAGGTCAATAAGAATTTGAAGAAACTAATTACAACCTTAGAAAAGGATAATGAGAAATTATCAAATGATAAGGATGAGTTATCAAGTAAAATTGATAAGCTTGAAAAAGAAAAGCATGCTCTTAATATATCTTGCAATGAACTTAATGAGAAGATATCCTCAAATGTATGTGCTTGTGTTGAATTGGGAAAAGAGAATGAATCTCTTAAGTATCAAGTTGATGATTTGAAGAAAACATTAGAGAAATTTACAAATGGTAGAGATAGTCTTAATCTTCTCCTAGGACAACAAAGAAGTCCAACACAGAAAGAAGGATTAGGTGCATCTAATGTGTCAAATGATGTCAAACCTACTGTGCTTAATGCTAAGACACATAAACATGGTGTTTCATCTTCTACTCATCATACTAGATCACATGTTCATAACACAAGATCACACATTCATCATAGAAGGTCATATGCTCAAAATGCCAAACCAAATGTAAGTAGTGGAAGAGTTCACTATGCTAAACTGTATGCCTACAATGTTAGATCAAATGCTAAGATTGCAAGACCACATGTACACAGCGCTAAAAATGAAAGTTCTCATTATACTAAACCTAGGAAACATATGACTCAATTTAGAGAAAACAAGATTATACCTAGGCAAGACAAGTTAAGTAGAGATTACAAACATAGTCAAAACAATAACTACTATCAACCTAGGAGGATGCATAATCCTAATGTTATTTGTCACTATTGTAATAGGATAGGACACATTGCCCAAGTATGTTTTACTAGGCATAGGCATTGGGTGCAAGAAGAAGCTCATTACCATTATGTCTCTAACACTCAAGGACCCAAAAAGATTTGGGTACCAAAATCCTTTTGATTTATTTTGCAGGATTGCTTGAAGGCATCAAGCGTACTTTGGTACCTTGATAGCGGATGCTCCAAGCATATGATCAAAGAAGCATCCAAGTCTTTTACTTTTTCTTGCAGAAATGCAAGAATGAATGTTGTTTTGCAGGTACCCCTCACTAAGACCAAGAGAAAGGGGGAATAAGGCTTGCTAAAGAAGTAACATAATGAGGAAGAAGCTACTGATGAAGATGATGATAATGATGGAAACTAGGAACAATCTTTCTAAACCCTTATCCTTGTTATCCTTTATGCTTTGTTTTCCATAAAATACTTTGCCATATGCATGAACTTAGGGGGAATTATAAGTCATACCTTAAGGGGGAAGAATAAAAATATGCATCATCAATTCTTTTTGCTAATGCCAAAAGGGGGAAGATAAGAAGAGAAGTATATGCATCAAGATAGGGGGAATCATTATTTGGGAATCATTATTTGAAATATATAGGAGGAATTGTTGTTATAAATATTGGCATATACTTCTAGTTGTTTGTCATTATCAAAAAGGGGGAAATTGTTAGAACTCATGGTTCGTTACAAGGTTTTGATAATTGACAAACCAACTCCAGATCATAACAAAGATGAAGCAAAAAGAAATGAGGTCAAACCAATCCTCAAGCAAAAGAAACCATTCAAGAGCAAAGGATCAAAGTGAATGAGCACAAGATTGAAGAGCCAAGAAAGAAGAGTTAGATTCATAAATTGTACAAGATCATAACAAAGATGAAGCAAAAAGAAATGAGGTCAAACCAATCCTCAAGCAAAAGAAACCATTCAAGAGCAAAGGATCAAAGTGAATGAGCACAAGATTGAAGAGCCAAGAAAGAAGAGTTAGATTCATAAATTGTACAAGGTATAACACTCAAATCTTCTAGGACATTGGCTCAAAATAAGATAAAGGTTGCTCATGCATCACACAAACATATTTCAAACATCAAACTATTTTTTGAGTCAATAACATCGATGCTATATTTTACCACATCGATGTTCTGCCTTCAAACAATCTTTCAAAAATTGGCAGTAGGCAAATAACATCGATGTTGGAATACATAACATCGATGTTATAATGACCGTTGCTTTTAAAATTAGTCATAACATCAATGTTCCCATTTGTAACATCGATGTTCTTTCAAGTCGACTTTAAAATCGTTTTTGCCGAGCCAAAATAACATCGATGTTGGAATCCCAAACATCGATGTTCTTGGTTTCAACCATTTTTACAAAAGTTGGTAGTAGCTCAAAAACATCGATGTTGTCATCTAAACATCGATGTTCCTGCCTTCAAAGAATTTTCCAAAAATTGGCAGAAGGCTCAGAACATCGATGTTGGATTCCTAAACATCGATGTTCTCATGACCGTTGCATTTGAAAATATTTCTTACATGAGCACAACATCGATGTTGGATTTAGAACATCGATGTTCTTCGAATTGGATCTTTAACTTGTGTTCACAGAAGCAAAATAACATCGATGTTGTAAAACGAAACATCGATGTTCTTCAATGATCAGTTTTCATCTCTTTTTCACAGAAGCAAAATAACATCGATGTTCTTCATATGAAGCTTTAAACGGTTTTTCACATAATCAAAATAACATCGATGTTGGGTTTGAGAACATCGATGTTTTAGTTACCGTTAGTCTAATAATTCAAATTTACTGGACAAAACATCGATGTTATGACCGTTATTCTGACAA
This sequence comes from Turnera subulata, assembly GCA_028386065.3. Taxonomy (NCBI): domain Eukaryota; kingdom Viridiplantae; phylum Streptophyta; class Magnoliopsida; order Malpighiales; family Passifloraceae; genus Turnera; species Turnera subulata. The sequence continues at coordinate 81,693 of JAKUCV010005036.1, read as the reverse complement.
TTTTTTAGCACCCACTATGTCTTGTTTAAAGCTGTTTTCTTGAGTACTTTTCAAACGGCTCCATAACTTTTCAGAGCTACAAATTGAGCATTTTCAGCTGTGATTCAGTACCAATCAACTCTCTACATTCATGCTATTCATTCATACATACATTACAAATTCTAATTGAGCCAATATCCTTTGAGGATTGAGAGTTGCCTTTTTTAGCTTAAATTCTGTAACTCTTATCTACTCTTGTGAGAGCTTTTGTTTGAGTGATTATATTGCTATACATCTAAAGGGAGGTTAGTTCCCTTGTTGAGATTCATAGGAAGAGGGTACATCTTCTTGTGTGAGAAGTCTTGAAGTGAGGTATCTTCAAGCAGGAGATTAGAGTTTCTTGTGACTAGAACTTTAGGTTGTAACGGTTTGTTAAGCACCCGTAAGCTTAACATAGATAGTGGAATCTTCAAGAGAGTCTCTTGAAGGTCTGGATTAGCCACACAAGTAGTGTGTGTGTGAACCAGGATAAATTGTTTGTGTCCTTCAATCTTTAATTCCGCATTTATTTCCTGCTTATTTCGTTTTAATTCGATAAACGCTATTCACCCCCCCTCTAGCGTAGGGCTATTGTTCTAACAACATAGACAACCCATGTGACACAGTCACCAGTATGAACCTCGAGGAGTGGAACAACATAAATCCCAAATCAGATGTTACAACAATTCCAACATTGCACAGTTCAACAGATTCCAAACAATCAATCAGACAATAGTGTCATCAAGCACACAAGATTCAGTTATCACAAAAGTAATAGCAACACAAGACAACACATCAATCATTTAGCACAACAATATCTGGCTATCAGCCTGAGTATCATGGGTCATCACAGCTTACTGATGTATATACACTCATCACCTACTTGGTTATGTCTCATTACTACCCGTTCCCTTGACTTGCGATGGTTGTGACTCGTGCAAAGTTGAAGATGACTTCGACGGCACCTCGATGGTGCAGGGCAGGTGGCATGACGCTCTTGGCGAGCTGTAGTCAGTCAAAGTGGAAACATGAAGTCGATAAAATGGTGGTGGTGGCAACGTCACTGACCGCTCGCCACACAAAGCGAGAGTGGCGAGGAGACGGTGAAGGAGAGGGAAGGAAGGTGTGAACACCCAAATTTGACCCATGAAAATTATATTGAGATTAGACTCCAGACATGTTTGAATAATAAGACTGATGAGTTAGTCTTGGGTTGAAGCATGGATGGGGTTTTATAGGTTATAGTAATTAAGACTTTTATATTCCTAGGATTAATGAGACGATTTAATCATAGGATATGTTAAGGACTAAATTGCTAAAATGTATTTGGTCTAATTTAATAAGGTATGGACTTTTCTTCAGAGTTGCACAACCCATTAATACCCTGTTTGCAGACAAATTTAACTCTGATTTTCGTGGAAAACCAGAGTTAAATCATTCCTTAATAGCAAGAATGTTTTTGGTATGATTTTTGCTTAAAATGAGGAATCAATGTGTAATTAATCAATTAGGAAATGATTGAGAGGAGTAGTAATCCTGAAAGCAGAGGATTCTGGGCAGTTTAGGGGTTAATTACGCGGTAGGATCAATCATGGAGGAATTAGGGGAGAATCGGGACCGAAAAAGGAAAGAACGGGTGAGACGCGTAGGCGCGGGCGTTCATCTCGGGATGACCGCCGGGCCATCCACCCATAATCGCCTGGCCTGGCTGTCATCCATAGGATGACCGCGGGCCATGGCGGTCATGCACACCCAGAAACGCGTTTTGTCCCTGATTTTTGCCCGTAATCTGATTCTACACGGTTTTGGCCCAGATTTTTGGCCATTACCTTGATCATTAAGTTGGTCCACGCCCCTAGGCTACCAAGAACATTATAAATAGCACCCTCCTCTCACATTTCAAGGGACACATATTCTATTACACAAAAACTTTTCATAAAGCTTTGAAGCTTGGAGAAACTCTGTCTCTCCAAACTTAAGAAATAGTTCCATAGACAAAACTCTGGTAGAATTTCGTGGGTAGCATCATTCATTGAAGGCAGCAAAGGGAAAAATCAAGAAGAACTCCAAGATTGAGTTGAGGAGTGGGACATAATTGTGTGGGAGGCACAACCCAAACCAAGAAACTAGATGAGGGCTACAAGACGTAATCCTAATCCCTTTTTGTCTAACCAATTATTGTTGAGATATTGATGTTGATGATGATGTGATTGTTGTGATGCCATGTCAAGAACTACGTCGGCTTTGAACCCGGCCGCCGGGGTACGTAGGTGGTTTCTAGTGGTGGAAACTCAAGCCCAATCTTCTTCTTCTCCCCTTTCTTTTTAATATTCAGTTTTTATGTGTTGTGGTGCTGACACTTGCACACTTGCACAAGGCCTACAAAATCATCTAACTGCACAAAGTTTCGCCCCAACATGGATGGGTGCCTAACACCTTCCCATCCATGAGGAATCCCCGGGTCCAACATCTTTGGTTCGTTATCCAGTTGCCTAAATGGAGTCACCTGAAGGATTTTTCCCAAGTTTTGTCCCTTAATAAAATTTGGGTGGCGATTCCAAAGATGTTGGATGATGGTTATGAAGAAGGTGTAAAGGAAAGGTGAATTGGCCCAAGTGATTTTGGGTCGGGTATTCACAGCTGGCGACTCCGCTGGGGACTTTGAGGGTTCAAGAAACTTTGTGCAATTATTGAATTTCTGTATGCCTTTTTATATGTCATTATAAGTGCCCTGCATTCATGATAAATGTTGTGAAGCCCTTACCGTAAGAGGGCCAGGGGATCCAAGTCCGCTACAATGCTTTCTTTAAGCGATAGTGGCTTATGTGAACTGGTTTCTCGCTGCTCATGCAATGATAGGGATTAATGGGCCTTGGACCTCACGCGATATCTTTTATCACATGTGAGTAGGCCAAACTATTCCTTAGCGGTAGTCTTTTATCCCCCAACCAGCTGCATACCCTGAGCATCTCATGCATGATGGATCAATAAGTGTTAATTGCATTCAGGTGATGTTTATTGTGTTTTATATATGTATGGCATGCCTTGTTATTTTGGGATTCAATTTTATACATATATTGGGGTTGGAGAGAAATGGAAAAAGGGAGAAAGAAAGATACCTCGACAGTCCAAGAAACGATTTGCCAGATTAGGGCATCCTGAGAATCTTTACTTTACAGAAATTTGGGTTGGTGCCCGGTTGCTTCGAGAATTTGAAAAGTTAGCATCGCCATGCTTTATATGTAACATCTTGCATAATTTCTAAAAAATGAAACGTGTCGAGTCAAGAGTCTACCCTCACACTCCTTTTCCCTTTACCTAAATCATCTATTGTCCACACTTTTCCTTGAACCTTTCCAAGTAACGAAACCCACCTATTCACCATTGACAGTAAGAAGAAATCATGCGCAATGAGCATGCGGACCAGACAAGAAACACTAGGGGCATGGGGACGAATCCCCCAGATGAACCAATGGGAGATAAATCTCCAATGTATGAAGAGAGGAACCTGGAACAAGAGAAGGTGGTGAAGCTAACATTTCGAGTCTTAATGAATAAGTTGGAGGAGACGATTCTTTGAGGTGTTTTGTTGGGGCAGCCACTGGCCCAAGTAGCCATGAAACAATTCTGTCGAAGAGGAATCTTGAGGACCTCATTGATCAATTTGGGGTAAGCAATTGGGATGATTGGGATCAAACGTCAAGATCTGATGAACGTTTGGGATCTCAAGATTGTGCGATGATGGAAATGGTTGAGGAAGATGGACCAGGAGCTGATGATGAAACATTGGTGATCAGGGTTCAACAAGATGACCCAAAGGAAACTGTCACCATAGTGACACGGAGGAAGCTTGTGTATCCGGACAAGATAGAGTGGACAATGGAGAAGGATGTTTGAGGCTACTAAGGGGATGGGAGGAAGTTCTGTTATCATTTAGAGTCCAGTTTGTCTTTCGTCTTTTAGAATAAAGAGGATTGAGGCGTGTCCTTGTTAACCTCACCTCAAAGATTCGAAACCATGTGTTTGATGTCCCTTTCATTAACGTCATGAAATAAATGCTTCTTACCTCATATGAAATTTGGAATCTTAAGTCTTATGAAAATTTGTTGGCTTGACTTGGGAATCATAAAATGAACTACGAAGACCTGATCCAGTAAGTTCAAGTCTGTCTCCAAGTTTTCTGTATTAAGTGCCTGGCTCATGAAGTCTCTTCCCCCCAAAAAAAAAAAAAAGAAAGAAAAAAAGAAGAGAATTTTTTGGCTTCATGACCAATGTGCCATTTTATGTATCTTTCATTATTTTGTAAGATTTAGAAAGACTGATTATTAAATTTACTGGTACGGAGGTAGCTCAAGGATGAGTCCGGTCTAAACAATTTTGGTTCCCAAGCTAAGTCGATAGAAAGTAATATTCATTGACAATACAAGTTGCTAACAGGATGGTTTTTCAAACAAGAAGTGAAAGAACCTAGTGATTTCTTGAAAACCCATTAAATCTATGCTTAAGCTAGCCCAATACCCATGACACATGACTCGGCCGTTTTCAAAGATTGCATGCATGATTGCATTTCATAAATGAGGGAAGAAAAATACACATGCATCAGAAAGTAGAGGACAGGTTCATTAAAAGCACACACATCTAGTGTCTAGGACATGCATATATCACATACACAGAACAAGACCGCCTCTTCTTGCCACGGGAGTGACGAGTCGATCGGAGGCGCTCCTGGATAGTATTTTCGGAGTCACACGAAGCATGTTCTAAAGCAGGTGGGACCGACTGGGAGATAGTAGGAGGGACGACAGGTCCATGGGGCCGAGGGTCTCGAGGTAGTGGCACAGGGCGAGAACATCCGCCTTCCCTCACGCAGGAGGTCAACTCTCGTATCCGAATAGCCTGAGCCGTCAAAGTAGCCTTCGCATGGCCAAAAAACGTCCAGAGCCACGAAGCCTCGGCTGCCGGGAGCTGTCATCAACAAAGAATCAGTCAGAACATAAAGGCAAGAGAAAACATGCATAAAACATGAATGCAAAGGAAAGTACCGAAGTGATGCCGGCCGGAAATGGAGGAAAGTTGGGAGGAAGATCCTTCGAAAAGGGAACTCGGCAACACCTGTAAGCATCATCAAAAGACTCGAAATCGGCCTCGCATGCAGGGAGGATAGGCTAAGATGTGGGTGAAGACGTCCCGGTATTCTTCCTCGTCCTAGAAGCAGAACTTTGTCGAGAAGGGCCGGCACTAGCAACTGATCCTTCTGCTCCTGGAGTGGTCAGCGGAGGCTTCAGGTGTGTTCTGACGAAGGCCGAATAATCACCGAATTCACCCAGGTCGTCAATGTGCTCATTAAGGCCATCTTCATCGGGGATTTCTACTCTTTCTGAAACATCCCGCATAGAAAGGGGTGGATCTCCTGGTATCCATCTCTCTCCCACGGTCTGTGCACGAACCCGGTCCCCAAAGAACCATACCTTCGTGCCGGGATACCCAATCACGCATCGAGAATGGTCTATGCTAGGAACAATATCATTGCCGTCCACCAACCTGTTGTGATATGCCTCAAATGGGTCCAGTCGAACCTATCCACGCACGGGTAATAAAGGGAAATTCAGATATACACACTGGAAGAAAAGAAGGAAAATTGAGAGGATGTATCTTATTCGATGTGGCCACTTGATCAATGTAGCGGCGAGCCCATTCTCGGTCATGAGCATGAACCCGAGGTCCGCGACCTGGGGAACCCCAACGGGGAGAGACCAGCCAAAACTCGTTGGTAGATGTCAATTTCGGGGCAGACAACCTGAGATACTCTTGGCCCCATACCTGCGTAGGTCACTTGGATAGTAAGAGAAAGGGATAGTAGAGCATGGTAACACAATGAAGAAGACGGCGATGTACCTCCCAAATCCAAGCCGAACCGTAGAAATATTTGGTTGTGCCCCTAGAGAAGTTGGTCATCTCTCGGTAGGCATTTGCGAAGCCCACCGAAGTCCAATCAATCCATGGCCTATCCAGATGGACAAGTGATGCCAGCAAATCGCATCGGACCTGGTCACTACCCGTGGCGAAAATATTCCTACACAAGCTCACTAGGATCAAACCCCGGGCCCGTTGTTCCACTGTCCCCGTATAACTAGTGGCCAACAAAGAGTCCTACAGCCACTTGGGAGACATCTCACCATGGCGGGCCCATCTAGGCTCGAGGCCTACTAACTCCTGGAACCGGTCAATGCCCAACTGCTGATCAAAGGTGACCGGTGCGCCATCAAATACCAGCTCGGTGATGTGAACAAAGTCTGAAGGGAGCCTCGTAAACTCTCTGTAAGCTAAATGGAAAGTGTTGATGGTGTCCCACCATCTCTCGCCTAGAGCTGACACCGCTTGTAAATCGACCTTGTCTCCTCGGAAAGTGCAGAACAGGTCTGTTCCTCTCGACATGTTCCCGGATGAGGAGGCGAGCGGCAACTCCGGCATGGCTCTGTTGTCGGTCCTCCTCGACCTGTGTAGATACCCCACAAGAAGTCAATATCCACGCCCCCTCAGGCTCGGTAAAATCAAGCAAAGACTACATATGTCAAGACATGCATCATGAGAGTAAAATTGCATACTAGCATCGTCATTTTCAACATCTTAGCATAGTTTTATTTACGGATTAAAATGCAAGAAAGTCACAAAATCCGTTCCGGAGAAGTTTGAAATTGACCAAAATTGGGACAAGCCCATTAATACCCAGTCACCCAACATCAAGAATATGCATTCACAACAATGTAACAGCGCCCGAATCACCTGAAATCATTCAAATTTGCCAAGAACCCTAAACCCCCAATTGGTGAAACTCCAATCCATGACTTCTTGTGTTTAATCCGTAAATTAGGCATGAAGGAAAGCATTATGGGTACCTTAGGAGTATTTCTAAACAATCAAACACAACATGCACCGCATAAAATCGAATTCAAGAAGCACAATGGGCATAAACCCGAATTTCAACGAAAACGAAAGTTTGATGAGCTTTGATGGATAACAATCACTTACTTGGACTTTGTCGAGTATGAAGGAGATGTGCTTATCAGGAGACTTCAACAGTTGGTTCCGATTTTCTTCATGGAAATCCTCTTGTGATGTGGAAGAGTTGAGTGGTGTAACAGTTGAAGGGAAGGATGAGAGAGATTTGGAGAATGTTTTCGGGGTATGGGGAGGAGAGTTTGAGCGGTTTTGGGTATTTTTGAGTGTGTTGAACGAAATAAGAGAAGAGAGAGGGAAGGAAGGGGGTTTTAAACCCGCAGGAGCGCGGGCGGTCATGTGGAGAAGACCGCCCAAACTTGGCGGTCATCCCCACATGACCGCCATCAGCTGACAGGCTTCTTGGCATGACCGCCACAATGCAGTTCGAGCTCCCGCCTGTTTTTGGTGGGCCTCGCATCTCGGAATGACTTTTTCTCCAAAATAGAACCTCGGTGTGCATATTTTTTGATCCCAATAATGAGCATGTTTGTCTGTTTCATTAAAACTTAAGCATTGAACGAACTTTTCATAAAGAACCCGCCCTCTAAGCCTGGAGAAGAGAAAAACGGTTGTGAATGAACCCCTAAAAGAACTGGCCGCGAGATAGACCATCCCGTAACCGAGATGCAGATGAGCTTTAAAAGGAACAGATCCTGAAGCCGTATGGGAGTCTTAGGGGCAGATGCCCCTAAGATGAAAGTAGAACCGATGAGAGTCGCCAGGGGCAGATGCCCCTAAGATAGAAGTAGAATTGATAAGAGTCGTTAGGGCAGATACCCCTAAAGTGGAGTGGATGAAGATGTTGAGGGATAGATATCCCAGGGACATTGTCCCGACATAGAGGAGCACCGAGACGATGTAGATGAACCACGGGATGATTCCCGTTAGCTCTTGGGACCAGGAAAATCCCAAGACCCCCGAGATGAGATGAGATCCTCACAGGAAGGCGACAATATCCCTAGTTAACATAGGTGAGATGATCGTAGTTAGCAAAATTCCCACAAGAGGGTGATAATATCCTTAGTTGGCAAAATCCCCACGGGAGGGTGATAATATCCTTAGTTAGCAAAATCCCCACGGGAGGGTGATAATATCCTTGGTTGGAAAATTCCCCATGGGAGGGTGATAATATCCTTAGTTGGCAAAATCCCCATAGGAGGGTGATAATATCCTTAGTTAGCAAAATCCCCACAGGAGGGTGATAATATCCTTAGTTAGCAAAATACCCACAGGAGGGTGATAATATCCTTAGTTGGCAAAATCCCCACAGGAGGGTGATAATATCCTTAGTTGGCAAAATCCCCACGGGAGGGTTGATGCAAACAAGGGTCCTTCAAGCACCATTGGAGAGGAAGATGGCGCGATGGCATTGCCTCAAGGTCCAATTACAAGAGCAAGATCAAAGATGCTCAAGAATCAGCTCTTGGTTCATATTCAAGCATTCTTGAACAAAGAGCTGCAAGAAGACATCCTGATCAAGCTTGGAGAGAAGCTGAAACAGAAGCCCGTTTATTTGCTGCCAATTAGGGAGTAATTGACTCAAGAGCATCGATGGGGCCCAGTCGACATCAGCCATTTGCATTTGGGGCCATGTCGACATATCTCTATTTTAGTGTTTAGGAGTGGCCGAAATTTTAATTACATTGTTTAATGAATTTCGGCTTGGACCTTTTGTTTATTTAATTATGTTGGGTCAAGTCCATTGTTAACTAGTTAGTTAATATGGGCTTAAGTTGTTTGGTGTTTATTTGTATGGTTTTAATTAGTTTCCAATTATGTGGGCTCAATTAAAAACCAGGTCCAAACTAGGGTTAGGGTTTCGGCAGCCTAGTCTATTAGGGTTAGGGTTTCGGTTTCTTTTCACTTGAGGGGTGGCCGGCCTAGGGGGGTATAAATAGCATCTTTTAATGATTTTGGAGGGGTTAGACATTATGAAAATAAAAATTACGGCTTTCTCTTTGAGAAATTTCTTTCTGTTTGAGTGATTCAAACAAAACCCTAGGGTGCTGATTCTCTAGGAAAACCTTGTGTGCTAATTCACTAGGTTTATTATAGGGATTAGATTTACATATCAGATTGCAAATCTGTGAGGCATGAATTCTAACTCCTTTGGTGTTGTTTTCTGATTTCTTGTTGATTGGGAACAGGTGACGACTTCTCCTTTTGGTGAATCTCAATTCCTTAGTTCGTTTTTCATGCTGACTTGAGGAGGAATAAGGAGTGGTGGATTGCTTAGTTTGATTGAGATTGAGGTCGGGACCACAATCTGATTCAGTAGAAATTCTGGTGCTGATTCCAGGATTCCTACCGTATCATCTTTTGGTAGGGGAGCAGGTTTCAATCAATCATATCTCTTTTTGTTTTTTTTTTCTGTCAATTGTGTTTGCATTCAATTCGTGGCCTGTTCTTGTTGTTTTTCATTTTGTCAGTTCACTGCTACAGTAAACCCTAGTCGACACTGTTCATCGCTATAGTAAACCCTAGCCGATACTGTTCACGCAAAAAAAAGGTCGAACTTTATTATTCTGTGTTATCCTACTGTCGACATCAGTAATAAAAAAAAAAAAAGAGAGAGAGAGAGCAAGTCGACTTGGTTGAATTAGGGTTTCTGAAATTAGGGTTTCTTGGAATTGTTTGTTCTTGCTGATTGGAATTGCAATTTGGGAAATCTTGTTGCAGAATCTGATTTGGACCGAATTGTTTTGGTCACATTACTTGTTGAATTGGCTGGGTTGGACTGATTGGAAGTTGTTGGTTGTGAATTTGGTTGGTAGGAATTGTGAATTTTGGTGCAAGTGCCGAAATTTCTAATCTTGTGTTTCTGGATCCAGAATTTGGTGTGAGTTGCAACCTAAATTTTTCTGCCAGACTTTCTTTTTCTCCTATTTCTTTTTGTTAATTGCCGAACTGTGCCTTGTTTTTTTGTGTTGAGTGATTATTGTTTCAGAATTGCTTGACATTACCAATAATCAAACACATACAAGTCTTGTTCTGTGTGTGTTGTTCCTTTTCTTCTTGGAGTCTGATTGCCTCTAGAATTGCTTGCCTTTCTTTCTTTTCTTTAGGGTTGTCAATTGCACTCTTTAGAATTACTCTACTGAATTTGTTTATTTGATTTGTTTATTTACATCCTGACTAATAAATTAAAGTTGAATCAAGAGAGGAAAAAGGTTGAGAGCTTACAACAATTGCCAAGAGTGTAAACACGAGAGCTTATACACGTGAGGACTTGTTTTTCTACTAACGAGTTTTTGCAGGTAATAGCATCATGGCAAACACGGGCAATGGAGGAGACCAGGTTGATGCAGTTCAGAGAGATGAGAGCAGAATTGAACACTCAGCTTGACAGGCATGAGAGGCCTATACAAGATCTTTCAAACAACAATGGAGGGAATAGAGTAGGTGAAGCTCAGGGCCGAGGGGAAGGAGAGGAAGAAGTAGAAGAAAGAGTTGGAGATAATCAGAGAGTACCTGGAGGTCGAGACAATGGTTGCCGAGGCAATGGAGGCAGAGGAAATAGGGGCCGAGGTGATGGGATTGGTGGTTTCAGACCTATGATGGATCGGTATTATGCCAACCGGGAAGGAGGAGCAATGCGAATGGATAATGATGTCAATAGCATCAAGATGAAGCTACCAACATTCCATGGAACTGGTGATCCTGAGGTATTCATTGATTGGGTGCATGACATGGAGGCCATCTTTGATTGCCATAGATATACTGAAGAGAAGAAGGTCAAACTTGCAGTGGTGGAATTCAAGGATTATGCTAGGTCATGGTGGAAGAAGACTCTTAACACTAGAAGAGAGTATGGTGATCCTGAGATTGAGACTTGGGATGAGTTGAAACGGATTATGAAGAAGAGGTTTGTGCATGTTACACATCAAAGGGAGCTGATGCACAAGTTCCAATCGATGAAACAAGGCAACAAGACGGTGGAAGAGTCTTGGATTGCATTGGAGATGGCAATGAACCAAGCTGGTGTAGTTGAGGCTGAACAAGCTACTATGTCTCGTTTTTATTATGGTTTAAATACTGACATTGCCTAAGTTCTTGAGTTGCAGCAGTATGATGAGTTGGAGGACATGGTTGCATTGGCTGCAAAGATTGAGAAGCAACTTAAGGTTGCTAAGGGAGGCAAGTCGTACCATCACAACACTTGGAGTGCTAGTGCTAAGTACACCAAGCATGAGGTGGGAAGTTCCAGTAGACCTACCTATAGTACACCCAAGGCAACGCCTTAGAAAGGAAAGGAGGAGTCGAAGTCTGCTCCCTCTAAGGACACCAGTGCACCTACAGGGAAGTTTAGGGATATCAAATATTTCAGGTGCTTGGAGAAGGGACATTATGCTGCTCAGTGTCCAAACAAGAAGGCTATGATGATCAAAGAGAATGGAGACATCTATTCTGAGGATGATGAAGATGTCGACCCCAACATAACTGAATTGGAGGATGCCCAAGATGATTCTGAAGAGGATGTGGTGCGCAAGTTGTATGTCACTCGGAGGGTGTTGAACATGCAACAAAGAGATGATGGGAGTAAGCAGAGAGAGAACATCTTTCACACTAGATGCATGATTGGAGACAAGCCATGTAGTATGATCATTGATGGTGGGAGTTGCACCAATGTGGCGAGTTCTATGCTAGTGGGGAAGATGGGATTGGACTGTTCTAAGCATCCATGACCCTACAAGCTTCAATGGCTGAATGACACTGGAGAAGTGCAAGTCTCCAAGCAGGTTCTTATTTCATTCTCCATTGGTCGATACACTGATATGGTTCTATGTGATGTGGTTCCCATGCAGGCTTGTCATATCTTGTTGGGTAGGCCTTGGCAGTTTGATAGAAAGGTGCTACATGATGGCCACAAGAATCGATACACTTTCACTTGGGGAGATAGGAAGGTGAACTTGGGTGCATTATCTCCTTCAGAGGTGTGTGAGGATCAGTTGTTCATGCAAAAAAGTGTGAAGGCTTGGATGAAGGAGAAAGAGGCCGAATCGGCCACACTTAGTGAGGGTGAGAGGAAAGCCGAGGGCTTTGCAAAAAGAGAGCCTAAACTGAGTGTAAAAGGTGAGGGTGATGTCGACAAGAGAGTGAGCACAAAAGGAGAGCATGTCGACACCACAAAAGAGATAAAAGAGAAAAAGAGACAAAATTTCCATGCAAGCATGATGGACATGAGGGTAGCTTGTGAGAACAAACGAGTGTTAGTCATGCTTTATTGTAAGCAATCTTATTTATCTAACACTGATCTTGACCCTAGTTTGCCTAGTTGTTGTGTTTCTGTTTTGCAGGAATTTTTTGATGTGTTCCCTGAGGAGTTGCCTAAGGAGTTACCTCCTATTAGCGGCATTGAGCACCAAATTGACTTTATGCCTGGTGCCCAAATCCCCAACCGACCTGCCTATAGAGCTAATCCTGAGGAAACTAAGGAATTGCAAAGGCAAGTTGATGAGCTGTTGCAAAAAAAACACATCAGGAAGAGCTTGAGTCCTTGTGCTGTGCCAGTCATTCTAGTTCTAAAGAAGGATGGAACTTGGAGGATGTGTGTTGATTGTCGAGCAGTCAACAAGATCACGGTAAAGTATCGCCATCCTATACCTAGATTGGATGATATGCTAGATGAGTTGCATGGTGCATGTTTATTTTCCAAAATTGATCTTATGAGTGGTTACCATCAGATTAGGATGAAAATTGGTGATGAATGGAAAACTGCTTTTAAGACAAAACATGGTTTATATGAGTGGTTAGTTATGCCTTTTGGACTGACCAATGCGCCTAGTACCTTTATGAGGTTGATGAACTATGTTTTGAGGTCATTTATTGGAAAATTCGTGGTGGTTTACTTTGATGACATCTTGATTTATAGCAAAACTGTGGATGAACATGCTGAGCATCTTAGATGCGTTTTGGATGCCCTTAGGGCTGCGAAATTGTATGCTAAGATTTCCAAATGTTCTTTTTGCTTGGATCATGTCATTTTTCTTGGATATGTTGTGAGTGCTAGAGGCATTGAGGTTGACCAGGAAAAAGTAAAAGCCATCAAGGAGTGGCCGACTCCTACAACGGTAAGTGAGGTAAGATCTTTTCATGGACTTGCTAGTTTCTATAGGAGGTTTGTGAAGGATTTTAGCACTGTTGCTGCACCTCTTAATGAGATTGTCAAAAAAGAGGTTGGATTTAAGTGGGGGGAGAAACAAATTTCGGCATTTAATGAACTTAAGAATAGACTTTGTTCTGCTCCTATTTTGAGATTGCCTGACTTTGACTCTACATTTGAGATTGAATGTGATGCTTCTGGAGTAGGTATTGGTGCTGTTTTGTTGCAGGAAAGACGACCCATAGCCTATTTTAGTGAGAAGTTGAAGGGGGCACAACTCAATTACTCCACTTATGACAAGGAGTTGTATGCCTTGGTTAGGGCATTACAAACTTGGCAGCACTATCTTTGGCCAAAGGAGTTTGTGATCCACACGGATCATGAGAGCTTAAAGTACTTAAAGGGCCAAGGTAAGTTAGGTAAGCGCCATGCTAAATGGCTGGAGTTCATTGAGACATTCCCATATGTAGTTAAATACAAGCAGGGAAAAGAAAATGTCATAGCTGATGCTTTGTCTAGGCGGTATTCATTGATTACATCTCTTTCTTCAAAACTTGTTGGATTTGAGCACATTAAAGAGTTGTATGCTGTTGATGCCGATTTTGCTATGGTATTTGATGCTAGTGAACATGCTGCATTTAATAGGTTTTATCGCCATGAAGGTTATTTGATGCGTGATAATAAGCTATGTGTGCCTGTGTGTTCTATGCGTGAGTTGCTTGTTAGGGAAGCTCATGATGGAGGCTTGATGGGGCATTTTGGCATTGCTAAGACTTTAGACATCTTGCATGAGCATTTTTATTGGCCTAACATGAAAAAAGATGTGGAAAAAGTTTGTGCAGGTTGTATACCATGTCGCCAAGCCAAGAGTAAGGTGCAACCCCATGGGTTGTACACTCCTTTACCTATTCCTGATTGTCCTTGGACTGACATATCTATGGATTTTGTTATTGGTTTGCCTAGGACTAGGAAAGGTAGAGATAGCATATTTGTGGTTGTTGACAGGTTTAGTAAAATGTCTCATTTTATTGCATGCCACAAGACAGATGATGTTGTACATGTTGCTGACTTGTTCTTTAGGGATGTAGTACGTTTGCATGGCATTCCTAGGACAATCATATCTGATAGAGACACTAAGTTCTTGTCTCACTTTTGGCGTGTGCTTTGGAATAGATTAGGGACCAAGTTGTTATTTTCTACTACTTGTCACCCTCAAATAGATGGCCAAACCGAGGTGGTAAAGAGAACTTTAGGTACTCTATTACGTGCTGTTGTGGGTCAGAATCTGAAAACTTGGGAAGAATGGTTGCCTATGGTTGAGTTTGCTTACAATAGGAGCATTCATTCTTCTACTGGTTATTCGCCTTTTGAGATTGTTTATGGTTTTAACCCACTAACCCCTTTGGATTTGATGCCTATTCCTTTAAAAGACATTGATAATGCAGATGGACAATAAAGGGCTGAGTTGGTGAAATCTATACATGAGAAGGCAAGACAGCACATTGAGAACAAGAACCTAAAGGTGGCACAAAGAGTCAATAAAGGGCAGGAGAGGTCGTGAACAAGAACAGCAAAGGAAATCCAAGTTGGATGCAAGAGGGGATGGACCTTTTCAAGTCTTGGAATGCATTAGTGATAATGCCTACAAGATTGATTTTCCTGGTGAGTATGGAGTGAGTGCTTCGTTTAATGTTGCTGATCTTTCTCCCTTTGACATTGCAGGTTCAGATTCGAGGACGAATCCTTTTGAGGAGGGAGGGAATGATGCAAACAAGGGTCCTTCAAGCACCATTGGAGAGGAAGATGGCGCGATGGCATTGCCTCAAGGTCCAATTACAAGAGCAAGATCAAAGATGCTCAAGAATCAGCTCTTGGTTCACATTCAAGCATTCTTGAACAAAGAGCTGCAAGAAGACATCCTGATCAAGCTTGGAGAGAAGCTGAAACAGAAGCCCGTTTATTTGCTGTCAATTAGGGAGTAATTGACTCAAGAGCATCGGTGGGGCCCAGTCGACATCACCCATTTGCATTTGGGGCCTTGTCGACATATCTCTATTTTAGTGTTTAGGAGTGGCCGAAATTTTAATTACATTGTTTAATGAATTTCGGCTTGGACCTTTTGTTTATTTAATTATGTTGGGTCAAGTTCGTTGTTAACTAGTTAGTTAATATGGACTTAAGTTGTTTGGGGTTTATTTGTATGGTTTTAATTAGTGTCTAATTATGTGGGCTCAATTAAAAACCAGGTCCAAATTAGGGTTAGGGTTTCGGCAGCCTAGTCTATTAGGGTTAGGGTTTCGGTTTCTTTTCACTTGAGGGGTGGCCGGCCTAGGGGGTATAAATAGCATCTTTTAATAACTTTGGAGGGGTTAGACATTCTGAAAATAAAAATTACGGCTTTTTCTTTTAGAAATTTCTTTCTGTTTGAGTGATTCAAACAAAACCCTAGGGTGCTGATTCTCTAGGAAAACCTTGTGTGCTGATTCACTAAGTTTATTATAGGGATTAGATTTACATATCAGATTGCAAATCTGTGAGGCGTGAATTCTAACTCCTTTGGTGTTGTTTTCTGATTTCTTGCTGATTGGGAACAGGTGTCGACATCTCCTTTTGGTGATTCTCAATTCCTTAATTCGTTTTTCATGCTGACTTGAGGAGGAATAAGGAGTGGTGGATTGCTTAGTTTGATTGAGATTAAGGTCGGGACCACAATCTGATTCAATAGGAATTCTGGTGTTGATTCCAGGGTTCCTGCCGTATCAAGGGTGATAATATCCTTAGTTAGCAAAATCCCCATGGGAGGCTGATAATATCCTTAGTTGGAAAATCCCCACGGGAGGGTGATAATATCCTTAGTTGGCAAAATCCCCACGGGAGGGTGATAACATCCTTAGTTAGCATAGGTGAGATGATCCTTTGTTAATAACTTTTGGGACCAGGAAAATCCCAAAAGAAACCCCTGGATGAGATGATTCTCAGTAGCTCTTGGGACCAAAAAAATCCCAAGAGATGAGATGAGTCAATCACAAACCTCGGGATGAGATGATTCTCGAGGTGGAGCATGTGATGTTCCAATCAATGGTCCACAACACTCACATTCGTTTTCCAAATTTGGTTGTTCCTTCCTTGCGTTGCTTCGTCTTTAAGTTTTAAAGACTTACCAACGAGGGGCATTTGTGAACACCCAAATTTGACCCATGAACATTATATTGAGATTAGACTCCAGACATGTTTGAATCATAAGATTGATGAGTTAGTCTTGGATTTAAGCATGGATGTGGTTTAATTTTAGTAGAATTTATACGTTATAGTAATTAAGACTTTTATATGCCTAGGATTAATGAGACGATTTAATCATAGGATATGTTAAGTACTAAATTGCTAAAATATATTTGGACTTGTTTATTTATTAAACCCAATTATATTTATTCTTGGGTTGAAGATAAATGTAAGGGTCCAATTTAATACGGTATGGACTTTTTTTCAGAGTTGCACAGCCCATTAACACCTTGCTTAGAGATAAATTCAGCTCTGATTTTCGTGGAAAATCATAGTTAAATCATTCCACAATAGCAAGAATGTTTTTGGTATGATTTTGGCATAAAATGAGAAATCAATGTGTAATTAGTCAATTAGGAGATGATTGAGAGGAGTAGTAATCAAGAAAGCAGAGGATTTTGGGCAGTCTAGGGGTTAATTACGCGGTAGGATCAATCAGGGAGGAATTAGGGGAGAATCGGGACCGAAAAAGGAAAGAACGGGTGAGACGCGTAGGCGCGGGCGGTCATCTCGGGATGACCGCCAGGCCTGGGCTATCTTCCACCGGCCATGGCGGTCATGCACACCCAGAAACGCGTTTTCTCCCCGATTTTCGCCCGTAATCTGATTCTACACGGTTTTGGCCAAGATTTTTTGCCATTACCTTGATCATTAACTTGGTCCACGCCCCTAGGCTACCCAGAACACTATAAATAGGACCGTCCTCTCACATTTCAAGGGACACACATTCTATTACACAAACACTCTTCATAAAGCTTTGAAGCTTGGAGAAACTCTGTCTCTCCAAACTTAAGAAATAGTTCCATAGACAAAACTCTGGTAGAATTTCGTGGGTAGCATCATTCATTGAAGGCAGCAAAGGGAAAAATCAAGAAGAACTCCAAGATTGAGTTGAGGAGTGGGAGGAAATTGTGCGGGAGGCACAACCCAAACCAAGAAACTAGAGGAGGGCTACAAGAGGTAATCCTAATCCCTTTTTGTCTGACCAATTATTGTTGAGATATTGATGTTGATGATGATGTGATTGCTGTGATGCCATGTCAAGAACTACGTGGGCTTTGAACCCGGTCGCCGGGGTACGTAGGTGGTTTCTAGTGGTGGAAACTCAAGCCCATTCTTCATCTTCTCCCCTTTCTTTTTAATATTCAGTTATTATGTGTTTCGGTACTCACACTTGCACACTTGCACAAGGCATACAAAATCCTCTAATTGCACAAAGTTTCGCCCAACATAGATGGGTGCCTAACACCTTCCCATCCATGACGAATCCCCGGGTCCAGCATCTTTGGTTCGTTATCCAGTTGTCTAAATGGAGTCACCTGAAGGATTTTTCCCAAGTTTTGTCCCTTAATAAAATTTGGGTGGCGACTCTAAAGATTTTGGATGATGGTTATGAAGAAGGTGTAAAGGAAAGGTGAATAGGCCCAAGTGATTTTGGGTCGGGTATTCACAGAAGGTGGCACGTGGTGGTCACTGTGGTGGTGGCGCAAAGAAGGGTTTAAAGATGGTGGAGATGGTGGTGGTCGGCATCGAGCAAGCTGAGGAAGGAATCACCCACTATGGTGACGCTTTGTTGGGTTTTCTTTTCATTTAAAACATATATTTGCTTGGTTACAGAAAGAATGGAAACTATGATTTTTAGGAGAGTGTGTGAAGCTGTAATTGGTGGCATTCGACGTTGATGGTGGTGTTGGTAAAGGGTACAGAATTACTAGATGAATCTTTCGCCACTAGATTTTTTTCTTCTCTTTTATATGTGTATGTAGGGGTTTTTGGGCAGTAGGAAATTGGACACTAGGTACATCAAATTTCGCAGAGATGAGGAAGATGGCCTGCTACACTATTGTATTTATAGGCCTGGTGATGAGCTTGGCGACAACAAGGGTAGCTGGCATAGAGGACAAGGTAGGCTTATAGTGCTGGTTATAATCGCAATCCTTCCAATAGCTTAGCTCGAACTCTTTTATTTAAAAATGGTAAGGTAATAAAAAAAAAATGTGATTGAAATGAAAATAACCCCTTAGTTATATTCTCGGGGGCTTTTCCGTGATTTTGGAAACATAAAATATCGTTAACATAACAACATACAAAAGAATTAAAAATTTAACTTGTAATCCGATAAAAATGAAGAATAATAAAAAGTATATCAAAATTTAAAAGGCCTAAATTATATTATTCTTATTAATAAGTTAGAAAATTCTCATAAATATGATTTTTTTTTCAAAAATTCTAAAAAATTAATTTAAAAATCTACACATAAACAGTAGTTGTAAAAACATAAAAGATGAAAATATACATCTGTAAATAACCTTATAACCTAACTTGGATTCTCCAGTGATCTTTCTTTGGGTGGGTCAGTTCATCCAATGTATTATTATCATTTTCCTAAAATGACATTTAATAAATTACTTGATAAAAAAACACAAAATAATTTTATCACTAAGAGAGTGATACTTCTAAATAGTGAAAAGCTAATCCTTCAAAAAAATATTATAAGCAAAATTTTATTTAAATAGAGATGATTTTCAATCAAAACAACTAAATAGTGAGGACCTTGCCATCTTATCATTATGTTTAAATACAAAGTTAAAAACATTTGTCAAACCAAATTCATGCAGTGCAAATTCTTGGAAAAATATGAAGCCAACTGTCATGTTTAAAAAAAACTTAAGAGTAATTAATCCAAAGCGATGATTTTATATTCTTATGTTGAAACAAAAGGTTTTGGGTATATTTGGTATCAGAACTTTACACTTTGCGTCAATATGTGCCCCGAAGTTTTTGTGATTCATTTATATACCCAAATTTTTCTTGGTTAGGTCAATTTGTGGGACTCGAACTAGGTATGTGTTGATGTGGATGCTGCCCCAAATTGAGCTACGACCCATTGCTCAAAACGCCATCGTATTGCCATGATACAATGTCGTTTCACGTTCACATGGCAAACGCGAGCCCAACCCATTATCTGAGGGACTAGCCCAGTTTCCCGCCTAGTTTTACCCCGGTAGAGGTTCAACCCTACTCGAATGATGTCATGTCATTTTAAAATGTAACAGCCCGGGTAATTTTTTATGTTTTTACCGATACCGTAAAATTTATTTTACAGTCGTTTACCATTAAAATTAATCTTGGGTAATTAATTAATGGTAATTTATGCATCGGATTCCGAAACCGAGCCTTGTCTTACGCTTGGGATTTTTCTGCGGATTTTTCGGACCAAGTTGGAATTTTTCGGGTCCAGGAATCTTCAGAAAAGTCTGGATTAACCTCGAGTTATCGGACTAGAAATAAAGTCAAGGGGGTGCATTAGTTATTTTCTGGTCCGGACGGAACCCGCCTCACATGCTGCACAGTGTGGAGGCTGCAGCCGCCATTCACTTTGAAACATGTAAATGGATTGTTTAGCCCGTGCATCGCCAGTTGCAGCCCGTGATTTCTTTCTTCTTCTTTTCCCTGCACCACCTCACCCTCTGCAAAGCTTCATCTGCAAACACCCATCCAGTAGCTCCTTCCTTGCTTCACCTGTAAAAAAAAACCAGTAACCATCTACCACAAATAGCCATTAAACACAAACCAAGAAAGGCAAAAAAAATATAAAAAAACACACACACCCACACACCAAAAACGCTGTCGTCTACCCCTTTCCCTTCTTCTTTCTTTTTTTTCGCTTTTCCTTCATTTTCCACCGTGAGCCACTGCCGCCGCCTCGCCACTTGTTTCTTTCCCTTCACCATCGCTACCAGCCGTTCCTCTCTCCCTCGCTTGCCGTCGCAGCAAGCCACGCTAGCAACCACCCCCGTCCTTGGAGCGACGACCCGACGACGTAAGGATCGGGCAGACCTTTGCCTTCCTCTTCCCTCGCCGCGACACGACACCTCCGTCCCCTCCCTGCATCGTCGCCGCCTGCAGCCGCTCTTGCCGCCTCGCATCACCTCGTCATGCACCACCGTCGTGCCGTCGTCTGCAAGCCAAGGTGAGCTGCAGACCCGTTTGAGAGGTGTCGACCCGGATGGGTTGAGTAATGGGTCGGGTCGACCCGCGAGTTGAGGGTTGTGTTTGGGCTTGGACAGATGGGTCTTGGGCTGAGGTTGTTGGCTGGGTTTAGCCTGGGCATGGGCTAAACCAGTTGGGCCCTGGGAGTCTGGGGTTGGGCTTGGTTTTGGGCCAGTCCGATTTGAATAAAAGTAATAAATAGTAATAATTAAATAAATCTGGGAAAAATTATAATCAAGGAAAAAATATATATATAATCTGTGAAAATAATATTTTGGGGATCTTGGGGAAGTAATATTATGGAGAAAAATATAATAATAGTAATTAATAATTTTGGAAAGTACAAACTTGTAGGAAAAAAAAAAGAGAAAGGGTATTATCAAAGTAGGTATTGTATAGGAATACGTATAAGTATTATCTTAGACACTGGAATAAAATGGTGAATGATGATGATGATAGAAAATAACCCGGGGGAATAACCGAGACGAGTCCGTATCTAATTTCCGGTATACAGTAGTAGCATGACATTGCATACCCCTTATGTGTGCATATTATTTGTTTGATATAGGAGTTGATAACGAGCAGATACCTGAGGAACCGGACTTGGAGTCTGTGGGGCATTTCCAAACTTGATAATCGGCTAAGGTGAGGATGGATAACCCTTGTTATGTGCCCGTAATACTGTGTATGCTTTGTTGTTCGATTGAACTGCTGAATCGATTATTGGCTGTTATATGATTGCTATGGAAATTGCTGATGATTAATGTTGCTATTTAATTGCTATGGATTTTGCCATGATGTTGCTGGAATGTGCTGTTGGATTATGGTATTGTGAGTAACCATTGAACTGTTAATTGTGAGTATTGGTGATATAAAATTGTTGGCTGGTTGAGCTTGAGAAATAATCTGAGAAAATAAAAAGTTGAGTAATTGATGATAGAGTAATGGAATTTGAGATGATGATATAATTGTCACGTGGAAAGTAGTGATACGACTAGATGGTTAGAGACTAGTTCTGTGGTGTCATGGCCGGTTTGATTGGTTGTTGGGGATGTTGATCCCGGATGATGTTATTGGGATGTTGATCCCGGAATTATGATATTGGGATGTTGATCCCGGATTTGTTGATATTGGGATGTTGATCCTGGGTTGTTGGTATTGGGATGTTGATCCCGAATTGTGATTTGGCCTGGCATACAGAATTAGTTAATAACCAGGTACGACCTTAGCTTGTCCCGTGACGGGGCCCGGAAGATAAAATCAGTAATAAAAATAATTAAGCATTCTTTTGGTCTTGGCATAGTTGTTATGGTAGTTTCCTTGTGTTGTGATTGTTTGCGCTTACTGTTGAGATTGTTGTGCTTACTTTTAAAGTATTACGGTTGAATATATAGCTCTGTTTATCCTTCGTCGGTGAGCACTTCGGACTCACCCCTCGCCTGTGGGGTTTCATCCCGTAGGTTTGGTTGCTTCGTAGTTCGGGTACGATGTACGTTGGTTGCTACTTTCTTCTCCACCTGACTCCGGATCCATACCTCCGCTGCATGTGCGTATAAGTGTTCCGCTACTGTGTCATATATGTTGTTGTTTTCCTATATTGCTTATGATGTTGATATTGTGGATTGTGCCGCTATGTTGAGCTTTGAGTGTGGATTGAATAATAGTCCCCGAGTGTGGGTGACAGATGTTTGTTTGTACATTTGACGTATCTGAATTTTACCGTGTAGTATTTTGACTGCGATGTACTGTTTGTTCTATCAATAAGAATAGTTTCGGCACGTGTTTGCTGTGTATGGTAAATACGGGTCGGGGCGCTTCAGTTTGGTAGCGGAGCAGGCAGTAGGTCATTAGGGACATAACTTTGGTTGTATGACTGTCTGTTTGTGCATAAGATTTGTCACGACACGATATGACATGCATTCATATACATTCTCATATAAGTATGAATGGATCCGGTTGGAGGGAATCAGCATGCTGGAGGTCACATAGAAGATGATCAGGTATCGATGGATCAACCGCAGCAAGTTGCGGGAGGTCCGGAATTCCTTCCGAATATTCTGTTGGGAGACCCTACGCAGATGCTGAATGTGGTAACTCATATCCTGGGGAGGCAAGAATCCAGGGATGCACGTATTGATGCTGTGGGAGCCCGAGAACAGGAAAATCAGGGGCCAGTTGAGGATCCAGTGTATATGAAGCAGGAGAAGCTTGGGGCAGAGATCTTCACCGGTGTCACTACACCACAGGAAGCTAATCGATGGCTCAGACAGATAAACAGGGTTATGCTGAAGCTGACATGCAGGGATGACAGGTGGGCCAGATATGCCGCTGCCATGTTCCGAGGGGATGCTGTTGATTGATGGGAGTCTACCACCAGGGACATGCCGACACCTGTCACTATGCCGTGGACCAAGTTCATAGAGATGTTCCGAAGAAAGTTTGTTTCTGAGGCATGCCAGGACCAGCTGAGACGGGAGTTTCTGGGACTACAAAAGGGACCGGATCAGATGGCCAATGACTATGAGATCAAGTTCAACCGCCTGTCCATCTATGCCAGTGAGTTTGGGGCTACTCCGGAGGCCAGATGTAAACGTTTCTGGGATGGTCTTCGATCAGGTATCCAGACAGTTATGGGGTGCAATGTCTATGAGACTTACCAGGATATGCTGACAGATGCCCTGAGAGCTGAGATTATTTGGCTGGGTAATGAGAGAGAGCAACAGGAGATCCGCAAGAGACATGCTGCACAGAGTTCTGGGGGACAGAATAAGAGGTTCTAGACACTAGCGAATCGGTCAGGATATGAACAGAACCGGTTCATACCAGGGAATCAGGGACGTGGATGGAACAACAACTACAACAACCGAGGCAGTTCTTGGACTCAGTCTGGAGGGACTTCATCTTGGAGTGCTCGCCTGAGACCTCCTATGTCTCAGGTGAGGTGCTATGAGTGTAACGAAGTTGGGCACTACCGTTATGCTTGTCCTAAGTTGGGAAGATCTGGAGGTTCGACACCTGTTCAGACGGTGTAAGCTTCAGTTGCTAGTGTACCTAGTGGTTCTGGAGTTGGCCGAGGCCGAGGACGTGGAGTTGTTCCTACTAGAACCCAGTCAGCCATGAACCAGAGTACAGTAGTGCCGAGAGCATTTGTGATCACCGCTGATGAGGATCCAGAGAATGCTGATGTCATAGCAGGTACCTTTACAGTTTTTGGTAGTACTGCCTATACTTTGATAGACCCTGGTGCTACGCATTCATTTGTTGCGCAAAGCTTTGCAATACTACATAACTGTACGGGAGAGAGTTTAGCTTGTCCGATGAGGGTTAGGTTACCTGCGGGTATAGTGGTCAGGTTAACCCATGTGTGCAGAGATGTTTCGCTTTCATACGATAGTGAGGTTTTTCTTGCACGGTTGATTGTGATGAACATGGGAGGTTTCGATATCTTCTTGGGGATGGATTGGTTGTCCAAGTACAGTGCTATGGTGAACTGTCGAACCAAGGAAGTGCTGTTGACTTCCGAGGGTGGACATAAGATTTTGTTGACAGGTATTGGGAGAGCTGCTACTACATGTAGTATCTCTGCTAACCAGGATGTTGGGATGAAGCCATTGGGTCCAGATGCTTTGTTGACCCATGTCAAGGGTGAAGAAGTTCAGACTCCGGTTTTGGGGGACATCATAGTTGTGAGGGAGTTCCCAGATGTGTTTCCAGAGGATCTGCTAGGATTGCCACCTGACAGGGAAGTTGAGTACACCATCGATTTGATGCTAGGAGTGACACCTA
Organism: Turnera subulata; assembly: GCA_028386065.3. Taxonomy (NCBI): domain Eukaryota; kingdom Viridiplantae; phylum Streptophyta; class Magnoliopsida; order Malpighiales; family Passifloraceae; genus Turnera; species Turnera subulata. The sequence goes on along the minus strand of JAKUCV010005036.1, from coordinate 57,515 downwards.
TCTCGATGGCACCGACAGAACTCCAAGAGTTGAAGAAGCAGTTGGATGAGCTGCTCGAGAAGGGTTTCATCAGACCTAGTACATCACCTTGGGGATCACCAGTCCTCTTTGTGAAGAAGAAAGATGGTAGTTTGCGGATGTGTGTGGACTACCGACAACTGAACAAAGTGACGGTGAAGAACAAGTACCCGCTTCCCAGGATTGATGACCTCTTTGATCAGCTACAGGGAGCTACAGTGTTTTCTAAGATTGATCTTCGATCTGGCTATCATCAGGTCAAGATTGCAGAGAAGGACATATCGAAGACGACCTTCCGTACTCGGTATGGGCATTTCGAGTTCACAGTGGTTCCTTTTGGTTTGACCAATGCACCTGCAGTTTTCATATGCTTGATGCACTTGGTCTTGAACGAGTTCTTGGACAAGTTCGTGGTAGTCTTCATCGACGACATTCTGATATACTCCAAGAGCAGGGAAGAACATGAGGAGCACCTGAGGGTAGTACTACAGAGGCTGCGAGAGAAGGAGTTGTATACTAAGTTCAGTAAGTGTGAGTTCTGGCTTGAGGAAGTTGCATTCCTTGGACATGTTGTATCCGGAGATGGGATTAAGGTTGACCCTGCCAAAGTGAAAGCTGTTCTAGAGTGGGAGCCGCCCAAGACGGTACCCGAGGTCAGAAGTTTTCTTGGCCTTGCAGGATATTACCGGAGATTCATCGAGGGTTTTTCCTTGATAGCCAGCCCCATGACTAAGCTATTGAGGAAAGATCAGGCCTTTGTATGGAGTGATGCCTGCCAGCAGAGTTTTGATGAACTGAAGAAGAAGTTGACGTCAGCACCAGTCTTGACAGTACCTAAGCCAGGAGTGGAGTACGTACTGTTTTGTGATGCTTCAGGTCTTGGTTTGCGAGCAGTTCTGATGCAAGAAGGCCGAATGATTGCCTATGCTTCAAGACAGTTGAGACCACATGAGAAGAACTACCCGACACACGATCTAGAGATGGCCGCAGTGATCCTTGCTTTGAAGATTTGGTGACATTATCTGTTTGGTGAGAGATGTCGGATCTTCACTGATCATGAGAGTCTCAAGTACATCATGACTCAGAAGGAACTTAACCTGCGACAACGACGTTGGGTTGAGTTACTGAATGATTATGATTGTACTATTGAGTATCACCCTGGAAAAGCTAATGTTGTAGCAGATGCTTTGAGCCGGAGACAGCCAGAAGATGCTTCCATAACCTACTCGATGTCATCACTCATCGAGTTAAGGAAGATGGTAGTTGATTTGTCAGTGGATGAGACAGGAGTTTTGTTGACCCATATTGAAGTCAAGTCTAACCTGAGAGGCAGGATTGTGGAACTACAAGATGGAGATCCCGACTTGATCAAGCTGAAGGAAGCAGTCCGTAGTGGGAAAGAAGACAAGCTTCGCGTAGCTGAGGATAGTGCATTGATGCTAGGGAAACATCTATGTGTACCCAGTGTTGGTGACCTACGCAGCCAGATTTTGGAAGAAGGACATATGACGTCGTATGCTATGCATCCCGAAAGCACCAAGATGTACCAGAATTTGAGGAGTAATTTCTTGTGGCCACGTATGAAGAAGGATGTAGCCGAGTATGTGGCTAAGTGTATCACTTGTCAGCAAGTGAAAGCCGAGCATCAGGCTCCAGCAGGGAAGATGAGATCTTTGTCAGTGCCAGAATGGAAGTGGGAGATGATCACTATGGATTTTGTGGTTGGATTACCATTGACCCAGAGACAGCATGATGCCATCTGGGCTATCGTTGATCGACTTACAAAATCAACTCATTTTCTCCCCATCCGACAGACAGATACTTTGGATAAGTTGGCGAAACTGTATGTTGCAGAGATTGTGAGACTACATGGGATTCCTAAGCCCATAGTCTCAGACAGAGATCCGAGATTCACATCACGGTTTTGGAAGAGTTTGCAAGCAGCTTTGGGGACGAAGCTGAGTTTCAGTACTGCATTTCATCCTCAGACCGACGGACAGTCAGAGAGGACTATTCAGACGCTGGAGGACATCTTAAGGGCTTGTGCTCTTAATTTTAGTGGGAGTTGGGATCAGTATTTGTCTTTAGCGGAGTTCGCCTACAACAACAGTTTCCATTCCAGCATTGGCATGCCACCGTTTGAAGCTCTTTACGGAAGGAAATGCCCAAGTCCAGTATGTTGGGATGAAGAAGGACTCCGTTTGATTGTGGGTCCAAATTTGGTTAAGCAGACAGTTGACAAGATTCAGGTAGTTAAGCAGAGTATGAGAGCAGCACAGGACCGACAGAAGAGTTATGCTGATAAGCATCGTCGTGAGATGGAGTACCAAGTGGGAGAAAGAGTTTTCCTCCGAGTTAAACCATGAAAGGGTGTTATCAGATTCGGGAAAATAGGGAAGCTGAGTCCCAGGTACATCGGACCATATGAGATTGAATGGTCCCAGGTACATCGGACCATATGAGTCCGGTTCCTCAGGTACATTGGTCCCTGTGGTTAAGCCTTGTCTTACGCTTGGGATTTTTCTGCGGATTTTCCGGACCAAGTTGGAATTTTTCGGGTCCAGGAATCGTCAGAAAAGTCTGGATTAACTCCGAGTTATCGGACCAGAAATAAAGTCAAGGGGGTGCATTAGTTATTTTCTGGTCCGGACGGAACCCGCCTCACATGCTGCACAGTGTGGAGGCTGCAGCCGCCATTCACTGTGAAACATGTGAATGGATTGTTTAGCCCGTGCATTGCCAGTTGCAGCCCGTGATTTCATTCTTCTTCTTTTCCCTGCACCACCTCACCCTCTGCAAAACTTCATCTGCAAACACCCATCCAGTAGCTCCTTCCTTGCTTCACCTGTAAAAAAAACCAGTAACCATCTACCACAAATAGCCATTAAACACAAACCAAGAAAGGAAAAAAAATATAAAACAACACACACACCCACACACCAAAAATGCTGCCGTCTACCCCTTTCCCTTCTTCTTTCTTTTTTTTCGCTTTTCCTTCATTTTCCACCGTGAGCCACCCGTGGCCGTGAGCCACTGCCGCCGCCTCGCCACCTGTTTCTTTCCCTTCACCACCGCAACCAGCCGTTCCTCTCTCCCTCGCTTGCCGTCACAGCAAGCCACGCTAGCCACCGCCCCTGTAGAGCCGCCGCCGTCCTTGGAGCGATGACCCGACGACGTAAGGACCGGGCAGACCTTTGCCTTCCTCTTCCCTCGCCGCGACACGACACCTCCGTCGCCTCCCTGCATCGTCGCCGCCTGCAGCCGCTCTTGCCGCCTCGCATCACCTCGTCATGCACCACCGTTGCGCCGCCGTCTGCAAGCCAAGGTGAGCTGCAGACCCGTTTGAGAGGTGTCGACCCGGATGGGTTGAGTAATGGGTCGGGTCGACCCGCGAGTTGAGGGTTGTGTTTGGGCTTGGTCAGATGGGTCTTGGGCTGCGTTTGCGGGCTGAGGTTGTGGGCTGGGTTTGGCCTGGGCGTGGGCTAAACCAGTTGGGCACTGGGAGTCTGGGTTGGGCTTGGTTTTGGGCCAGTCCGATTTGAATAAAAATAATAAATAGTAATAATTAAATAAATCTGGGAAAAATTATAATCATGGAAAATATATATATATATAATCTGTGAAAATAATATTTTGGGGATCTTGGGGAAATAATATTATGGAGAAAAATATAATAATAGTAATTAATAATTTTGGAAAGTACATACTTGTAGGAAAAAAAAAGAAAGGGTATTATCAAAGTAGGTATTGTATATGAATACGTATAAGTAAAGTATTATCTTAGACACTGGAAAAAAATGGTGAATGATGATGATGATAGAAAATAACCCGGGGGAGTAACCGAGATGAGTTCGTATTTAATTTCCGATATACAGTAGTAGCATGACATTGCATATCACTTATGTGTGCATATTATTTGTTTGATATAGGAGTTGATAACAAGCAGATACCTGAGGAACCGGACTTGGAGTCTGTGGGGCATTTCCAAACTTGATAATCGGCTAAGGTGAGGATGGATAACCCTTGTTATGTGCCCGTAATACTGTGTATGCTTTGTTGTTTGATTGAACTGCTGAATCGATTATTGGTTGTTATATGATTGCTATGGAAATTGTTGATGATTAATGTTGCTATTTAATTGCTATGGATTTTGCCATGATATTGCTGGAATGTGCTGTTGGATTATGGTATTGTGAGTAACCATTGAACTGTTAATTGTGAGTATTGGTGATATAAAATTGTTGGCTGGTTGAGCTTGAGAAATAATCTGAGAAAATAAAAAGTTGAGTAATTAATGATAGAGTAATGGAATTTGAGATGATGATATAATTGTCACGTGGAAAGTATTGGTACGACTAGATGGTTAGAGACTAGTTCTGTGGTGTCATGGCCGGTTTGATTGGTTGTTGGGGATGTTGATCCCGGATGATGTTATTGGGATGTTGATCCCGGAATTATGATATTGGGATGTTGATCCCGGATTTGTTGATTTTGGGATGTTGATCCCGGGTTGTTGGCATTGGGATGTTGATCCCGGATTGTGATTTGGCCTGGCATACAGAATTAGTTAATAACCAGGTACGACCCTAGCTTGTCCCGTGACGGGGCCCGGAAGATAAAATCGGTAATAAAAATAATTAAGCATTCTTTTGGTCTTGGCATAGTTGTTATGGTAGTTTCCTTATGTTGTGATTGTTTGCGCTTACTGTTGAGATTGTTGTGCTTACTTCGAAAGTATTACGATTGAATATATATCTCTGTTTATCCTTCGTCGGTGAGCACTTCGGACTCACCCCTCGCCTGCGGGGTTTCATCCCGTAGGTTTGGTTGCTTCGTAGTTCAGGTACGATGTACGTTGGCTGCTGCTTTCTTCTCCACCTGACTCCGGATCCATACCTCCGCTGCGTGTGTATATAAGTCTTCCGCTGCTGTGTCATATATGTTGTTGTTTTCCTATATTGCTTATGATGTTGATATTGTGGATTGTGCCGCTATGTTTAGCTTTGAGTGTGGATTGAATAATAGTCCCCGAGTGTGGGTGACAGATGTTGCTTTGTACATTTGATGTATCTGAATTTTACCGTGTAGTATTTTGACTGCGATGTACTGTCTGTTCTATCAATAAGAATAGTTTCGGCACGTGTTTACTGTGTATGGTAAATACGGGTCGGGCACTTCGTAAAATCCAAAATTTCTTTTTCTTTTTCTTTTGTTCTACTATTTTCTTTTCTCTTTTAAATTTTTACCTTTAAAAAAAAAAAAAGAAGGGAAGACCCTCCTAAATTAGAATTAACAAAAGGTATGATTATATCAATTGATCCTACTTTTCCTCTTAATCCACTCCTTAATTTCTCTTAATATTTTCTTTTAACAATTTTTTCTTTAAAAGAGTTTTAAGAAAAAAATTGTTTGGGGCGTACTTTTTGTAGCCCTATTATGATGTAATTTCATGATATTAATTCAGATAAAAAAAAAGCAACAAAAAATATTAACCACGACCCCTACCACACCAACACCAACCACCCAGCGCACGCACCCCCCTTCCCCAACACAGTGTCCAAAACTCATTATCTACAAGCACCACCCAATTCCCTACCCCTAAATCTACTATCCAAAAACTCATACTTTTAAACCACCTCCAACCCAATTCGTCACCTTCAATACCAAACAAAAATCAAAATCTCTTCCATAACTAAATCTGACTTGTAGATACCCAAATCCAACAAATAATCTGTAATAATATATACCCAATCATGGTCACCGTTTGTATCAACACAAACCCAACACCAGAGTCAAATCCACCAACCCGGTAGAGGTGGAAGGCAAGAAGAGGGTGAGGGCAGGAAGATGGATGAGAGAAAGAGAAAGGGAGAAGGATACCCAAGTTGTATTTGGTGTGGCGACGCATAAGACACTGTGAGGATAGAGGAAGTATGTCTAGATTAATTATATTCATATTTACTTTTTTTAGATAAGAAAAATTATATGACCAAACAGCAAAGAAAAAAAAAATTTCTGAATAATGTGATAATGTGTGATATCCAAGGTTTTGAAAACCGGACCGAGCATCGAACCGGCAAAGGTAGTAGATCAATATAACCAGGGCTAAACCGGGGTAAAACCGGGTTCAACCGTGGTTCAAACAGAATTTAAGCGGACCGGAGACATGCTAAAAAGGCGGTTGAATCGAGAAAACCGGTTGAACCGGTCCGGTTTTGATAACTTTGGTGATATCACATTATTTTTTTAATTTCATAAACCATACTTCGGGCAATCCGATTTAATGAGGATACCAGGTGAGAAATTGAAAAAAAAAGTGGGATCACAATTTTGTTTGGTAAGCAAAAAATTTGGTTTATGGTTTATACGAATTTTTTGGGATGTTTCGGGCCATTTAATTATTCGGTTGAACCTCTAAAATCGGGTGAGAACCGGATGAGAAGCCGGGTGGGCAATGGGACATGGGTGGGACCCAAGCCTGTATCAACTAATACTGCGTCATTTTGAGCGACAGGCAACAACCCAATTCTGGGCAGTATCCACATTAGCACATATCCTGTGACAGACTAATGACTAACCTACCCAAGGAAAAGTCGGTTAAGGGAAAAGTTTAGAGACCAAATACACTCAAAACCCTAAAAAAAGAACTACAAAACACAAACTACTTTTTTTTTCTTGATGAAATACAAAACATCTATTATATATATTTAAAGTTGTTACCCTAACCTGGTTTTGACACATACTATTTTCGGGGTCTTGTTTTATTGCTATGTGGTGGCTGTTTCTCTCACCAGGTTTTGACACATAGGATTTTAGGGATTCTTCCTTTATTGCCATGTGGAGAGTTGCAGCTGTAGTTTGATTGGCCATAATAACAAACATAATTATCCCAGAGTTTCTAATCGATTATGATACGAATAAAACTCTTTTTATTTAAACTGATAAATTTGATCTTAATTATACTCTTTTAAAAATAATTCCAGTCATATCCAAATTGTTCAAAAGAAAATTCACACGCGTATTATATATTTTTTATTTTCATTAAACTGATAATTGGCTATAATGATAAACATAATTGTCCAAGAGTTTCTAATCAATTATGATAAGAATAAAACTCTTTTTATTTAAGCTGGTGAATCTAATCAAAATTATACTCTAAAAAAAATTTCAATCACGCACAAATTGTTCAAAAGAAAATACTCTAAAAAGAGAATCCCAATCACGCACAAATTGTTCAAAAGAAAATTCACACGCAGAAATTGGTATATTCTTATCCGTTTCTACTTAGTAATATAATATCCATAATAAATATGAATATCTACTGTTAAAAAGCATATAAAATTTGTTTTGTGTGGATGTACGTGTCCATATAAATTCATGATGATGTATTTTATGTATTATATATATATATATATATATATATATATATATATATATGGTAGGCTATATATGAGTAGTTGTCATTGTTGTTTTTTATAATTCTCCTGATCATAACCAAATCATCACTCAGTTTACTTTGAATAATCCAATATCTATATACAAGTCAAGTAATTTAACACGCAGAGATTGGTATATTTTGTTTCACGGATTTGTGTGGTTTTTTTTTTCTTCCTAATCGTTTAAGAAAATTATGATGTTAAATATCTATATACAAGTCAAGTAATTTAACACGAAAAGATTGGTATATTTTGTTTCACAAATATGTATGTTTTTTTTTCTTCCTAATCGTTTAAGTAAATTATAATGTTATCTTTTAGTTTTTCCTAGAGATTGGTATTGTATTTTTTTTTTCTTCCCATTAAACTAATAATTATCAAACTCTTATCTCTAAAGCTAAAATTATTTTTGTCATCATTTTTTTTATTATGTTTTTTTAAAATCGTAGTGAACTAACATAAAAACAGGACTGCATCTGTTTGTGATACAGTTTCTTTACCATTTATTCTCTCTTTTTCCTTTTTTGTTTTAGCTTGGGAATAAGTGGATTTTTGGTCCCTGTACTGGCCTCCAATTTGAAATGTCAGCACTGTACTAAAATTTGATGGATTTTGGTCCTTGTATTACCCCAAATGTAGGATTTTCGTACTTTCGGCCACCGGCCGACCATCGAGGACACGTGTCAGCAGGTTATTCGCCCACTTCGAGGACACGTGTCAACAAATAATATGACTTTAATGCAAATTCGGTACGAAGAGATCATACTGGTGGGACACACTTTTCGACGTGGGGCAATAATATGCTGACACGTGACTTCGATGGTCGGCCGGTGGCCGGAAGTACCAAAATCCAACAAATTTTGGTACAGTGCTAACATTTCAAATTGGAGGCCAGTACAGGGGCCAAAAATCCACTTATTCCGTTTTAGCTTGCAGTACATTCTAATCTTATTATAGTATTTACAATTTTTGGCTCCTCTATAGTCTTCTTCTTTTCTTTCTATTCAATTCAATTTGTATTTTTAGTATTTGTTTCTCATACAGTTTCTTTACCATTCATTCATTGTATTCTTATTTTGTTTTAGCTTTCAGTACTAATATTAGTATAGTATTAACACTTTCTCCTTTCTCTAATTTATTTTCCTTTTCTTTCTAATGCAAATGAAACGCCCCGACTTCTATTTGTTAAAATAGGTGCCCTATGCTAGAGGGGTGGTGAATAGCATTTTTCGGACGAAACCAAAAACTTGCAGGAAATAAATGCGGAATTGAAAGAATGAAGGACACACCAAATTTTATACTGGTTCACACACACAACTTGAGTGGCTAATCTAGTCCTCCGAGAGACTCTCTCGAAGATTTCACAATCTAAGTTAAGCTTACGGGTGCTTAACAAACCGTTTACAGCTTGAGAATTTGAGTCACACAAACCTCAACACTATTGCTTGAAGAAACCTAACTTCAAGACTTTCCTCACAGAAAGAAAAAACCTCTCCCTATGAATTACAACATGGGAACTAACCTCCCAAATGATGTATGGCAACAAATACAACACTCAAAAACAGGAACTCTCTCAAGAGTGGATATTGAGCAACAATATAAGCACTATAAGGCAACTCTCAATTTTCAAAGAGATTAGCTCATAAAAATGTGCATGAATGTTTATCAATGAATGCTTAAATGTATGAAGAGTTGATTCCTTCTTAAGAGAGGTTTTAACACCTCTATTTATGGCTTCAAAAACTTATACGGCCGTTGGGAACAAGTTCTGAACACCTTTAGACAAGATAACATGCAAGGTGGAAAAAGGTTTTTGATTCTAACGGCACAACATCGATGTTGGGTATCACAACATCGATGTTTGTCCGTTGGATTTGAATTATTGAAGCCAACGGTTACTAAAATATCAATGTTTTGAAAGCCAACATCGATGTTTTGGAGCTTCGGCCAAAACATTTTTAAAGCTGATTTCTAAGAACATCGATGTTGAGATGGACAACATCGATGTTTTCTTGCTACGACAAAAAAACAATTTGAAGACAGGCATCATAACATCGATGTTGTGTAAGCCAACATCGATGTTTATCATTCGAACATCGATGTTTGGTGACCAACATCGATGTTTTGGTGCTACGCCAAATTTTGAAAGAATTTGAAGATCAAAACATCGATGTTGGGGTACTAAACATCGATGTTTAGTGCTAAAAAATCATTTTAATGTTTGAATGGTTGGCAAAGTAATGCATGAGGAAAACCAATTTTGTTTGAGCTAATACCTTTAGAAGATTTAAGTGTTAACCTTGTACAATTGAGTTCTAAGTTCTTCAATTCTTGTGCTTTTCTTTACTTCTCATTTTGTGCTTCTTGAGTGATTTCTTTTTGCTTGGATTGTTGTCATGTGAGTCAAGCTTGGTTTGTCAATATCAAAACCTGTGTGAAGTAAAGAGGCATTAAACAAAAGAACAACATAGTCTAACAATTTCCCCCTTTTTGATAATGACAAACTAGGAAGAGTATATGTCAATGGGATGAAGTCTTAAGTTAATTTTATTCCCCCTTTCTTGATGCATACAGTTTCCCTTTAACTTGATGCAGCTAGATTTTGAGGAAAACTTGAGTTAATTTGATTGAAAGCTTGCATTGCATTGCATGTACTCTTATTGCATATTCTACATATTCTTCCCCCTTTTGGCATTAGCAAAAAGAAACAACAATTACATTAGTAAACTAAAGACAGAAGTGAAAGAACAGAAAAGGCTAAGACTAAAGAGTAGAGTTCAGAAAGAGGTGCTCTAGCTCGCGTCTTCATCATCAGCTTGGTTTCCACCACCTTCCACATCCATCGGATCATTGTTTTCATTTCCGGCGTAGTCCTCATCCTCATCATCATCATCATCATTTTCGAAGTTGTATCCTTGAAAGGTAGTGTGATATGGTGGAGGTGTGTACTCGACATGAGCAAAGTAGGAACGAAGGTCGTGACCCTGTCTTTGAACCTCCGTGTCAATCCGATCAATTGATCGTCCCATGCTATTGACACTTAATTGGAGAGTGTGGATGGAGGCAGCAATAGAGTCAAGTGTGGCAGCAGGTGCTTGGCCTTGAGGAGCGGGTACTTGAGGAGCTGCTACTCGGTCAGGCCTTTAGGCTTCCTCGGGTGATCCAGCTCGGAATGTGTCGTCATCAATCGCCCAAAGCTTAGAGTGAGGAGTGAGAACACCTACATGAGGATTTATCCCTGCACTCATCAAGATGTTCACAATCAAGAAAGCATAAGGAAGTGGATGATTATTAGAGGTATGTTCAGCCATATGCGTGAGCACAATTCGTGCCCAATTGATGGGAGCCCCGTGGATGATGGCATGGAGGACCTTCTCGTCTTCAATCGACAAGTTTGTGTGGTTCCCAATTCTTGGTTTGATCACCCGAGTGAGCAGATAGAAAAGCACCCTGTACTCCGGGTTGATGGAATGGATTGTCGGCCTGTTGGAGCGGTTTCGTTTCATTTCCGTGAAACTGAGCTCATTGAGAAGAGTAGCTTCATGGAGTGTAAACCAGTGATCACCCCCATAAGTTGAGATATCATCGCCTTGGTAAGGCAAGGCTGCAGTCTTTCCGAATTGCTCCAAGGTCTTCTGAAAGGGTCGTCCATTAATGTTAGCAGAAAGAACATCACCATCTCGATGGAGGGTTGAGTAGAAGGCTCGAATAAAATCAGGATTGTACTGGGACTTCTTCCTTATCACAAAGTCCCATAGTTTGGATTCCTTCAGTTGTCTTTCAAGGTTTTCGAACTTCTTTTCTTGTGGGTAATCGTCTGGAAGGTAACGAGGAGAGGCAATGGCTCGATTTGCATAGAGGGATTTGTAGTGATCTAGCTCTTTGTTGGAAGTGAACCAAACTTCAGAGTCTTTCACAGTAAATTTGTGAGCTAAACTTGAGGAGCCTCCCTTCTTCTTGGATTGCTTTTCTTGCACAATGGCCTTCCCTTTGGAGCCCTTTTTACCACCTGCCATTACTTGAAAGAGATGAGTAGGAGAAGGAAATTTTGAGAAGAGAGTGAGTGAGTAAGCATTTTAGTGTGTGTAAATGAAGAGAAGAGGCCAAGTTTTGATAGTGGAGACCAAAATATAGCTGTTGGAGCATTGAAAACAGGCTCCAACGGCTAATTTTTTTGAAAAACAACGGTTCAACATCGATGTTGGGTGAAGAAACATCAATGTTTGCGACTGCTCAACGCCTATATTTTTGAACGACAACGACTAAACATCGATGTTGAAAACAGAAACATCGATGTTTGAAGCATTCGCCCGAAAAAGAAATGAAGCTCAACGGCTATATTTTTGAAATGTAACTACGGAACATCGATGTTGACTGAGGCAACATCGATGTTTTGAGCTTTCTCAAAAAAAAAAATTTAGAGCAATGGCGAAACATCGATGTTTTAAGCTCTCGGCGGAAAAATTGGTGGAAGCTCAATGTTAGAACATCGATGTTCTCCAGGAAACATCGATGTTTTTACCTTTCGAAAAAAATTTGAATGAGAAAACTTCCCTGAACATCGATGTTGATTTTGGGAACATCGATGTTGGTACTCTTTGGCAGACTTTGCACTTCAGCCAACATCGATGTTGTGATCATTAACATCGATGTTTGCTTTCGAAAAGCCTTTGTTTCCCCTGTATATTGGCCTGATCGAGGAGTACCTGCAAAACAATCTTAGAATAGCCTCCGACGCTCAAGTCAGTAATTTGTAATACGATAAAAAGATAATAGAATTCACAAATTTTATGGAGCAAGAGAAATATCTTCTGGGATTCCTATCCTTCTAAAATATCCATACAGGAACAACTTCGTCGCACATGCACCGTGCACGAGGTATTGTCCCATCAATTTGACTACGATTACTTCTGTCAGAGAGAGTTCGTGCTTGGAGCCAGAAATTATACCACGTAATGAATCAATAATGCAATTAAGGCCAAGATTTTCAAAAAGCAGATCTTTGATGATCGAAAAAGATTTGGAGATTTACTGCATTTCCTGTTACCAAAAATATCTTGGAATGTTTGGTAAGATAGATGGGAATTTTCTGTTACAAAAAAAAAAATTCTATAAATGATAAAGCGGTAGAACGTTAGTGCTCAAAAGAATATTTCGAAAGAAAGATTTCTTTAACCCACATTCGAGAGAGTTATCAGAATTACTTTGAAACCAAAAAAAATGCCTTCTCCAACATCATTTTTTTTTGTTCAAGGAGCTTTCTTAGGAAGACGAAATCGATTAGCCTATAGCTTGATTCAAGAGCGTCCAGAGGAACTGCCGAATGAGCTTGGCAGAATTCCTCGCTTAGTGTTTGTCGACGAGCTCTACTCGTCCAGATTCTTTGTCTCTCCTATGGAAGAAACAATCTTCCTGGAGGATCAAAGTACTCTTAGAACCTCTATTTACGGCTCGGCTAATTCCATCATGTTTTTCATTTCTAAAAGACTTGAGGGATTTCAGTTAGAGCCCACTCGTCAATACCTAGAGCAAGGTAGTTATTACCAGATTATGGTGACTGCCCGGAATGTGCCTCCTGTAAGTAGGTTACCTCCAACTTGGCCAAAGGTACGAATGCTGGTGTGGAACTGCAGAGGAATCACCCGGCGCTCCCAGGAGTTTGTAGACACCTTAAGAGATCTCAAAAATCAATATAAAACCAATATGATATTACTTACGGAGACCCAGTGGCAGCCTGAAGATGATCATGGTGTTCTTCCACTTTGTTTTCCTCCGGCAAATCGGTTTGAACTAAATGGTCAAAACAACTCTGGCGGCATGTGGTTTTCATAGAATGATAGCATTAGGGTCAACATAGCTAGTGACTCTAATGATAGCTTCAGAGTCAATGCTGAGCCAGCAAGATAAATTGTAATATTTATGAAAAGTATGTTTAATTATCTGTGTGTGTGATTTGTGAGATAATGAATGAATGTAAGCATGTGTGTGATTGAAATGTAATGAAAGAATGCATGTTTTATGATAAGTATGCTTGTATGTGTGATAATCATAATGAAAGTAGGCATGGATTCAGACTATTGTAGAGTCAAGAATCCCAAGTTCAGTACGAATTCGAAAGAATGACTCTTTCTCCAAGGGTTTTGTAAAGATGTCTGCTAGTTGAAATCTTGTTTCAACAAATTCAATTGCTATATCTCCCTTGAGAATGTGATCTCTAATGAAGTGATGTCTAATGTCAATGTGTTTGGTTCTTGAATGAAGGATAGGATTCTTTGTCAAACTTATAGCACATGTATTATCACACCTAAGAGGAATGTGATTGATTTTAAGACCATAGTCCTCAAGTTGTTGCTTCATCCAAATGATTTGAGCACAACAACTACAAGCAGCAATGTATTCGGTGGTAGATAATGCTACACTGACTTGTTTCTTACTAAACCATGAAACTAAAGAACTCCCAAGCAAATGACATGTTCCACTTGTGCTTTTACGATCAAGTTTACATCCGACAAAGTCCGAGTCGGAGTAACCTGTGAGTTGAAGTGTGGAACCATTGGGATACCATAGCCCAACATTAATTGTGCCAATAAGATATTTCATAATTCGTTTTATGGCCTTTAAATGTGACTCTTTAGGACGTGATTGATATCTTGCACACAAACAAACACTAAACATGATATCAGGTCTACTTGCTGTTAAGTAAAGAAGAGAGCCAATCATACCTCGATATCTTTTAACATCTACTTCCTTACCTTTCTCATCCTTGTCTAAGTGCTCAGAGGTGCTCATTGGTGTGGCCATTTCCTTTGATCCATCCATTTCAAAGCGTTTAAGTAATTCCTTGCAATATTTTGATTGAGAGATGAAAGTACCTTCCTTCATTTGTTTGACTTGTAATCCCAATAAGAAGGTTAACTCTCCCATCATAGACATCTCAAATTCACTGGTCATCATGTTAGAAAAATCTTTGCACAAAGACACATTAGTAGCTCCAAAAATAATATCATCAACATAAATTTGTACTAAAAGGATGTCATTGTTTTTATGCTTGATGAAGAGTGTGGTGTCAACCTTCCCTCTTTTGAATTCATTGTTCAAAAAGAATTTACTCAAACGTTCATACCAAGCTCGGGGAGCTTGCTTAAGACCGTAGAGTGCCTTCTTGAGCTTGAAGACATGATTGGGAAATGCATGATCTTCAAAGCCTGGAGGTTGATCAACATACACTTCTTCTTGAATGAAGCCATTTAGAAATGCACTTTTAACATCCATTTGGTATAATTTGAAATTCATTGATGATGCAAAGGCAAGTAATAAACGAATAGCCTCTAGACGTGCAACGGGTGCATAGGTTTCTTCAAAGTCTATTCCTTCCTCTTGGTTATACCCTTTTGCTACCAACCTAGCTTTATTTCTAGTGATTATTCCATTTTCTTCTAATTTGTTACGAAACACCCATTTCTTACCAATTATCGTATGATCCTTGGGCTTTGGAACCAATTCCCAAACGTCATTGCGTTTGAATTGATTCAGCTCCTCTTGCATTGCCAAAGTCCAATGTTCATCGTTAATTGCTTCGGAAATGGTTGTAGGTTCAATTTGTGAAACAAATGCCATGTGACCTACTGTGTCTCTAAGAGAGTTTCGAGTACTTACTCCACGGTTGATATCACCGATTACCTGGTCAAGAGGATGGCTTTTGGAATCTCGCCATTCTCTAGGTAGTTCCTGGTTGATATCATCCGTTGTATCTTGCGTGTTTTCCTCTTCATTTGCTACTTCTGCTTGAGAAGTTGATTCTCCAGGAATAGTTTTTGATGAGTTGTCTTGATTTTCTTCTTCATCATCCAACGAAGTCTTCTCTAGAGTATCTGCAAAATCATCACAAAAATCCTTTCTCGCCAAGCGAGTATCTTTTTCTGCAAACACAACATGAGGGGACTCCTCAACACTTAAGGTATGTTTATTGAAGACTCTATACGCTTTGTTGCGCAATGAATAACCGAGAAAGATGCCTTCATCAGATTTTGCATCGAATTTTCCCAAATTGTCTTTCCCATTATTATGAACAAAACATTTGCATCCAAAGACTCGTAAATGAGAAATGTTAGGCTTTCTTCCCTTATATAATTCATAGGGCGTCTTCATGAGTATTGGCCTAATGATTGCTCGGTTTAACACATAGCAAGCCGTACTCACTGCATCAGCCCAGAAATACTTGGGGATTTTAGCCTCATTGAGCATTGTTCTTGCCATTTCCTCAAGACACCAATTTTTACGTTCAAAAACGCCATTTTGTTGTGGTGTTCGAGGGGCTGATAAATCATGCTCAATGCCATGTTTATCATAAAAAGTTGAGAATTGATTGTTGTCGAATTCACCTCCATGATCACTTCTAATGCAAGCAATTGAACAATCTTTTTCATTTTGAACTTTCTTAAGAAAACTCTTGAAAACATTAAATGCTTCATTTTTATGAGTAAGAAATAAAGTCCAAGTGTATCTAGTGTAGTCATCAACAATTACAAAAGCATAATAGTTACCTTCAAAACTTTTGGTTTGTGAGGGACCAAAGAGATCCATGTGCAAAAGTTGAAGTGGTCTAGATGTTGAGACAACGTTTTTGGAATTGAACGAAGCTCTCACTTGCTTCCCCTTTTGACATGCATCAAATATAGAATCCTTCTCAAACTTAATCTTTGGAATGCCAACTACTAAGTCTTGTGAAACTAGTTTGTTCAAAAGCTTCATATTTACATGTGCTATTCTACGATGCCATAGCCACATATCATCTTCTTTGCTCATTAGACATTTTGAAAATTTTGATGAAGACTCTTCTAAGTTAACCATATAAATATTGTCAATTCTGTCACCATGTAGAATGATCTTATTATCACTAAGACGTTCTACGGTGCATGACTTGGAATCAAAAATTGTTAGTATCTGGTTCATGCAATTGACAATCAAAAGCACAAAATACAACATGTATGCGCAGCGGAAATACCGGATACACATGGAGGATCCATGTGAAGGGAACTAAACCGAATAACAATTTTTCATACCTGTAACGGTTGAGGTCTTTCACCCAACTGTAGAACCGAATCAGCTAGAGCCAGACAAAAGCCTCGCCCCTCTACGGTATCCACACGAGCCGCTGTAACCAGAAGAAGAACGTCTCACGATCTTCAACCCGAGCTCTCCCGAACTGGTGTGCTAGCAACAGGTTTCCGGGAGCTTTTGTGTGTGGTGTTTTTCTCTCAATTTTCAGACCACTCAAGAACTCTTCTCAAGCTCTGAAAATTCTCTCAAGAACAAGTGTGTGTGAGGAAGAAGATGAGCAATAGTGATCTGATCACTCAACCCCCAAAGGCATAATGCATTAGTGGAGTTAATGGCCAACATGGTGGTCCACTAAGCAACATGATTATGTCTCCACATAATCATGTTTCCCACTAAGCATTATCAACACAACTCAGCATGTTTTGGTTCAAAAATCTGACATTTAGTGAACCAAACCAGCCCAAAAACGACCCTAGTCCAACCACAGTCTAACCGCGGTCCAACCACACCTTGGTTCAACCATGGTCCAACCACGGTTCAACCACCTGCTCGAATCAACGGCTGTATGTGTGTGCCCCTGTAGGCACTTGTACGTCCGCCAATAATCGTAAAATCTCATTTTACAATCATAAGCAAAGAGCGGCGTCTAGCAACACATCATTGCCACCCGAACGACAAGATCAATACTGATTCCACGTGCCTCGGAACATGTCATCGTCCCTTCGTCCCATTATCAAGATTAAACACGAGACATGGAATATGTCAATCTCGCATATGTTTAATCCCGGTTTCTTTATCCTCGAGTTAACCGGTAAAACGGATACCAATGATATCATATATCATTATCCGAGCATGGCCATGCATTTACGGTTCAACTCTATCAAGAAGCACTCCGATAATATACCCGTTATATGGGTTGGACGAATCCCCTCTGGATCATACAAAACCCACTACACACTCATCATATACCCAATGATTACCCTTACGTCTATCTAGTTACGGATGACCAGGAATAATATCAAAGTATATGACTCACATGTTGGGAACCTTGATGATCACAGGTCTAAGGACAATACATTATAAGAACCGCTATCGACAAAACATATAACGTTCCATTAGCGCTCTTATGTGGGTCGGTCCAGTCCACAAGTTCTCCAACTTGTACCCATATGTTGAATTCATATCACATATAAACTCTCAACATACGCTAGTCTTAATTTATTATTACAACCCATCCATAATAATAATCGACTAGGGACAATTTAAGAATATGAAATATTCTAAGGTTATAAGTATGTGCAAGCGTTTATCTCATAAACGATACTTATTGGAATAACCTTAATGCGTATACATGACTACAAATAATCATCCATGATTGGCTTTTGGGCATATTACACTAACAAAAATCACACGATTTCCCTTGTCACATAATTGACTTATGTTCAAGAGATTATGTTTAAGACTTTTAACAAGTAAGACATTATTAATGGAGGAAGATTCATCTTTACCAACTGAGCCAATGCCAATGATCTTTCCCTTGTTGTTGTCTCCAAAGACAACGTTTCCTCCATTTGATGGCTTTATTTGC
The DNA here is from genome assembly GCA_028386065.3 of Turnera subulata. Lineage (NCBI taxonomy): Eukaryota > Viridiplantae > Streptophyta > Magnoliopsida > Malpighiales > Passifloraceae > Turnera > Turnera subulata. The sequence continues at coordinate 39,413 of JAKUCV010005036.1, read as the reverse complement.
AGAAACTTGGATGCTTCTCCAGTCATGCGCTTGGAGCATCCGCTATCAAGGTACCAAAGTACACTTGATGCCTTCAAGCATACCTACAAAAGCAAATCAATGAGTTTTTGGTACCCCAATCTTCTTGGGTCCTTGAGTGTTAGAAGCATAGCGGTAATGAGCTTCTTCTTGTGCCCAATGCCTATGCCTGGTAAAGCAAACAGGAGCAATATGTCCTACTCTGTTACAATATTGGCAAATTACATTCGGGATGTGCATCCTTCTAGGTTGATAATAGTTACCATATTTCCTATGTTTATGCACTCTGCTAACCTTGTCTTCCTTAGGTTGAACCTTAGGTTTCCTAGGTTTAGTCTCAATTTTCTTCTTCTTCGGTTCGTTCTTGAATCCTACTCCATGTTTAGTTGATTGCAAATTACCTAAGAGAGAGTTTAGGTTCTTTTGAGGGGTATTAAATTTCTTTAGGGTTGTTTCAAGTTCATTAACTTGATCCTTTAGTGATTTACATGATGAACACTCCTTAGTTTTTGTTTCAAGTTCTTCAACTTGTTCCTTTAATAACTTACATGATGAGCATTCCCTAGTTGAGCTTTCCGGTTTATTAGCACTCCTTTTTCCGTAAAACTTATTCTCTTCTTTAAGCTTTTTATTTTCATTTGACAACTTTTTAACATCATTTTCTAAAGTTGTAATTTGTTTCTTTAAACCCTTATTAACTTTAGAAGTAGAAATGTATTCACTATAAAGCTCATTAAATGCATCTTGCAATTCTTCAAAAGTAAAATCTTCACTTGAGTGAGAAGTACTTACCTCTTCCGGTTCTTCCTCTCGTGCCATGAGACATAGGTTGGTAGTTTCTTCTTCATCACTATCGGATAGTTCATCTCCGGAATCGCCTCCCCAAGAAATGTATGCCCTTTGCTTATTGTAGGGCTTCTTGTCTTTTCCTTCCTTTGCCTTGGGGCATTTAGGCTTGATGTGTCCAACCTCTCCACATCCATAGCACTTGGGTGGACCAGACAGCTTCCTTCTTTTCCTTTCAAATTCCTTCTTCATGACTTTTTGGAGTTTTTGGATGACCAGTCCGAGTTCTTGATCATCATCGCTAGAGTCCGACTCGATGAGCTCTTGCGTCTTGGAGGTGGAAACTTTGAGAGCAAGGTCCTTCTTCTTAGGTTCCTGCAGAGAAAGTTTAAGAATTGTAGTTTCATAGGTTAGAAGATTACCTCTAAGACCGTCAATGGTTGTGTTCGACGTCCCGATGTTTTCATAGATTGCGTCGGCTTTAGAGCGCCAATTGGGAGTGAGGCATCTAAGGACTTTTCTGACCAAGTCCTTGTCGGAGTAGACCTTCTTGAGAGCATGAAGGTTATTTACGATTTTAGAAAATCGTTCGAACATCTCCTCTATTCTCTCATTCTCCTTCATTCGAAAGAGTTCGTATTCTGCAGTGAGGGAGTCGATTTTGGCCTCTCAAACTTGATCGGTTCCTTTGTAGGTGATCTCCAGCTTTTTCCACATTTCTTTTGCGGTTGTGCAGCAAGATATTTTCTGGTAGTCATCGGGGTTGACTGCACAGTAAAGCATGTTGATTGCCTTGCCATTATTTTCAACCTTCGTAATGTCTACAGCGTCATACTCTGCCTCTATCTTTATCACCGTGGTTTCACCAACTTTTTCTGTTGGAATTTGCTCTCCGTTCTTCCTGATTTGCCAAAGGGCAAAGTTGTTGGCTTAGACGAAGATTCTCATCCTCTCCTTCCAGTAGGTGTAGTTGGTGCCATCAAAGAGCGGTGGACGGGTGGTTGATTGTCCTTCGAAGAGTCCTGCATAATTACTTGAGGAAGCCATGGAAATTTTCTCTCAAACGGATAAGTCTTTCAGAGAGTTAGGCTCCGCTACCAATTGTTAAAATAGGTGCCCTACGCTAGAGGGGGGTGAATAGCATTTTCGGACGAAATCAAAAACTTGAGGAAATAAATGCGGAATTGAAAGAATGAAGGACACACCAAATTTTATACTGGTTCACACACACAACTTTTGTGGCTAATCCAGTCCTCCGAGAGACTCTCTCGAAGATTTCACTATCTAAGTTAAGCTCACGGGTGCTTAACAAACCATTTACAGCTTGAGAATTTAAGTCACACAAACCTCAACACTATTCCTTGACGAAACCTCACTTCAAGACTTTCCTCACAAAAAGAAAGAACTTCTCCCTATGAATTACAACACGGGAACTAACCTCCCAAATGATGTATGGCAACAAATGCAACACTCAAAAATAGGAACTCTCTCAAGAGTGGATATTGAGCAACAATGTAAGCACTATAAGGCAACTCTCAATTTTCAAAGATATTAGCTCATAAAAATGTGCATGAATATTTATCAATGAATGCTTGAATGTATGAAGAGTTGATTCCTTCTTAAGAGAGGTTTTAACACCTCTATTTATGGCTTCAAAAACTTATATGGCCATTGGGAACAAGTTGTGAACACCTTTAGACAAGATAACATGCAAGGTGGAAAAAGGTTTTTGATTCTAACGGCACAACATCGATGTTGGGTATCACAACATCGATGTTTGCCCGTTGGATTTGAATTATTGAAGCCAACGGTTACTAAAACATCGATTTTTGGAAAGCAAACATCGATGTTTTAGAGCTTCGGCCAAAACATTTTTAAAGATGATTTCTAAGAACATCGATGTTGAGATGGACAACATCGATGTTTTCTTGCTACGGCCAAAAAACAATTTGAAGACAAGCATCATAACATCGATGTTGTGTAAGCCAACATCGATGTTTATCATTCGAACATCGATGTTTGGTGACCAACATCGATGTTTTGGTGCTACGCCAAATTTTGAAAGAATTTAAAGATCAAAACATCGATGTTGGGGTACTAAACATCGATGTTGGGGTACTAAACATCGATGTTTAGTGCTAAAAAATTGTTTTAATGTTTGAATGGTTGGAAAATTAATACATGAGGAAAACCGATTTTGTTTGAGCTAATACCTTTAGAAGATTTAAGTGTTAACTTTGTACAATTGAGTTCTAAGTTCTTCAATTCTTGTGCTTTTCTTCACTTCTCATTTTGTGCTTCTTGAGTGATTTCTTTTTGCTTGGATTGTTGTCATGTGAGTCAAGCTTGGTTTGTCAATATCAAAACCTGTATGAAGTAAAGAGGCATTAAGAAAAGAACAACATAGTCTAACACTATTTACCCAACAAACAGTAATTACCGAACAACAGTACCGACACGTGGCACAAATAGTAAATACAATAGAAAACCAGCCCAATGGCCCAAAGATAACATCAATCGCCCGACCGCGGGTACCTCAACAACAATAGCACAGCGGAAGCAATTATAATCTCAGAGACAACATATGCAAAGCCCAATGCAAACTAATGGATCCGAGTCCTGCCCGAGGGTACACTGCAGCCGCCGATATGCAATCTTGTTCTACGACCAGGCATCCTACAAAGACTGTGTGAGGGGTGAGACCAACCACTGTCTCACCGATAAACAGATAAACCAAAGTATACAAGCAACCGCAATAACATCAAGCATCAAATCAGGGAACACCAAGATATCAAAAAGGAATTAGCAAGAACACATCACGCATACAGCAGTGGCAATAGAATGATCACAAGCGCACCCAAATATAATAACCATCAAGCAGGGATAATATTACTCAAAATCATATCACCACAAAGAACATCGATGAAAATGATGTGACTCCACAAGTACATCTCTGACATGGACATACCATCTGCCCTTTTCCTCTTATGCTAGTTTTATATGATTTATTAATAACTTATTAGGGCCCTGTCATCAGTCAGGTGTTGGCCGTGCCGCGGTAGCCAAGCTAGCTAGCCCGTGGATCGCACACTGGTACCTCCATGTAAAATAATCACAGTTACGGGTCCAAATCAACATCACAGGCTGTTACGGGCCAAATCAAAACAATCACAGGGTCGTTACGGACCCAAACTACCGCCTGGCCTTACCAAAATCCAATCCTCACAAATGGTGTTACCACATCTCATCTTATTTTTCTCTCTGACTCTCTCATCAATCGGATCAGGACAGAGCCAAAGCTAAAGGTCATCTATACTGAATCAATTTTACTTCCACTCGCTTTGTCACGGAATAAGCTAGGGTCGTACCAGGTTATCAACATGTTCTGGGTGCCAGATCAAAAGAGAGCCTAGGGATAGACATCCCAATAATCAAACAGGGATAGACATCCCAAATATCAATCACGGGATAGACATCCCAAATACAACCCAGGGATAGACATCCTAAAAGAGAACCCAGGGATAGACATCCCAAATATCAATCACGGGATAGACATCCCAAATATCAATCATGGGATAGACATCCCAAGTATAGACATGCTTATCACAAGTAACCCAGATCATGGCCACCACAAAACAGTCTCTAACAATCTGGTCGTACCTCAACTCACCACGTGACACTTTGTCATCATCATTCAACAAAACTCCAATTTTTCCACATCACACTTTATCCAACTCAAACCTTAATCAACAGACTAACCCTCTATTAACAGCCCAACAACTAATCACAACAACGATCATAAGCCTCGAGTAAGCCTATGGTTCAGAATACTATCATTTCAGTATACCTTCTCAGGTTATCAAACCTAGATCACAGCTAACAGACCAAAGCTCTAATAACAATATCATCTTTAACAAGTCGATTCTAACTATCAAGAATAATCACAGAAGTCATATCCAATCAGCAGTCCAATCAAGCAATTCAAGCATCAGAAAGACCATATTAGGATTCACAACATAATCCAACAATTCAAATCCAAAGCATGTACCAGAGTAGAAAATTCAACAGAATCCAGCAAAACATACCAAGGTAGATATAACAATACTGACACAATATCAAATAGTTCAAATAATAGCTTGAGCATCACAGGCAGCATACCGAAGTTTATAAGTTTATATCCTCACCTGGTATGTCTCTGAAATTGTTATCTGGTCAAACCTCGATATCCCTATATATATAGCAACATAATCACTTTTAATGCACAAACAAAGATGATTATGCATGATGCCGGTTTAATAGTTATTAGACGGCTTATCAGTTCATTTTATTATCTTCATAATTATCTTTATATCGTCAGCTTATTCATTTCTGTGGAGGTTAACTAATCATTTATTTTCCATCTGATATACCAATCATATTCAACATAAATCAAAACCAAAACCGAACGTTCAAGTCGATATCCCGGCCCTTAAGTCGCTTATGACAAGAAAGCATATATACGTACACTTATATGTAGTGTATATTAACGAATTATATCTGTAGATAATCAAGCTACAACCCGTTAAATATTCATAGTCCATATGGCGTAAATAATATTTCTTAAAATAATTATTCCCGATTAAATACTAAATACTCATACGTTTTGTATACAATCATTATAATATAGTGGAAATGATAAATACGTCAAAATAGCATGTAAATAATATATCCGATATTAAACCCATTAAATGGAAAATACTTACGTCGTAAGAAATTATTATAGACAATATGTGGCATAAAATAATTGTTTCGTAACGTTATAGAAATAATATTTAAAAATACATTTGTACGTATATAACCGATAATTATAAATAAAGTAGATACAACAATAAGAACGTCGTAGCTTATTATAAAATATGACGGACATATGTATAGTTTATAACAAAATAAAATCGTTGGTTGAAAATAATGTAATTGTCTTTGAAATAATGTCGTTATTTAATATTTTATCAAAATAATAATATTGCTACTATGTTAGCAATTAACAAAACGTAACAAGCCATAAAATAAATTTTATATAGGCTATATTTATTAGACTTATAAATGCATAGCCAAATCCAAAGATAGTTTCGTTTAAGTCATTAGTTACTTAATTATATATTGAGTTTATGAAATATCACATATATATATATAGCCAAAAATTATATGTTTATAATCCGTAATAAAATTATGGCCAAATGTAACAGCCCAGGTAAAATTTCATTTTTTACCGGGACTGTTTAAGTTAATTTACAGTAATTTACCATTGATTTTAATCTTGGGTAATTAAATTATGGTAAATCAAGCATTGGATTCCGAAACCAAGCCTTGTCCCACGTTCGGAATTTTTCTGTGGATTTTACGGACCAAAGTTGGAATTTTTCGGGTCCAGGAATCTTCGAAAAAGTCGGGTTTATCCTCGAGTTAACGGACCAGAAATAAAGATAAGTGGGTATTCTGGATATTTTCTGGTCCAGGCGGGTCACACTTCACATGCAGCATAGTAACTGCATAACTGAAGCTCAATTATTCAGCTGTCATCTCCTGTTAAGCCTGTGACTAACCAGTGGATTTGCATGCCTATATAGCTGTGTTCTTCCTCCCTCATCAGTACACCACCACTATCATCACCTCGTCTCCATCTTTTCCCTGCATACACCACCGCTATACTCTTCCCCTGCAAACTTTACCCAAGAAACCAGAACAAAAAAAGAAGGAAAAAAAAAATAACACAACACCCAACCCCTCACTGCCACGTCACCACGCTCCCTCCTCCTTCTTTTTGTTTTTCTTTTTTTCCCTTCACCGCCGCCGTGGCCAAGCCACCCGTGACCACCACCCACACCACCGAGACCACCTCGTCGCCGTCGCCACTCGCTTTTCCTCTCCTTCCTCTAGACGCCGATGCTGCAGGACGAGGAGTGGACGTCGTCGTTCTCCCTCTCTGCAACTGTCGCCGACGAGCACCGCCCCTGCCGACTCTGACAGCCGCCGTCTTGCCTCCCTGCTGCTGGTGCCTCATGTCGCCTTCGCCTCGCCGTACCGCGTCGTGCTTCGTCGCGCCGCCATTTGAAACACCCGTGTCCCAATTTAAAATTAAATACTTGAACATATAGAAATTACCAAAATACCCCTGAATCCCAGGACACGAAATCCAACATCAAAACATTATCTGGAAAGAAATTCTCAATATTCCGAGATGTCATAAGAACAAAAACAAACCGGCTTAGCAAGCCACAAGTCAAACCCGGCATCCTGCCGATACATCATCAAATGTCAAATCCCGGCAACCCGCAGAAAAAATAACCAAGATCAAAATGACATCTCATCAAAATCCAATGCAGCGGAAGAAATAATCAAAGTAAAAACAAGAGGAATAAAATGTTATGCATGTCGACTCTATGGATCCAACCGGGAGATGAAGCACAGCTACCTGCTGGGATATCCACGTCCGCACTCTGGGAAAAGAAGAAAGAGACAGCACGCTATCTAAGAGTCTGAAAAACAACGTTGGCGATTATGTGAGTCGCCTACTGAGTGAGCAGTATAAATCTAATTATGTAGGAGTGCAAAGCAAGTCTGAAAGGAAAGAAGAGATACAAACACTAGTAAGCAAACACACAACAACCAGTACTAACATGCCAACCACATAAGGCAAACAGTTCATATTTCTCAGCTGATGTGTGTTAAGTTTTCTTATTATAAATATTATTCAGGGCCCCCTACTGTGTGTGTCGAGCTCGGTCCCATCTCATGAGACTACCAGGCATAAGCCCAAATAAACCAGGCACGAAGCCCAAACATATCCATAGAGAGAGAGAGAGAGAGACAGAGAGAAAGGGGGAGGTAGAAAGGGGGAGGTAGAAGGAGGGAGGTAGAAACCGGTCATCACAGACCCATATGCTAAACCGCATATACCATGCTATCTCGCATGCAAACCCGAGGGGTATCACTTCCCGCTCGAACCAACCGGTCATCAACACACAGTAGCCTAACTTCTACTGTACATTATTCTTATTCATAAATTATGAGTTCATGTGTGCCAAGAGTTGTGATTTAACAGGGTTGTGTGAATAATCAAGTTAATCAAATATCCGGGTCTCCGACCCACAGTACATCACACAAATCACCCAAAATCACTCCACATGTTATATTCCATATCAATCCAAATATCATGCTCATAAGTAAATAGTAACACATAGGCACACAATACGGATCATAGCATGTTAGCAAACAAGGAATGCAACTCAAACAGACCAGTCAAGTAAGCTCATGCATACAAACATAAAAAGACGTATAAAGTCACCTCAACGACGATTATCCTGTGGAGCTTCGCCCAAAACAGATCCTCCAGCTCCCAAGGTATTACCCGTGCCTGAATACCGGCACACACAATAATTATAAAACAATTACAGTTAAACTGTGCATGCATGATAACTAAATGCTCAACTGAGTTAAACCCGACCCTAGCTAACCAATTATGAAATTTCCGAGTCTAAGCCCAAAAGGTAACTCCAAAGAGATTTGGACCTAAGGTGCTCCGGGCTTAAGCCCAACTAAGTCCATAAATAGCTCCTGGGCCTATGGCCCATTCATTATGTCCTTAACGAGTAACCGGGCCTAAAGCCCATCTAAGTCCAAATTCAATTCCGGGCCTAAAGCCCACTTCCTTATGTCCATAATTAACCAAGTATAAAATTGGGCTCAAAGCCCGTTACTTAAATCCAAGGGTTATTCATAAGTTAAATATTGGGCCTGGGCCCGTTTCCCTTAAAACCGTTCTAAGGTCAACCCGAGCCCAAATGTTCCCGGCCTATGGTTCTACCCGTGTCGGTAAATTCCTGGCTATACACACTCCCAACCCCGCACACGGTATTCTACTAAAATAACTTTAATTCCCGATACAACAATTATACCTACATTAATTATTACATGCCTTGAATGAGATTAAAAACATCAAATTACACATCGAGGTAATACCGTTAAATGCCAGAATAAAACCTGAGCCTTCGCCGGAAAAATCCCGAGCCTCGCCTGAAAATTCCCGAGCCTCGCCGGATTCCGGTCAACCTCGCCGGAACTTCACCAACAGCCACCAACACGATTCTGCCAAGACGTAAAGCATCCCACAAAAATCAATTCAACCCCTAACAACTACGGAAAAACCGAAAACGAATTGAAGGAGAGGGATGGGTAAATGAGTTCTTACCCCGGAAAGCAGACCCACCATTGCCGCCGAAACCACCACTTGCAAAGAAAAACAATTTCGGCGAACACCAAAAACCCCAAGCAGACCAAACCGCCAACACTACACGACACACACAGACAACACAACAACCTGCCACCGTCATGACGAGCCCAGCCGAGGTCAGCCACAACCGCACCCATCCGCCGTCAGCCAACACACACCCAACACAACAACAACAACCCGAACACCACAACACACACCCAACCAACACAAGCACCCGCCACCGATCCAACACCCGACACAACAAACGAAACCAAAACCCATCAACACAAAAAGAAACCCAAAATCGAGAAAAGAAAAGAGGAGAGGGAGCAAGAGTACTCACCCGTGCTCGTGGTTCTTCTCCCCTTCCCGACTGGAGCGGCGGCGGCGGCGTGCTCCAGTCGCGACGAGGGAACTGACGGTGGAGACGGCTCGCGATTTGTGGAGGGGAATGAAGAACAAGGGCGGCGGCGAGAAGGCGACAAGGAAGGCGAGAATAATCTGGGGAAAGGAGTAGCAGGAGAGGGGAGGAGAAGAGGGAGAGAGAGAGAAAGAAGAAGGAGAAGGAAGGTGGGAGCGGCGACAAGGAGAAAAGAGAAAAAGAAAAGAAAAGAAGGAGAAAAGAAGAAGAAAAGAAGAGGGCTCGGGCTAGGGTTTGGCCGCCCTAGTGGACGACCCGTCGTCCGCTTAGGCGCGGTCAACCCCCCTTGCCTGGTCAACGCGCTTTCTTTTTTTTTTTCAAAACGACGTAGTTTCGATTGAAACCACGTTAAACTTCGCGTTTCACCCCGATCTCGAATTCGTTTCCCACGGGACCCGAACCATGAACAATACCAACTTAAAATTGACATTTCCAAGGTATAATAATTTATTTCCTCGACTAAAACTCAAAAATACCTCAAGGGTAAAATTGGAATAAAAATTCCATAAATCCAATTATGAAAAATCCGGGGCGTTACAGCCATCGTCTGCAAACCGAGGTGAGCAGCAGCCGTGAACGACCCGAGTGCAGGACGAGCTGGGTCGGGTGACCCGTTTCCTTGCGGGTCTTGTGTAGTGCGGGCCTGGACTGACCACGCGTGGGCCTGCTGGGTGCGCGGGCCTACTGTGGCCTTGGCTTGGGCTCGCGGTCCGGGCCTGCTGCGCCTAGTTTGTCCTGTTGGCCTGGGCTTCCCTGGGTTTGGGCTGGGCTTGGACATATAGGCCCAGTCCGAAATTAAATTAAAAAAAAAAGAAAAGAGAGAATAAAATCTGGAAAAAAATTTAATGGAGGAAAAATAACAATAGGGTTTATATTTTGGGAAATAAATTATGGAATATGATTTTGAAATAATATTTAGAGAAAATAATTTTGGAAAGAGGATTATTAAGATAATAAAATACCGGAATAATATCCGGGTATAGGTATAGGTATAGAATGGTATTTTGGCACTTGAAATAAATGGTGAATAATGATGATAATGGAAATTGATCCGGGGAGTAACCGAGTCGAGTCAGTATTTATTTTTCGATACACAATATTAGCATGGCATTTGCATATCATCTTATGTGTGCATATTATTTGATTGATATAGGAGCCGGTAACGAACAGTTTGCTGAGGAACCAGACTTGGAATCTGTTGGACAATTCCATAATTGAGTAATCGGCTAAGGTGAGGATGGATAACCTTTGTTATGTTGTCTGTAATACTTGTGTGCTTTGTTGTTTGTTTGAACTGCTGAGATATTCACTGTTGGTTATCGATTGCTGTGATTATTGCTGTTGTGATTGTTGGACTGTGATATTGATTCTGTGGATATTATGCTGAGTTTGATGTTGAACTATTGACTGTGGATAATTGAGAAATGGTAATTGGAAATTGGAAGTTGGAATTGATATGAGATGATGATATAATTGTCATGTGGAAAGTAGTGGTACGACCCGATGGTTTGAAAATTAATTTTGGGATGCTATGGTCGGCTACTTGGATTGGTTATTTGGTTTGGTTGACATGTTGATGCCTGTGGTTGGGGTATACCAAATACCCAGTGGTTCGGATATACCGAATATCCGGTTGGCATGATGATGCCTGTGGTTGGGGTATACCGAATACCCAGTGGTTTGGATATACCAAATACCCAGTTTTGGGTTGTTGAACCCGGTATGGTAAGAATGGTATGGTTCTCTTTGACCTAGCATCCGGAATTAATTGATAACCTAGTACGACCCTAGCTTGTCCAGTGATGGGGGCCCGGAAAATAAAATTGGAAATTATGTTAAGTATTCTTTTGGTCTTGGCTCAGTCTTATTTGAGATGTGCTGTTGTTTTGCTTGTGTTTGCTTTACTTTATTACGGTTGCTTGCATATCACTGTTTATCCTTCGTCGGTGAGCACTTCGGACTCACCCCTCGCCTGCGGGGTTTCATCCCGTAGGTTAAGTTGTTTCGTAGTTCAGGTACGATGTTCGATGGCTGCTGCTTTCTTCTCCACCTGACTCTGGATCCATACCTCCGCTGCATGTGCTTAAAGTCTTCCGCTGCTGTTCTGTTGCATATGATGCTGTATTATATTTCTGCTGCTGTGATTGCTTGTTCATATGACTTTGAGGTTGTTTGTCACTCTGCCTCTGTTGCTTGCTCTTTTCTCGCTGTTATATATTGTGAGCTGTGAGCTGCTGAATAATGGTCCCCGTGTTGGGTGATGGTTGTTGTATTTGTTTTCCAGTTGTACATACGGGTTGTTGTACTGTATTCCCTATCAATAAGAATAGTTTCGGCACGTGTTTACTGTGTTACGGTAAATACGGGTCGGGGCGCTTCAGTTTGGTAGCGGAGCAGGCAGTAGGTCATTAGGGATATGATTGTGATTGCATGATTGCTTGTTTGTGCGTAAGATCTGTCATGATATGATATGCATACATACATTCTCATATAGGTACGAATGGATCCGGTTGGAGGGAATCAGCATGCTGAAGTTCACCTAGATGACGATCAGGTATCGGTGGATCAACCGCAACAAGTTGCGGGAGGCCCAGAACACCCTGCGAATATTCCTTTGGGAGACCCTACGCAGATGTTAAATGTGGTAACTCAGAACCTGCATAGGCAAGATGCTAGAGATGCCCGTATCGATGCTATGGAAGCTCGGGAACAGGAAAACCAGGGACCTGTTGAGGATCCAGTGTATATGAAGCTGGAAAAGCTTGGGGCTGAGGTTTTCACCGGTATCACTACACCACAGGATGCTGATCGGTGGCTCAGACAGATAAACAGGTTATGCTGAGGCTGACATGCAGGAATGACAGGTGGGCCAGAAACGCTGCTGCCATGTTCCGAGGCGATGCCGTCGATTGGTGGGAGTCTACCACCAGGGACATGCCGACACCTATCACTATGCCGTGGAATCAGTTCATGGACATGTTCCGAAGGAAGTTTGTTTCTGAGGTATACCAGGATCAGCTGAGACGAGAGTTCCTAGGATTGCAACAGGGACCAGATCAGACAGTCAATGATTATGAGATCAAGTTCAACCGCCTGTCTATTTATGCCAGTGAGTTTGTAGCTACTCCGGAGGCCAGATGTAAACGTTTCTGGGATGGTCTTCGATCTGGCATCCAGACAGTTATGGGGTGCAAAGTCTATGAGACTTACCAGGACCTGCTGACAGATGCCCTGAGAGCTGAGATTATTTGGCTGGGTAATGAGAGGGAGCAACAAGAGATCCGTAAGAGGCAAGCTGCACAGAGTTCGGAGGGACAGAACAAGAGGTTCCAGACACCTGCTAACCGATCAGGGTATGGACAGAGCCGTTCTATGCCAGTGAGTCAGGGACGTGGATGGAACAACAATACCTACAACCGAGGCAGCTCTTGGACTCAGTCCGGAGGGACTTCAACTGGGGATACTCGCCCGAGACTTCCTCTGTCTCAGGTGAGGTGCTATGAGTGTAACGAAGTTGGGCACTACCGATATGCTTGGCCCAAGTTGGGAAAATCTGGAGGTACAGCACCTACTCAGACGGTGCAAGCTTCAGCTGTCAGTGTTCCTAGTGGTTCTGGAGTTGGCCGAGGCCGAGGACGTGGAGCTGTTCCTGCTAGGACCCAGTCAGCCATGAATCAGAGTGCAGCTATGCCGAGAGCATTTGTTATCACCGCGGAAGAGGATCCAGAGAATGTCGATATCATAGCAGGTACTTTTACAGTCTTTGGTAGTACTACATATACTTTGATTGATCCTGGTGCTACGCATTCTTTTGTTGCGTAAAGTTTTGCAATACAACATAACTGTACGGAAGAAAATTTAACTTGTCCGGTGAGGGTTAGGTTACCTGCCGGTATAGTGGTCAGATTAACCCATGTGTGCAGAGACGTTTCTCTTTCGTACAATAATGAGGTTTTTCTCGCACGGTTAGTTGTGATGAACATGGGAGGTTTCGATATCATTCTGGGGATGGATTGGTTGTCGAGGTACAGTGCTTTGGTAAACTATCGAACCAAGGAAGTGTTGTTGACTTTCGATGGTGGACGACAAGTTCTGTTGACAGGTATTGGGAGAGTTGCTACTACATGTAGTATCTCTGCTAACCAGGATGTCGGAATGAAGCCGCATGGTCCAGATGCCTTGTTGACTCACATCAAAGGCGAAGATGCTTAGATTCTGATTTTGGGGGACATCATAGTTGTCAAAGAATTCCCAGATGTATTTCCGAAGGAGTTACCAGGATTGCCACCTGACAGGAAAGTTGAGTACACTATCGACTTGATGCCAGGAGTGACACCTATTTCGATGGCACCGTATCGGATGGTACCAACAGAGCTTCAGGAGTTGAAGAAACAGTTGGATGAGCTATTAGAGAAAGGTTTCATCAGACCTAGTACATCACCTTGGGGATCACCAGTTCTATTTGCGAAGAAGAAAGACGGCAGTTTGCGCATGTGTGTAGACTACCGACAGTTGAACAAAGTGACAGTGAAGAACAAGTATCCGCTTCCCAGGATTGATGATCTTTTTGATCAGTTACAGGGAGCTACCGTGTTTTCCAAGATTGATCTTCGGTCTGGATATCACCAAGTCAAGATTGCAGAGAAGGACATACCGAAGACAGCCTTCCGCACTCGGTATGGTCATTTTGAGTTCACAGTGGTTCCTTTTGGCCTGACCAACGCACCTGCAGTTTTCATGTGCTTGATGCACTTGGTCCTGAACGAGTTCTTGGATAAGTTCGTGGTAGTCTTCATCGACGATATTCTGATATACTCCAAGAACAGGGAAGAACATGAAGAGCACCTGAGGGTAGTACTACAGAGGTTGCGAGAGAAAGAGTCGTATGCCAAGTTCAGCAAGTGCGAGTTCTAGCTTGAAGAAGTAGCATTCCTTGGACATGTTGTATCCGGGGATGGAATTAAGATTGACCCTGCTAAAGTAAAAGCTGTTCTAGAGTGGGAGCCGCCCAAGACGGTACCCGAAGTCAGAAGTTTTCTTGGCCTTGCAGGATATTACTAGAGGTTCATCGAGGGTTTTTCTTTGATAATGATGCAACAACAACCCTAGAATTCCACTAGGATCACCTCTGCAACTAATTGATCCCAAAGACCTCCAATCTCCAATCAAACTAGGATTTAGTATCCCTATTCTTCACCTCCTAAACTCAAAGGATTAGGCAACAAACAATTAGGAATACAAGGAATTGATCAATCGCCACAAGTAAATTACTTGATAAGAAAAATCAATCCTAAAGAGTAAAGCCAAGAGAATCGCTCTCTTGTTTTTGATTGAATCTTTCAACCAAGATGAACAACAAAGGAAAGCATTTAGCTTCCTTAGAATTCACTCAAATTTCATGTATGTAATCTCATGTATAATCTGATTTCAAACTTGATACATGGTTGGCTTTTATAGAAGCCAAAAAGCAAAGGATTGAATTGAAAATACAAGCACTAAACATCTTTTGTTTTCTTTAATGCACACCAACCACACTAACACCAACCACACTAGTGGGAATCTTTAGCTCCAAAGTGGATTTTCCAACCTGAAAATGAATAGTAAACGCCAGCCGTGAATAGTAATTTCCGTCAGTGAATAGTAATTTCCGGTTGAACGGTAAAAATGGCTACTTTTGACTTGAATCCTTCAAATTGCTCACAAACTTAGGAATCTCTTTAAATTCATCTCCGAACTTATCCAACTTATCTTCTTGCAACTCCCGATTGACCCAAGCTTGAGCATAATGTAACATGTGATTCTTTATCTTCTTCAATCGAGCCCTCGTGATTGGTCCTTGAGGTAAGCTAATAGCGCCATCATGATCTTGAGTTCCACTTGGTACTGGCTTGCTTGTATCATTCCCCCCTTCCTCAAAAGGATTCGTCCTCGAATCTGTCCCTGCATTATCAAAGGGAGAAAGATCAGAAACGTTAAAAGTAGCACTTACTGCATACTCACCAGGCAGATCTATTTTGAAGGCATTGTTATTGATGCGATCTAGGACTTGAAAATGACCATCTCCCCTCGCTTCCAACTTTGATTTCCTTTGCTGAGGAAACCTTTCCTTCCTAAAGTACACCCAAACCCAATCACCAGGCTCAAACTTGACTAGCTTGCGCCCTTTGTTGGCCCATTGTGCCACTTTAGCATTCTTCGCTTCGATGTGCTTGCGAGCTGTCTCATGTATGGATTGAACCAACTTTGCTTTTTGTTGCCCATCTACATTGACAAGCTCATTCAAAGGTAAAGGCAACAAATCCAAGGGGGTTAGTGGATTAAAACCATACACAATCTCAAACGGAGAATATCCGGTAGAAGAATGAATGCTCCTATTATAGGCAAACTCTATCAATGGCAAACAATCTTCCCAAGTTTTCAAGTTCTTACCCACAACGGCACGCAATAAAGACCCTAAAGTCCTATTGACCACTTCAGTTTGGCCATCAGTCTGAGGATGACAAGCAGTAGAAAACAACAACTTGGTCCCTAATTTATTCCACAACACACGCCAAAAGTGACTCAGAAATTTAGTATCTCTATCAGAAACAATTGTCCTAGGAATGCCATGCAAACGGACTACATCCCTAAAGAACAATTCAGAAACATGAGACGCATCATCAGTCTTATGACAAGCAATAAAATGAGCCATCTTACTAAACCTGTCAACCACAACAAAGATGCTATCTCTACCTTTCCTAGTCCTAGGCAATCCTACCACAAAATCCATAGAAAGATCAGTCCAAGGATGAGTAGGAACAGGCAAAGGTGTATACAACCCATGAGGTTGCACTCTAGATTTGGCATGTCGACATGCCACACAGCTACTACAAACCTGCTCAACATTCTTTTTCATGTTAGGCCAATAAAAATATTCCTGCAGAATGTCAAGAGTTTTAGCAACACCAAAGTGACCCATCAAACCACCATCATGTGACTCCCTAGTCAACAGCTCACGCATAGAACAAGATGGAATGCAAAGTTTTCCCTCACGAAATAAATATCCATTATCTCTATAAAACTTTTGAAATCCAGATTGTTCACATGCAACAAATACATTAGCAAAGTCAGAATCAGAGGGATACAACTCCTTGATATACTCAAATCCCACCAACTTAGAACTAAGAGAAGAGAGTAGAGCATACCTCCTGGATAATGCATCAGCAACTACATTATCCTTACCCTGTTTGTACTTGACAACATAGGGAAAAGTCTCAATGAACTCCAGCCACTTTGCATGCCTTTTTCCCAGCTTCCCTTGGCCCTTTAGGTGCTTTAAACTCTCGTGATCAGTGTGAATCACGAATTCCTTTGGCCAAAGGTAGTGCTGCCATGTCTGTAACGCTCTCACTAATGCATACAGCTCCTTGTCATAAGTGGAATAGTTGAGTTGAGCACCCTTCAACTTCTCACTGAAATAGGCAATCGGCCTTTTTTCCTGCAAAAGAACAGCACCTATGCCTATACCAGAAGCATCACACTCAACCTCAAAAGTAGAATCAAAGTTAGGCAACTTAAGAATGGGAGCAGAGCACAATCGATCTTTCAGAGTCGAGAATGCCTTTTGTTGTGCATCTCCCCATTTAAATCCCACTTCCTTCTTGACAATATCATTCAAAGGAGCAGCAATAGTACTGAAATCTTTTACAAACCTCCTATAAAAACTAGCAAGGCCATGAAAAGATCTCACCTCAGAGATAGAAGTAGGAGTCGGCCATTCTCTGATAGCCCTTACCTTCTCTTGGTCGACTTCTATTCCCCTGGAACTAACCACATATCCAAGAAAGATAACACTATCCATGCAAAAAGTACACTTCTTAAGCTTGGCAAATAATTTCTCAGCCCTAAGTGCATCCAATACAAGCTTAAGATGTTCCAAATGTTCTTCAACACTTTTGCTATAGATAAGAATGTCATCAAAGTACACAACAACAAATTTGCCAATGAAATACCGCAAGACATGATTCATTAGATGCATAAATGTACTAGGTGCATTAGTCAAACCAAACGGCATCACTAACCATTCATACAATCCAAATTTAGTCTTAAATGCAGTTTTCCATTCATCTCCTATTTTCATGCAAATCTGATGATACCCACTCATGAGATCAATCTTAGTAAAAATGCATGCACCATGTAATTCATCAAGCATGTCATCTAACCTAGGAATGGGATGGCGATACTTTACCGTTATTTTATTGACAGCTCGACAGTCAACGCACATCTGCCAAGTGCCCTCCTTCTTTGAAACAAGAATTACGGGTACAGCACATGGTGAGAGGCTCTCTCGAATTAGCCCCTTAGAAAGCAAGTCCTCTACTTGTCTTTGTATCTCCTTTGTCTCCTCCGGATTGGCCCTATATGCTGGCCTATTTGGAATTTGGGCACCCGGAATAAAGTCAATCTGATGCTCAATGCCCCTAAGTGGTGGCAATTCCCTACGCATTTCCTCCGGAAAGACATCACTGTAGTCCTGCAAAAGAGAAACAATACAACTAGGCAATTCTTGGTCAAGGTCAGCTGTACTAAAATAAGTTCCCTTATACAAGAGTACCAAAATCTCTCGTTTGTTCTCACAAGCTACCCTCAAATCCCTCGAACTTGCATAGAAATTTTCCCTCTTTTTCTCACTCAGTTTTTGCTCTCTTTTTGCAAAGCCCTCGGTTTTCCCCTCAACCACACTGAGTTTGGCTAAACCAATCACCTTTTCCTTCTTCTAAGCCTCCACAGACTAGTGCATAAACAACTGATCCTCATAGACATCCTTGGGAGATAGTGGCGCAAGCACTACCTTCCTTTCACCCATGGTGAATGTGTACCTATTCGTATGACCTTCATGCAGCACCCTTCGGTCATACTGCCATGGCCTTCCCAACAAGATGTGGCACGCCTGCATAGGTACAACATCACATAAAACCTCATCGGAGTACTTCCCAATGGTGAAGGAAATAAGTACCTGACCCGTTACTTTGATCTCGCCACTGTCATTAAGCCACTGAAGCTTGTATGGCCTTGGATGTTTTTGAGTTTTTAGCCCCATCTTCTCCACTAACATGGTACTCACGACATTGGTGCAACTTTCCCCATCTATGATCATGCTACAGGGCTTGTCTTGTACCAAACATCTAGTGTGAAAGATGTTCTCCCTTTGCTCAATTCCTTCTTCCTTCTGCTGAATATTGAGCATCCTCCTGGTCACATATAACTTCTGAACCACCTCCTCTGGTTCAACAAACTCATCGTCTGCATCCTCCAACTCAGGCATGTCAGCTAGTGCTGGATCAACATAGGGCTCCTCCCTCTCATCATCAGAGTACACCTCTCCATGCTCAGTGGTAAGCATCACCCTCTTATTCGGGCATTGAGAAGCATAATGTCCCAATCCCATGCACTTAAAACACTTCACATTTCTAGTCTTATCCTGAGCTTTTGTTGGTGCATTGGGAGTCTTTTGTTCAGCCAGTTTCTGTCCCTCCCTGGGTCTCCAAGGGATCGACTTAGGTGTGTCACGTAAATATTCCATTCCAAAAAAAAGAGAAAGTTCGCCTCGCCTCACATCCCTGCAAATAACCGATAGTCGAGAACAGGCTTACTTGAGCTCCACACTTCCTGCTTGGTGTATCTTGCATTGGCACTCCAATTGGTATAACTAGAAGGTTTTCCATAGGTCTTTCTCTTGAATTGCCTTTCAATCTTAGAAGCTAGAGCTACCATCTCCTCAATTTCTGCATAATGTTGTAGCTCCAGAATATTAGCAATATCCTTGTTCAACCCATAGTAAAACCTTGACATGGTGGTCTCCTCATCCTCCTCAATTCCAGCTTGATGCATAGTCATCTCAAGTGCTTTCCAGTTGATAGCCTCCTGCAAGTATACAGGGTGTTGTAGTACCAAGGTCGTCTCACAGGGATCTTTGCTAAGTACTATTAACAGTGTGATATATGATTATCTAGAAAATAAAGCCTCAAAGAGGAGTCGATTGAATGGTGTAATAAACTTGGAAAAGAAAACAACAAGAATAATAAATGAGATGACAGTGATGAGAAAACACCTAGGAGTTCGGGGAATCCCTTGCCACAATTTCCATGCAATTAAGTGCAACACAACCAAGCCGTGTTCTGTCACTACATGACCTGCCTGTGTAGATCTGATATTAAATCCTAAAAATACTCTTCTTTGAAAGAACCGGTAAACTCAACTAGATCAATAGCCTACTTCCGTAAGCCGTAAAACCCCTTTCTAATATATCTCCACTATCCATTCTGCCAGTGTTAAAATAAATTAAGAGCTTTAAGTTCTTACCTTTAAGTCTCCAATAGAAAGCACGCCCCTCCCGAGGTCGGTTCCTAAAGCCCGGTCTAAGGTTTTCTATAGGAAACTGACGCTGTCACTTAACAGTCTCCTATTATGGATTTAAGCTAATTGTTGATCAGGCAACTAACTTAATTGAGCATCAAAGACCGGATCAAAGAAGAAT
>JAKUCV010005035.1:23076-35035 GCA_028386065.3 Turnera subulata | reverse complement strand
AGCTAAAGGCTGTCTGTCTCAAGTTTGTTGCAATGCCAGAAAATCTAAGAGGTTATTCTTCTTTATCGTGTCATGTACTTGTATTGATTTGGTTGCATGCTATTCAATGTAGAAAGGACAATTTTTCATTTTTTTAGGCAAAACTATTTTGAGTACTCAACTCTGAGTGCTGCACAAAGCTAGACCAGCATTTTGATCCCGTGATTATTGCATTTAAGTACTAGATGTTTAGACGAATTATTGATGGCGTTGCAATTCAGTGCTTCCTTTGAGTTTACTGATGGAAGAGTGGCTGGGGAGCTCTTTTTCTTATTTCTGGCAGAGCTGTTATTGCTCTGCCCACCATGAAGTTGAATGCATTTGCATGTGGACAATAGTAGGCAATTATTGGATGCTGAGTCATGCAGGAATAGAATTGAATTGGTTTACAATGAAAAGTTTTGATGCTTTGGTTTTTGTCATGCATAAGACCTTGCTGATATTTTTTTTTTTTTCTTTCCAGCCGTGATGCAAACAGATGGGTTCGAGTATTTGAAGGAAAGTTGCCCCTCCGTCCTCACTGAACTCTTGCAATACGTTGCTAGAGTCAGCGAACACTCCCTAAATGCTTGCAGATATGGGGCTGAAGCTATACTTGATGGAAGTGATGTCAATGGGAGGCGGGTGAAGCAAAGGGTATAGGAAGGACTCAATTCCATGCATATTGTAGCAGTCAAAAAAAAAGCCAGGAAGAGACAGAATTTCTAGGACTAGAAATGATATTCAACAATTTAGTTTGTATGATATGTAAAATCAGTTGTTTGCTTTGGTGTCCATGGCTGGGGTGTATGATTTGTAGGTTTCATATTGTACATTGGCCTTTATTTTTTTTTCTTTAAAGTTTCTTGTTTCCTTGGATGATTTTAGATTTGGTTGCCCCGCATAATATTCGATAAACGATCATACATTTGCTTGTGTTATTTTGTTTATTTTTTGTGTTTATAAGGGGATACTGTGGCAGCATGGCCGTCTTAAACTATTACTCTTCCAAGAAACTATTATTCTTCAAGAAACTATTATTCTCTCTCGATTCTGGATTTGATTTGGATTCCTTTTGTTCTTATTTGTCTCCCCCACTAAAACAAAAACAAAACTAGTTTGGGCGTGTTTGAAACTAATTTCTCTTTTTTGGTTTTGAGAATAGATTTCAAAAATTATCTTAAAAAACTATTCTCAAGGACAAAACAAATTTTGAATGGCTATTTGGAAAGTCGGTTTTGGTCTTTTTGGATATTGGTTTTAGAAACCCATCTTCTCCACATCATTACTCTTATTTTTTCCAGTTGTAAAAAAACAAAAGAAATAAAATGAGATGCCAATAAGAAACCAATTGCACCAGAGAAGAAACCGGAGCAAAACGGCAGCGGCGGCAAGAAGGGAGGTTGGGTTGGTGGTACATGAGAAAATAGATGATTAAGGGATCTAAGGAGGGTGAAAAGAGAAGGTGAGGAAGATGTTAGGGATTCTGTGATGAAAAGGCTGGTTGTGAAGGTTAGTGGTGGTCGACAGACTTGAGAAGAAGATAAACATAAAACTGTCATTTCAGATCTGGTTGGAGAAGAATGCGCACTTTTTTATTTACAAAATTACCACCAGTTTGTTTTGAAAATACTGGAAATATCATTTTGTTGTTTCCAAATTTTTGTTTTCAAAAACAAATATGAGAGAACTATTTTTGAAAACAAATCGTAAAAAAACCTGCCAAACAAGATCTTTCTATTTTTGAGAACAATGAAAACAAAAAAACAGTTTTGGAAACCACTTTCAAACAGGCCCTAAGAGTTAGGACAAAACATTTGTATAGCGTGTGTGATGAGATCTTCCTTTTTTACTGTAATATGGTTACAGAGTTATTGTTTTCGGCATGGATTTGGATGGATGGTTACATAGTAATCGTTTTGGTCATGAATTTGGATGAATGTGTTTTTTTAAAAAGAAAAATTAAAAGAAGTCGATATAATAATCAGTTAAAGATAAAAATAAGGCCCAAATACAACACCAGGAGCAATGTAATGTCCCAATACCTTTTTTATCCAATCCATTTAGCCCAAATAAAAATTAAAATAGACTTTTGGGCTGACTAATTTGGGGCATATATATCACAGCATAGCACCAAGAAGTTGAAAACACAACCTGAAACCCTAATCAAACGAACAATGTACTCACTGCCTTCTGCCGCAGCAAGCCCCCACGCCTATTTATTGTCCAATCCCAGCTATCGTTTGCCCTAAACCGCCTATCGGCTGCCCAATACCGAAACGTTTAGTCAAGCGACAAATAGCGGAGAAGCGGTCTTGGGCAGTTGATAGGCGTGTTTTGGGCAGGGTGGCTGAAACTGGATCTAAAAGCCAGAGAGGGAAGATGAAGCTGCCACAACAGTTTCCGCATAAAGCAGCATCCCCACCTTTCTTTTACTCTTAAACAAACACTCCAACGTCCAACGAAATCTTCCGAGCATTTGGGTTGAAATGGTGGATCATCTTGTCTTGGTTTGAAGCCAAATGTGTTATTGTTTTCACCACTGGTATTATTAACGAGGTTTATATTTTGCTGCATGGATGCTAATTTATCCTATTAACCTGCAAATGATTGCAATGGTGCATTTTAGTATTTCATAGATTGTAATGATATATTTATCCGTTTCTAGTAAAATCTCAGCAAATGATGAACACACAATGCAGAATCGGACTACATCTAAGATTTTATTAACTTTGCGGGATGAAATTCTATCAGTTAAAATGGCTTGCAATTGTTAAAATTTAGCCTACCAGAAATGAGAGAGGAACACCTTAGTAGCGGACTGGTAATGCTCCTTGCTTGGTTCCACAGATTTGGATGAGCTGCTGCACATGAGAATCAGGTAATCTAGCCTTCTATCTTTTATTGCTACATACTACTGGTCTATGTGCTGAATTCTTGATTTAATATTCGTCATTCTTCTTCAGCTCAATCTATTCGTGGTGTTGTCTCTTTTGGTTCCTTCTGACTCCCCCATCTTCACTACAATTAGGCCTTCAAGCTTTCTCCCTGCCTCCAACGGGAGGAATTCTTACAGAGGCTGCAGAGCCATATAGACATTGCTTGTGACAGTTCAATCCCTGAGCACCAGGTATCCTTCATGCTGCGCACACCATGTTGATCACCGACATAGTGAAGGGTTCGCACCAGTTCAAGATCACGGCCTATTCTGAAGTGAAAGCTAGAACAGAGAAAGATAGGAAACCAGAGGGGAATGGTTCTTTTATTCCACGACTGCCACTAGTACTGGAATACAAGCTAAGAAATACAATTCTAGAAAAGTAACTAAGAAGGGGATGAGAGAAAGAGAACTTTTCTGCTAACTAAATCCTTACCCAACAAGAATACCCACTAGCTATTTAACCAACGCTCCCCGAGTTTTACGCTCATTCCGTTACCTGTCTGCCATCATGGCTTTTAGCGCACAAATCCTTCCAACCTTCTAGAGGGGAACCTTTCACACTTGCTTCTTCTAGGGCCTTCTGTAGAATGGGCCTCGACGGCTCCAGCCTCAACGTCCAACTCCTCTATTTGGGCTTCATTGGTAATAGGCTCCTCAGTCTGCTCCATAGTTAGGCCCTCAATCACAACATTACTCTCAGCCTGAAAGCGAACCTTGTCCTCAAGGTTCAAAGAATGAAAGCTACGGCATAGCTGATCTTTATTCTCCTAAGTAGCCTCTTCCGGAGCTAAGCCCTCCCAGCGAACCAGCCATTACTCACATTGCTGGCCTGATTCATGGATAAAACGCCGCTGGAGGATCTCTGCAGGTTGAAGAATCATAGTAGCCGTAGAATCCACCAAATGAAGAGGAGTGATCTGATGTTCTGGAATGCCATTACATTTCTTCAAGAGAGATATATGGAATACGGGGTGAATGCGTGCAGCCTCCGGTAAGTTAAGCTCGTATGCAACTACTCCAATATGCTGAACAACCTGAAAAGGTCCAAAATACCAATGACCAAGCTTGCTATGCCTTCACAACCTCACAGAGTTCTGCCTATAAGGCTGGAGCTTAACATACACCCAGTCACCAACAACAAATTCCAATTCCCTCCTGTGCTGGTCTGCAAAGTTTTTCATTCGAGCCTGAGACTGCTGCAAGTTTAGTTTCAGAGAACGCAATAGCTCATCTCGCTGCAACATTTGAGCTTCCACCAAAGAGTTCCCGGCTGATCCTTTGACATAACGAACTATTGTGGGAGGTGACCGACCATACAAAATCTGAAAAAGAGGCATTTTAGCCGAGGTCTGAAAAGCAGTATTATACCAATACTCCGCCCACGGTAACATGGTCATCCAGGTATTCGGAGTTTCAGCCACAAAACAGCGGAGGTACATCTCTAGACACTTGTTTAGGACCTCGGTTTGACCATCAGTTTGGGGATGGTATGCACTGCTAGGAGAGAGAGTAGTGCCATGAAGGCGACGGATTTCCTTCCAGAATGCATTAAGAAAACGAGGGTCACGGTCAGAAATAATGGAGACAGGAATTCCATGGAGTCGAACGATCTTTTTGACAAACAATCTGGCCACATCCTCCGAAGAGAAATTTGTAGGTAACCCCACAAAATGTTCATACTTAGAGAGCCTATCTACCACCACCCAAATGGTTGTCTTCCCTTGAGAGGAAGGTAAACCAGTGATGAAATCCATGGAAATACTCTCAAATACCAACTCAGGGATAGGTAATGGTTGCAACAACCCAGCTGGACTAAGAAATGAGTCCTTCATCTGTTGGCAAATAGCGCAATTAGAGACCAGTTGCTGGACATCCTTTCGCATGCCCTTCCAATAGAAGTTCGAAGACAGCCTATGAAATGTCCGTGTAATTCCAGCATGTCCCCCAATAGGTGTAGCATAAAATTCAGTAATTAATTGCGACCAGAGATGAGAATCAGTAGGAACCACTAACCTGTCCCGAAACAACATTAATCCATCTTTGAACTGAAATCCAGGTAGAGTAGATGGGTCTAATTGGAGCTGACACTGATATGCCAATAGTTCCTGGTGCTGCTGATTTGCTTCCCTTAGTTGGGGAATAACTGAAACTGTTGCTTGTGTTATTTCCATAAAAATTACTGGGATACGAGATAATGTGTCAGCAGCAGTATTTTATGCCTTGGGCGATAAAAAATCACGAAATCATACCCCAAAAGTTTACTAAGCCATTTTTGCTGCTCCGGGGTCTGGATCACTTGGTTAGTAAGATTCTTTAAGGAGTGTACGGTCAGTGATAATGGTAAACTTGCGCCCTAGAAGGTACTGCCGCCATTTTGCCACGGCCTGAGTAATAGCAAACATCTCTCGATGGTAAGTAGAGGCCTTCTGCATTTGAGGACAAAGTTTCTGCGAGAAATAAGCTATTGAATGCTTCTCTTGAGATAGAACTGCACCGATTCCGCTACCTGAGGCATTAGTCTCCAGCTCAAACGGTTTAGAAAAGTCAGGTAATCGAAGTACAGGGGTGGTACTTAAAAGTTGTTTTAAATTAATAAAAGCAGCTGCAGCATCATCTGACCAACAAAAGTTGTCTCCCTTTAAAAGATCAGTAAGAGGACCAGCAATTTGTGCAAAATGATGGATGAATCTCCTGTAGTACCCGGCTAACCCCAAGAAACTACGAAGTGCTCGAACTGTTTTCGGTGTTGGCCATTGTTGAATGGCTGTGATCTTTTCCGGGTCTACTGCAATACCCTCACTGGATATGATGTGCCTCAAATAAGCCAACTTTGTTTGCCCAAACAAACACTTGGTCTCCTTTGCCACTAATTTTTCGGTACGCAGAACCTCAAGAACCGCACGAACATGCTGCAGATGGGACTCCCAAGAGACACTGTATTCTAGAATATCATCGAAAAACACCAGCACAAATTTTCGAAGAAAATGGCGCAGAACGGCATACATAGTGGCCTGGAAGGTAGAGGGTGCATTTGACAGTCCAAATGGCATTACCAAGAACTCGTAATGGCCGTCATGGGTACGAAAAGCTGTCTTCTCCACATCCGCTGGCTGAATCCGGATTTGGTGACATCCCGCCAATAAATCAAGCTTGGAAAAGTAACAAGCCCTATGCAGCTCATCAAATAGTTCATCTATAGATGGAATTGGGAATTGATCACGAATGGTCACAGTATTCAGGGCGCGATAGTCAACGCAGAAGCGCCATGTGCCATCCTTTTTGCATACCAGCAAGACCGGAGAGGAGAAAGGACTAGTGCTAGGCCTGATAATACCTTCCGTGAGCATGTCAGCAACCATCTTTTCCATTTCTTGCTTTTGAAAATGCGGATATCGGTAAGGACGCACATTCACAGGTGCAACATTGGGAACCAAAGGAATCCTATGATCTTGCGCACGAGGGGGTGGCAGCCCCTGTGGCTTAGTAAAAACATCTTTATAGTCATCTAAAAGGAGTTGTAGCACAAGCCTTTAGCACGCTTATCTGCGATTTCCGCTGGGGTTAGCTTGCGGAGGGGGACTTTGGGATTGCGAAGAAGAGAAGAGGCAGATGTCAGCAACGTCGTTGAAGAAGGGATAGGATGCGATTTAGGAGTGGGCAGCAAAGGGGGTGAAATACCCAAAGTGGGCTTAAGCAAGCCTTTAGCCAAGGCAAGACGCTGCTCATATACATGTGCAAGGCGGATCGCCTCATCCAAATCTGAGGGTTGGGCCACCAGCAACTCAGTTTTAATGTCAGCCCGCAGCCTAGAGATAAAACACTAGACCAAGTAGGCCGGAGGAAGATACATGGTCTTGTTGGTGAGGGCTTCAAAACGGGCCTGGTATTCACTAACTGTAGTCGATTGAGTCAAGTTAGACAAACGGCCCTCCGGCGACTCAAGCTCTTTGGAACAGAATCGCTTGATCAAAGCAACCGTAAAAGGGTCCCAACCGGCCAGCTGACGATTATGATGCATCCATTGAAACCATTCAGCCGCATCATCTGCCAGATAAAATGATGCGATCGTTAAACGATCCTCATTGCAGATGTGATAAAAATCAAAATAACGATTTGCAAGGAATACCCAGTTTTCGGGGTTCATACCAGAGAAACGTGGAAGCTCCACTGGAGCTGGTTTGTGGCGGCCAAAGGGACTAAGTCCCGGGGAAGGATCCGAGGTAGCAAAAGCCACAGCTTTGGAGGAAGAAGGTGGAGAAGGGGGTGACACCGAGAGGGCGTTTACTTTCCCCAACAACTCCTTGAGTGTAGAATGGATACCATCAACGTCGCGCCGAAGCTTGAGGTTGGCCTCCGTGTTAGCTTTCACCGAGTCCTCCAAGAGCTTGAAACGGGTGCCCTCTGCCATGAATGCAAAGGGTCAATGAAAGCACCAATGAAGTGAAATCTAGAACAAAGAAAAATAGGAAACCAGAGGGGAATGGTTCTTTTATTCCATGACTGCCACTAGTATTGGAATACAAGCTAAGAAATACAATTCTGGAAAAGTAACTAACAAGGGGATGAGAGAAAGAGAACTTTTCTGCTAACTAAATCCTTACCCAACAAGAATACCCACTAGCTATTTAACCAACGCTCCCCGAGTTTTACGCTCATTCCGTTACCTGTCTGCCATCATGGCTTTTAGCGCACAAATCCTTCCAACCTTCTAGAGGGGAACCTTTCACGCTTGCTTCTTCTAGGGCCTTCTGCAGAATGGGCCTCGACGGCTCCAGCCTCAACGTCCAACTCCTCTATTTGGGCTTCATTGGTAATAGGCTCCTCAGTCTGCTCCATAGTTAGGCCCTCAATCACAACATATTCTTTATCCAAAGGGCTTGGGATCGGGAAGTACATAGCCCACGATACGTTCAATGTGGGGGACGCTATTCTTGTGCGATTTACGTTTACCAGACGGGGATCGGGTGGAGGATAATTCCGCCGCCTATGTGTCGTTGTTCATTGCCCTGGTCAGCGAAGGGACTGATGTGAGGGCGCTTTTCCAGTTGACACTTTTGGATCAGAGCGGGAAAGAGAGGCAAAAGGTCCATTCCCATTTTGGGAGACCGCTCGTTACCTGCCCCTAAACCCTTAAATACCGGGGCAGCATGTGGTGAGGATTTTATTTTTAATTGCGGTTTGGGGGGTGGTTAATTGGTTGATGGGTTAGGTTCCATTCTGGGGAATTATTGGTATCTTGAAATGTTAGTGGCAGGGTTTTGTGTTTTATAAGTGATTTGCAGTAGTATCTATTGGCATTGCTTTGTCTTCATTTTCATTGGTTAAAAAAGAATTGGTGTATAGTATGATGTAGTAGATTTGGCTCTTTAACTATTTGGTTGTTTTGTTCTATGAAATGGTAGTATCATAATTTTAAAATGTTCTCTACAGTCTTGAACTTCGCAAGATTTTCAGCATGCACCGTACCGTTTGAATACTGTTTCTATGTTCATTTGCATCCTCTGTTTCACTGTTTGTGTTCATCAAGATTCTGTGCTTCCTTGATCTTGTTCTAGTGGAATGCCGTAATGCACTATTCTTACCATCACATTTTATCTAATGTTTACATCTGATGTTGTTTGATCATATCCAAATGTCGTTTGAGTTCATGTGCATGTGTTGTTTTGTTTCATGAAATCTTTTGCTGATGGCTTGAAAATTTTCGGGTGGTTGTTCTCATATTTTGTTTTATGTAGTATGTTCAAGCTACGTTCTGAATTAAATATTTATGTGTAGTAACCTGTGAAACAAGTGTAATGGGGTTATTTGATTGATGCAGGGGACACCGGCGATTTTACAAAAGTCTCTTTTGGAGACATCAGATTATCTCAAAAGGTAATTTTCTCCAAGTGTATTGTACTGTTGGTGTTGTTAGTTCACAAACAGAGGGCCCCAGAAATTACACTAGTAGCACCGCGTTCAAACATTGGACATAAATTGCTTGTTATTTTTGTATTTTTACATGGTGCAGTTGTTGTGGTTTCTGTAAAATAATATGAAAGCAACCTTAACATTGTTCTTTGTGTTTAGTTATTCAATAGAATGGCTTTGGTTTGCTTATCTTAGAGAATACATTATAATGCATTGAAAAGTCATAAAAACGTGAGCAAGGTGACATGCAGTATTGAAATCTCTTTTGCGTGCATAGTTAAGCACTTAAGCTCTCATATTTTTCATATGATTTCATCACAGGGTATTCCATTATTCTGAAGCATGTCATGAATTTCTGGTTTCTTTGCAACGTATGATAGTCAACAGTTTTTTGTACAGCGGTAAGGGTTAATTAATTCTATGTAAACCAAGGAATGTGCATGATCAACATGTTGACTTTTCTTAAGTGTTAACTTTGGCTTTACACAGGCTTTACTCCATTTCATTTATGGGATTCACTACCTGACTTGGCAGAGCTTCTGGTTTGCGCTCCAAGTGGGTTTCTACTTTGATGTCACAACATCTACTTGTAGTGGCTGATATATATGCCCTAGACAGGCTCAGACTTCTCTGTGAGGCCAACCTCTGTGAGGATGTGGCTATAAACACAGTGGCAACTACTAGCATTAGCGGAGCGACACCACTGTGTCTAGCTAAAGGCTGTCTGTCTCAAGTTTGTTGCAATGCCAGAAAGTCTAAGAGGTTATTCTTCTTTATCATGTCATTTCATTTGTAGTGATGTGGTTGCATGCTAATTCAATATAGAAGGGACAATTTTTCATTTTTTAAGCAAGAAATTTTTGGGTATTCAACTCTGACTTCTCTGAGTGCTGCACAAAGCTAGCCCAGCGAACACTCGCTAAATGCTTGCAGATATGGAGCTGAAGCTATACTTGATGGAAGTGATGTTAATGGGAGGCGGGTGAAGCTAACGGTATAGGAAGGACATCTTTCTATGCATAATGTAGCAGGCAAAAAAAAGCCAGGGGAAGACAGACTTTCTAGGACTAGAAATGATATTCAACAGTTTACTTTGTATGATATGTAAAATCAGTTGGTTGCTTTGGTGACCATACACCATGGCTGGGGTGTATGATTTGTAGGTTTCATGTTGTACATTGGCCCTTATTTTTCTTTAAAGTCTCTTTTTTTCTTGGATGATTTTTCTATTTGGTTGCCCCGCATAATATACGATAAACGATCAGCCGATGGAATCGACCTTACATCGGCTGGTGTTCCTTTTTTTGTTTCTTTCGTGTGTTTTAAGAGGGGACACTGTGGCGGCATGAACTATTATTATTCTCTCTCGATTCTGGATTGATTTGGATTCCTTTTGTTGTTCTAGTTCAATCAACTCACCTAACTAAAACAAAGAAATAAAACTGGTATACAATATAAGAGTTGGATTAATTACATTTTGATCCTCTGAATTCTAGTTCAATTTTGACTCACCACCTGAATTATTTTTTCCGACAATTCACCACCTGTATTCTTAATTTCCTTCAATTAACTGGTTTCGTCCCATTTCCATATAAATCCGTTTGTTGGACTAACGGAGGATACGGATGCGTGCAACGTGGCGTGATCGTGTCCACCAAAATGGGAAAAAAGAAAAAAATTCCTTCCTAACACAAAATCACTTCTATTTTTTTTTTTTTGCAAAACGTAAAAAAATTATATTAAAGAAAAGAAAAATCATTACCACCGTCATCCTTCCTTCTTTGGCCTCCATCGATTCTTCTCCAAGGTCTGTAGTTTCTTCCACCCTCGTGCCAAAATAAATCTGGGATCTCACAATCAACAGTCTTTCATACCCCAAATGAATACTGGACTTGACGATTAATGGGGGAGTAACAGTTTGGACTTGTCTTTAGATGGAGGAGTGGTTTTGAGATGGATTCTTAGAGAAAATTAATGGCAATTGTTTTTTTTTTATTATTATTGTTTTGGTATACTGGAGTTGATGATTAATGGGGGAGTAAAAAGTTGGTTTTTTTTCTTGATTGCTTTGGTATATTGACGACTAATGTGGGAGTAAAAGTCTGGATTTTGCCCAGTGGTTCACAAATGAGTAAAACTTTTTTTTATATAACTCGGCGTCCATACCCAAGTTTTTTTTTTATGTAAAGATTTCCTTTTACATTCTTTTTTTTTAGGAATTATATTTTTTCTTAAAATATAACAAAAAGTAATTTTCCTCTTCCCATTTTGATGGACGCGATCATGCCACGTGGCGTGCATCCGTGTCCTCCGTTAGTCCAACAAACGGAATCATATAGGTACAGGACGGAACCACTTAATTGAAGGAAATTAAGGGTACAGGTGGTGAATTGTCAGGAAAAAATAATTCAGGTGGTGAGTCAAAATTAAGCTAGAATTCAGGGAGTCAAAATGTAATTAACCCACAAGAGTTTGGACAAAACTTTTGTAAAGCGTGTGCAATGTGATCTTCCTTTTTTTGTCTTTGATCTCCACTTATCATACATAATAAGGATTAATGCTTTTTTTGGTACCTTTGTTCTCGATTATCACAATTCATACTGGTATTTTAATTTGGTCATATTTCATCCCTCAATTAAGTCCGATTAATCTATTTTAGTTATTTTGACCGTTTTACCCCTGAAATTAATGACGTATCAATTTTTTCACCAGGATTCTTCACCTCTGGAGGAATGTCACCAAGTGCTTCATGAACCAGAGATTTAAAGTGAAAAAGGTGATTCTGACGTTGCCCAAACAACAATTGGAGTGCTTCATCAGCTGGTACTTGAGTCCGTTGAAACACTATGTGAAAATCAGGAATACTTTTCTAAGTTCCTGACCATGAAGGTACCGTGCAAAAATCCCAGTCTGAAGATAAAATGCAAAGATACACAATGCTCCTGCAAGAAGCAATCTTATCGATTTCCCAAACGGCAGTCCAAAGGAAAGTTCAGAAAATGGAAACCTTTTCAGAAAACTAAAGGTCGCCATAGGTTTTTCAAGAAGAAGTCTCGGAAAGGGAAAAATACTGATCGTTGTTACATCTGT
>JAKUCV010005035.1:0-20200 GCA_028386065.3 Turnera subulata | reverse complement strand
AGATCAGAACTCCCATTATCAATAAAAACTTGTGTGTTTTATACATCATGTCTCTCTAAATCTCTCTCTCTTCTCTGAAATTCTCTAGGACAATAGTCCTATTACTCTCTTCTTCTTCTATCCTGATGCTACGGTCTCCATCTTTATGAAATCGCAAAAGGGGTTTGAGTTCCGATTGCCACCAAGAGTGGATCCTTCTTTACTCACCATGAGCGGTTTCATAGAGTTTGGAGCTCCCGGCGCCTTTTGAACTCACCATGAGCGGTTTCATAGAGTTTGGAGCTCCCGGCGCCTTTTGGTAGCGGAGCCATACGGATACTTGGGAATGGATATTTGGTATATAGGCTGGAAACTCATACCTTGTCGATCCCCCATCCACCAAAATTTCAGCCAGACCTTTTGTGATTCCCCCACAGACAGTCCAACCTGATGGACACCGACCTTCTCCAACCAGAAACCCAGTGGATACCCAAAGCCTAACTGAAACCCAACTGAACATTTTGTTTATTATTATTTTTCTTTTTTCTTTTATTTATTATTTTCTTTTATTCAAAAATTTTAATTCTAAAAATAAATATTTCTTTTCGTTCTAGTAATCTGCAATCTATTTTTAGTTCTAAAAATAGGTATTTGGGGTTATCGGATGGGAAGGTGTTTGGGTCGAAAAGAAAATAGATTGCAGATTACTAGAACGAAAAGAAATATCTATTTTTAAAATTAATTTTTTAAAAAAAAGAAAATAATAAAATAAAAGAATAAAGAAAATAATAAAGATTGTCTAGTTCGGGTCATGTTTCGGTTAGGCTTTAGGTATCCTCCAGGTTTCGGGTCGGTTAGGTGAAGAATCCGGGTGAAAAAACTGACATGTCATTGATTTAAGGGGCAAAACGGTCAAAATAATCAAATTAGGCAAATCCGACTTAATTAAGGGATGAAATGTGACCAAATTAAAACACAGGTATGAATTGTGATAATCAAGAGCAACACAAGTATGAAAAAAGGCATTAGTCTTACATAATAGTACTTAGTTTGGACAATACTCAATGAAAGATTTATTAAAGCAGTGCAAGAGGAAAACAGAAAACAATGCAATGCCCTAATACAATTTGGGTTGATATGGCAGCCATGAAGCGTATAAGTTTTGGTACTAAAATCTTTGTTTAGGTGGTCTAATCAGATCATAATATTTAGATTTAAAAATTTTAGTTTCAAGCTAATTCTTTTAAATTAATAAATTATAAATTATTTTTCACATTTCATCTCTTATTATTCCAATCACTTGTAAATAACAAAATTAATGAACTGTAGTTTTTTTATAGACCAATTTGTTGTGTAGTATAAAGTTCTTGATGTGTACTATTGATATAGTAAATAATTACCTTTTAATGAGAAAAATATCCAGTAATGCTTTCAAAGAGCTTAATGTTGTCATCTCCCTTTCTGTTTTCTTTTTATTCTTATCCAAAGTAAGTGAAAGAGGTCTTGGCCATATATACACCAAGAAGTTGGCTACCAAATAAATTCAAGCTTAAACTTTTGGACCACGTGGTCTCTGCCCATCTTTGGAGGTTGTTCTGAGCCAGTCGACTACTTGGGGCGCGATAAATGGTAGCAGAGTCGATCTCACTCTACTTTCAAGTAGACTTGGGCCATATGGTTGTAATGTAAGACTCACACAAAGATTATGGAAACATATTTTATGAACAAAATTATTTTAAAAATTAAAATAAACTAGCAAATTAGTAAAAGAAGAAAAAAAGTAACCATTTAATTTAAAATAAATTTGTGAAAGAAATAATGTTATTATATGAAAAAAATAAATATAAATGATAATTTTTTTAAAAAAAAATTGTTTAGAATTTTTTTGAAAAAAATTAATATAATTTTTTAAATATTAACAAAAAATTTACTTTCTTAAATATTTTGAAAGCATTAACTAAAATTTTAATTATAATAAGTTAAAATACAATGATATGACCCAAAATATTAGTGCGCTAGAGATACTCAAGCCCTATACCAGTTCATTGACCAGACATGGGAGACCCAACAAAATCTGACCCAGATTCACACACAACTGCCTCTTGGAAACCTGAAGCGCCCCGACCCGTATTTACCGTACATAGTAAACACGTGCCGGAACTGTAACAACCCGACCAAACAAAACCCAGCATACAGTGTATACAACAGAAACTCTGGCTCAACAGCCCAAAATATAAACATCAGAAAATCTGGCCCTTCGGCCCAACATAAAAACCGTCATCCAAACTCGGGAACATCAATAACATCACAACCGGCCCAAGGCCCAACAATAACAATAATCAGCACGGCAGAAGACTTTTAAAACTCACAAAGACACTGTATGCGACACTGATGCAAACTAATGGATCCAAGTCCTGTCCAAGGGATAACGCCGCAGCCTGTTTGGAATACATCATACCTGAACCACAAATAACTCAACCTACGGGATGAAAGCCCGCAGGTGAGGGGTGAGTCCGAAGTGCCTACCGGGTAAAACCCATAAGCAAATATACATATACAAGCAACTGTAAATTTCCAAGTCGCATCACCAACAATTAACTAAGGTTCTCACGAACCTTAAATACACACTTGTGATTCTAGACACGCTATTCCAATTTTATTATCAGGGCCCCTATCACAAGTTAAATGGTGGCCGTCGTCAGGTAGTCAAGCTAGCTAGCCCGTGGACCCCGCCCTGGTACCTCCACGTATAACTGGCACAGACAGGGAGCAGACCCCAAGCACACTCTCCCCCAGTGCCTAAAATAATAATTGGTACAGACAGGGAGCAGACCCCAAGCACACTCTCCCCCAGCACCATAAAATAAAAGACTACCATCTGGCTGTTCCAACATTTAACTGTGACTTACTAGATGTCTAAGTGTTTCCATTTTATTATTTCTTTTTCCTCAGCTTGTTACCACATTACTATTAACCGACCCATGTCCATTATCCCGAGCAGGCTCACAGCCTCTCCGCTTGTCTGGATAATATCAACTTCTTCCAAACTGTTTCCATACTAGTAACCCCGGTACTCAACTCACACAATTGTCACAGTCAACAACAACAGTAATAACCTACTAATACCAACATTTCTTACATCATCAATAACAACAACAGTAGCAACAATTCAATAACATCAACGACAACAAATATCAACTAAATTCATCTCACAACAACCGTTCACAGCCACAAGGTATCATATTAGCAATTATCACACATAGCAACAAACAGCAACTTGATATCACGGGCAGTATATAAATATTTATTTATCCTCACTTTAGCCGATTACTCAACTCTGAAGACAATGACCAGTCCCAAGCCGGTTCCACAGGAACTGCTCGATACCAGCTCCTATATAATAATTAACAAATGCACACATAAGATGCACATAATCGGTATACTATGATGCCATAAATTGTAAATTAAAGCCCCCTCGGTAAAACATCTCGATTATAATTATACTATCATGAAATTATCCTTTATCATAATTATACCTTTTTCCGAAAATATTTTCTTGAAAATAATATTTTTACCATATCGTATATTCTTTTCCATAAGATAAAAGTATCACCATAATAAATACTTAATAAATTATATATATCAAAAAATACTTTCATATAATAAATTATGTCATTTAACCTTAATTCTCAAAATTATGTCATATTCTTTATTTTCCTAGCAACATAAATTAAATATAAATATATATATATATATATATATATATCCAGAAATTTATATATATATATATTTATATATATTAAGGTAAGCATATACTATATGTATTCTTTTTCCAGAAATTATAATCATATAAACATATTTTTTGAAAATAAATATAGGTATGCATATTTATTTTCTAAAGATATAATACATACCCAAACAATTATATTATCAACGTAGTAATTTATTTCCAGAAATATTACCTAGGTATACCATATATATATATTTTTTTAAAAATATATATCTTTTTATTTTTATTTAATTTATACAGTTTATAACCATATATATTTCCAAAAGTTATCCCAAAATCATTTATGTTAAGGCATATATACATTTCACCAAAACATTTCCATAGTATATAAGTAAGTTTCCAAAGGATATATTATATCTGGTCAAGTTTATTATTTGTCTATTTTCCAGAAATATTTTCCCAATATGTTATTATTTAATAATCCATTTCTGTATATATATTATTATTTATTTTATTATATTTTTTATTAAACCGGGTTGGGCCATGTATAACCCACTGCACAGGTCCAACCAAGCTCAAGCTACAGCCCAGGCAGACCCAAGCAGCAGGCCCAGGTCAGCAGCCCAAGCCCAAGCCCACGGTCAAACCCTAACCCAGCGGTCAGCCCAGACGAATCCGGGTCAAACCCGCCACAAACGGGTCAACCCGCTCGTCATCTCCATCCTCACAGCTCACCTTGGGGAGCTCAATGGCGGCGCGGGAGCGGAGGCAGACGAGGCGGCGACGGGCACGAGCAGGGGCGGCGGTGACGCGGTCGGCTGCTGGAGCGGCGGCAGCTCTGCGTGCTGTGGCTGCTTCGTCGGGTGGCGGTCGCGAGCACTGAGAAGAAGAGGGGAACGGGGCGGCGATTGGAGAGGAGGAAGCGGCGGCCGTTGTGCTCCGAGGAGTCGGCGAGCAGGGCGACACGGCATCGTCGCGGTGAAGGACGTGCGGCGACGAGAGGGACGGCGTGATGCGTAGCCGGCGATGTTGCTGCTGCAGGTGGTGCCGCGTGAAGGCTCGCGGCTCGGCTGTCACACGCGAGGAGGACAAGACGGCGGTGACGATGCAGGAGGAAGGACGGCGTGACGGCGGGGCAAGGAGGAGGAAGCCGGCTGCAGAAGGCGCTCGGCTACTGGACGACGTGAGGACGGCGGCATCGCTGGTGTTGCTCGCGGTGGAGGGTCGATGGTGGGCTGACGCGGGGAGAATGAAGAAGATAGGTTTTTTATTATTTTTTTTTTCTTTAGCTTCTTTTCTTCTTTTATGGTTTCTCTTTCTTTTTGGGTATAACCCCTCTTTTTTTTTTTTTACTGGTTGGTTGGTGTTTGAGTTGCAGGACGGGTGAGCGAGCTTGGGTTGTAGATTTGAAGAAGAAAGGATGATGCAGCACTGGTTATTTGTGTGTTTGCAGGGAAGAGGATAGGTTATAGGGGTGAAGCACGAGCTTCATAGGAAAAGGCAATCACGAGAGACACAAGGGAAAAGGCAGCTGTACAACTCAATTATGCAGGTAAGCCATGTACCGTCCGGACCAGAAAATAACTGATATACCTCCTTAGTTATTTTTCGGTGTGTTTTTCTGAGGATTCCGGGACCCAAAAAATACCAACTTAGGTCCGAAAAATCCACGGAAAAATCCCAAGCACGGGAAAAACCTCGGTTACGAAAAATGACGCCTGATTTACCTTGAATTAATTACCCAAGATTAATTCATTTGGTAAATCACTATATAATTACTTTAACAGTCCCGGTAAAAATCCAAATTTTTACCCGGGCTGTTACAGTCTACCCATCTTAAAAAGAATTTCGTCCCCGAAATTCCTTGTCTTATCCGTGGGTCCTACCACGATAAGCTTCTGGTACACTCTACCAGGTGTCCAAACTCAACGTGAGATACCGCTTATACCCTTAAGCGACATCTCATCCTTTATAAAACCGAACCTCATGACTGGCAAACTCACACAGAGTCATGGACTCTCCACTGAGAATAAGAACCACCTCTGACTCCGAGGATAACAACTACATCGGTGGTACTGCTTTCCCGACAAGCTCCGTTGAAGAACCTCCCAAGAAGCGGTTCAAGACCAACATCATCAGTCTGAAGGAAGATGTGGTGGTCTCCCCAAGACAGCAAAAGAAGTGTGCCGGCAAAGAAGCTGATGATCGAAAATGCAAGGCAACTGCTGAAAGCAGCACTCCACTGCAGACACTATCGCAGCTGAACGTCTCACTGAAGAAGGTCAGCTCGGCAGTGATGCAGATAGAACTGGCGTGTGCGGAACTCTTCCCTCACATGAAAAACATACAAAAACTTGTAAAATACCTTGAGAAGCATGTAACTCAATAGAGTACTTCTTCTCTGTATTGTAAAACTGTTATGAAATAAATAAAACAAGTTTTCTTTTTAAATCAAAACTCTTATGTTAAGAAATCTCATGTTAAACAGAAAGGCAAAATATTTTAAAGCAAAACAAGACCATCAAGAAGGAAAAATAAAAATAAAATCAAACATAAAGATGTTAAAAACAGAACCAACAAAAGGAAGTAAAACCATCATAAAGAAATTAAAAATAAAACAAAACTCATTTAACAAAACCAAAACATAAAGAAGTTAAAACAAAAACATATGTTCATGTTCGGCGCTCATATCGGTCGTAAACATCCTCGATCCCGAGAAACGTAACATGCAGAGCTAACGGTGACGTCGGTTTCCCTCGTGAAAAAGACGTCTGTTAACTCGCAAGGCGATGATCACGAGAACATCCTGTGTCCTCGGAAGAAAAGATATCCACCTGTCCACAAGTCAAAAACGTCTTCCAGACATCGTATCCCTCCATGATGTCCGAATAGGTGCAACCTGTCACACATACACTAATGTGTGAATATTTTACACATCATTTTTTGGTTTATTTTATTACTTTTGTCTTTGTTTTAGTATTAATTTATTTTATTCTAGATTTTATTTTGATAAATTTCTCATCCTAGTGTGCGAGGCCTTTTTTGCAGGAAAATATGAATTCTTGGCCATTTTGAAATAAAGCTAGTGAGATATGGACTCGTTTGGAAGATGTGAAGGAATGAGGGGTGCATGTGATTTTTGTTGGCCAAGTCAAAGCGGTTGGTCCTACATCCATGATGTCTTGTTTGAAGTTAATTTGAAAAAGGTGAAATCTTGGATCAGTTTGGCAACGTGGCCCTCCTCCTTCAAATTTGAAGAAAGTGATATTGTCAAATCCCTGAATGTATGCCTAGCCTAGCAATTATTTTTGGCTGGCATGCATTCTTGGCCACGTATATCCCCTTCCCACTACTATAAATGGCCTCGCAAGAAGACAAATAAGGGACACTCCCAGTTAGTGATTGAAGCTCCCAGTTCGTCGTTATTCACCCACTTAGACTAGGAATTCTTCTTTTTCTTTTTCATTCTTACTTGTAACAAATACTTTAACAAATACTTTAGTAGTTTAAGTTGTAGATTGAAGTTGGAATTTATTTCAGAGACAAGCTTTCATCGTTTAATTCAAGGTTTGATTTATTTAATTATTTAATTATTTATATTCTTTCTTTGATAATTAAATGATGGCTTCTCTTTTAATTAATTCCCCTCCATCTATGTCTAGCTAATTTTCTTAATCTAGGATTAGGGGATGATCTTGTCATTATTTTCATGCAAACCTAATTAAAATATTATTTCTTTTAATTATTCTTCTTTGATCCGGTCTTTGATGCTTAATTAAGTTAGTTGCCTGATCAACAATTAGCTTAAATCCATAATAAGATATTGTTAAGTGACAGCGTCAGTTTCCTATAGAAAACCTTAGACCGGGCTTTAGGAACCGACCTCAGGAGGGGCGTACTTTCTATTGGAGTTTTAAAGGTAAGAACTTAAAGCTCTTAATTTATTTCAACACTGGCAGAATGGATAGTGGAGATAAGTTAGGAAGGGGTTTTACGGCTTACGGAAGTAGGCTATAAATCTAGTTGAGTTTACCAGTTCTTTCAAAGAAGAGTATTTTTAGGATTTAACATCAGATCTACACAGGCAGGTCATGTAGTGACATAACACGGCTTGGTTGTGTTGCACTTAATTGCATGAAAATTGTGGCAAGGGATTCCCCGCACTCCTAGGTGTTTTTCTCATCATTGTCATCTCATTTATTATTCTTGTTGTTTTCTTTTCCAAGTTTATTACACCATTCAATCGACTCCTCTTTGAGGTTTAATTTTCTAGATAATCATATATCACATTGTTAACAGTACTTAGCAAAGATCCCTGTGAGACGACCTTGGTACTACTACACCCTGTATACTTGCAGGAGGCTATCATACACTCTACTCGAGGTATGGTTCCATCAGTCTAGCCACAACGATCACGAATGCATGTGATAAAAGATGTAGAAAATATAGAAAAACCATAAAAAGAAACGCCAAGATAGCCAAGCCGATAGAAAATCGTGCGATGGAAAAGAGCTGAAAAACACTTGCCTTTGTAGCCCGAAAAACGTATAAAGTGATGAAGTAATAAATGAGGCAACGGCAAAATTTTCAAAAAGCAACACCTTGGAGAATGAAAATGGTTTGGAGTTTTGTGAAGGGAATCTACTTTTCCTATCACCGAAAAATCCTTTAGACTTTCCCGGGGATAGGTGGGGTCTAAACTTTGAAAAATAAAACGGTAATCACACTACCCATAAGAGTATAAAAGAGAGAGTGGTGAGATGCAAATCATCAAAAGCATTTTAAAAGAGAGTTTTGTAACACGTTTAGAAAAATAAACACAAAACACGTCCTGAAAAGACACAAAATCACCAAGTCAGAATGCCTGCTCCATCTTCTATCTTCTTCGTCGAAGGTGCCTCCCTAGGCAGAAGAAACCGGCTGGCCTACAGCATGATCAACGACGTCCAGAGGAACTACCGAACGAGCTCGGCAGGATGCCTCATATGGTCTTCGTCGACGAACTCTACTCGTCCAGGTTCTTCGTCACTCCCATGGAAGAGACGTTCTTCCTACAGGACCAAGGCACCCTGAGGACCTCCTTCTACGGCTCGGCCAATTCCGTCATGTTTTTCATCTCTGAAAGACTTCAGGAATTCAACCTAGAGCCCACTTGCCATTTCCTGGACCAAGGCACCTACTACCAGCTCTCGATGACTGCCCAGAGCATGCCCAGAGTAACTCGATTGCCCGCAACTTGGCCAAAAACCCGACTACTGGTGTGGAACTGCAAAGGAATCACTAGGCATTCCCAGTAGTTCTCGCATACCCTGAGGGACCTGAAGAACCAATACAAGCCCAACATGGTTCTTCTCACGGAGACCCAGTGGCAGTTTGAAGACGATCACGGTGTCATCCCACTCTGGTTCCCTCCAGCAAACTAGTTCGAGCTTCCTGGCCAGAGCAACACGGGCGACATGTGGTTCTCGTGGAACGACAACATCAGGGTCAACATTAACAATGACCCCAATAGCTTCAGGGTCAATGTTGTACCGGGAAGATGAATATATTTTTTTTTTACAATAATATCGATGTAATAATAATATTAGTAATATTAATAATATTTATGTTTCTGCATGTTTATGGCATCAATTACCTCTTATGTGAATGTTCTGTGGCAAGCTGGCGTCCCTCGACTGGATCCATCATGTACTAACTAAATGACAAAATTGCAAAATGATAAACATATGGAGCGAGCTATGCACAACAAATAAGCAAAAAAATCACCCAAGGACCTACCGCCCGCTCCGCTACCAAAAATGAAGCGCCCCGACCCGTATTTACCGTACATAGTAAACACGTGCCGAAACTGTAACAACCCGACCAAACAAAACCCAGCATACAGTGTATACAATAGAAACTCTGGCTCAACAGCCCAAAATATAAACATAAAAAAATCCGGCCCTTCGGCCCAACATAAAAACCGTCATCCAAACTCGGGAACATCAATAACATCACAACTGGCCCAAGGCCCAACAATAACAATAATCAGCACAGCGGAAGACTTTTAAAACTCACAAAGACACTGTATGTGACACTGATGCAAACTAATGGATCCAAGTCTTGTCCAAGGGATAACGTCGCAGCCTGTTTGGAATACATCATACCTGAACCACAAATAACTCAACCTACGGGATGAAAGCCCGCAAGTGAGGGGTGAGTCCGAAGTGCCCACCGGGTAAAACCCATAAGCAAATATACATATACAAGCAACCGTAAATTTCCAAGTCACATCACCAACAATTAACTAAGGTTCTCACGAACCTTAAATACACACTTGTGATTCTAGACACGCTATTCCAATTTTATTATCAGGGCCCCTATCACAAGTTAAATGGTGGCCGTCGCCTGGTAGTCAAGCTAGCTAGCCCATGGACCCCGCCCTGGTACCTCCACGTATAACTGGCACAGACAGGGAGCAGACCCCAAGCACACTCTCCCCTAGCGCCTAAAATAATAATTGGTACAGACAGGGAGCAGACCCCAAACACACTCTCCCCCAGCATCATAAAATAAAAGACTACCATCTGGCTGTTCCAACATTTAACTGTGACTTACTAGATGTCTAAGTGTTTCCATTTTATTATTTCTTTTTCCTCAGCTTGTTACCACATTACTATTAACCGACCCATGTCCATTATCCCGAGCAGGCTCACAGCCTCTCCGCTCATCTGGATAATATAAACTTATTCCAAACTGTTTCCATACTAGTACCCCGGTACTCAACTCACACAATTTTCACAGTCAACAACAACAGTAATAACCTACTAATACCAGCATTTCTTACATCATCAATAACAACAACAGTAGCAACAATTCAATAACATCAACGACAACAAATATCAACTAAATTCATCTCACAACAACCATTCACAGCCACAAGGTATCATATCAGCAATTATCTCACATAGAAAACAAACAGCAACTTGATATCACGGGGAGTATATAAATATTTACTTATCCTCACCTTAGCCGATTACTCAACTCTGAAGACAATGACTGGTCCCAAGCCGGTTCCACAGGAACTGCTCGATACCAGCTCCTATATAACAAAAAACAAATGCACACATAAGATGCACATATTCGGTATACTATGATGCCATAAATTGTAAATTAAACCCCCCCCCCCCCCCCCCCGGTAAAACATCTCGATTATATTTATACTATCATGAAATTATCCTTTATCATAGTTATACCTTTTTCCGAAAATACTTTCTTGAAAATAATTATGTTTATCATATCGTATATTCTTTTCCATAAGATAAAAGTATCACCATAATAAATACTTAACCAATTATATATATCAGAAAATACTTTCAT
Source organism: Turnera subulata (assembly GCA_028386065.3). Classification (NCBI taxonomy): domain Eukaryota; kingdom Viridiplantae; phylum Streptophyta; class Magnoliopsida; order Malpighiales; family Passifloraceae; genus Turnera; species Turnera subulata. The sequence continues at coordinate 9,132 of JAKUCV010005035.1, read as the reverse complement.
ATAATAAATTTTGTCATTTAACCTTAATTCTCAAAATTATGTCATATTCTTTATTTTCCTAGCAACATAAATTAAATATATATATATGTAACAGCCTGGGTAATTTTTACGTTTTTATTGGTACCGTAATAATTTATTTTACAAATTATTTACCATTAAAAATTAATCTTGGATATCTAATTTATGGTAATTCGTGCATCGGATTCCGAAACCGAGCCTTGTCCCATGCTTGGGATTTTTCTGCGGATTTTCCGGACCAAGTTGGAATTTTTCGGGTCCAGGAATCTTCAGAAAAGTCTGGATTAACCCCGAGTTATCGGGCCAGAAATAAAGTCAAGGGGGTATTATAGTTATTTTCTGGTCCGGACAGAACCCGCCTCACATGCTGCACAGTGAGGGGGCTGCAGCCGCCATTCACTGTGAGGCATGTGAATAGCCAGTGCATGCCCGTGACTCTATATTCTTCTTCACCTGAACCATCTCCTGTACACCACCATATTTTCCTTTACCATTTTCTTTCCTCTGCCCAGCTCTTCCTCTGCAAAACTTCATCTGCAAAACACTGCCAACAACCAAACTCCACCTTCCTTCATTCCATACCAAAAAAAAAAAACAAAAACAACAACACAACAAAGACACACACACCACACCAGCACACGCTGCCGTTTCCCCCTCCCCTTCTTCTTTTCTTTTTCTTCTTCTCTACCGTGAGCCACCCGTGGCCGAGGACCACCAACCGCCACCTCTTCCTTCTCAGCCCTCGCTCGCCGCGCCGCGCAGTAGGGACAAGACCGAAGTCTCGCCGCCCTCCTTCTTCCTTTCTCCGGTCTTCCCTCTGCAGCGGATCGACGCCGTCGACGACGGGAGCCCATTTCCTCGCCGCCTGCACACTGACGACCCGAGCAGACCTACGCCTTCTGTTCTTCCTCGCGACGCCGCCGCGTCGGTCTCCTCCCCTCACGCCACTCTCGCCTGCCTCGCCCCGAGCCGCCGATCGTCGCACCGACGCTGCAGATTACAATGTGAGCACGACCCGGCTGTATGGTGTTCGGGTCGGGTGGACCCGCGTGTAGTAAATGGGTATGGGTTACGATTTGGGCTAGGGTTGTAGGCTGGTGTATTGTGGGCTTGGGTGTGTGGGCTTAAAAGTTGGGTTTGGGTAATTGTGTTTGGGCTGTTGGGTTTGACGCTGGCCGGACTCTGGGCTTGCTCCTGGGCTCCTGTTTGGGGCCTGGGCTTGGCACTGAGCATGGCCTGATCTGGCACTGTTTAGGCCCAGCCCGGAATTAAAAAAAAAAATGAGAATAAAATTAAATCTGGAAAAATTATAATTCTGGAAAATAAAATATATTTTGTGAAAACAATATTTTGGAAAAATTTGGGGAATAATATTATGGGAAGTACGATTTTAGGAAAAGTATATTATATATAGTAAATAATAATTATTTTGAGGAAAAATTTTGGAAAGGGTATTATCAAGGTAATAAAATACCGGAATAATATCCGAGTATAGGTATAAGTATAGTATTATCTTAGACACTGGGAATAAATGGTGAATTATGACGATAATAGAAATTAACCCGGGGAAGTAACCGAGACGAGTTAGTAATTATTTTTCGGTATATAGTAGTAGCATGACATTGCATATCACTTATGTGTGCATATTATTTGTTTGATATAGGAGTTGATAACGAGCAGATACCTGTGGAACCAGACTTGGAGTCTGTGGGGCATTTCCAAACTTGATAATCGGCTAAGGTGGGGATGGATAACCCTTGATATGTGCCCGTAATGCTGTATTTTTGTTGTTTGATTGAACTGCTGGTTTGATTATTGTCTGTTATTTGATTGTTGTGAAATTGTTGATGCTGTTGTTGGATTGTGATAGACTTGTGTATATTGAGTTGGATATAATGTTGAACTGATAATTTTGTACAGTTGTGATAAGAGATTGAGTCTGTGGATTAGTCTGAGATAATAGAAAATTGGTAATTGATGAAAGAGTATGGATTTGGACTGGAATTTGAGATGATGATTTAATTGTCACGTGGAAAGTAGTGGTATGACTAGATGGTTAGAGGCTAGTTCTGTGGTGTCATGGCCGGTTTGGTTGGTTGTTGGGGATGTTGATCCCGGATGATGTTGTTATTGGGATGTTGATCCCGGATTTGTTGATATTGGGATGTTGATCCCGGATTGTTGATATTGGGATGTTGATCCCGGATTGTGATTGGGCCTGGCATCCGGAATTGGTTAATAACCAGGTACGACCCTAGCTTGTCCAATGATGGGGCCCGAAAGATAAAATTGGTAAATGTAATAATAAGCATTCTTTTGGTCTTGGCTCGGTTGTTGATAGTAGTATCTTTGTGATGTGATTGTCTGTGTTTACTTTGAAAGCATTATGGTTGATTATATATCTCTGTTTATCCTTCGTCGGTGAGCACTTCGGACTCACCCCTCGCCTGCGGGGTTTCATCCCGTAAGTTTAGTTGCTTCGTAGTTCAGGTACGGCGTTCGATGGCTGCTGCTTTCTTCTCCACCTGACTCCGGATCCATACCTCCATTGCATGTGCATTTAAGTCTTCCGCTGTTGTGCCATATATGTTGTTGTATTGCTGCTATCCTTTATTGCTGTGATGTTGTCTATTTGGATTAAGCTGCTGTTGTTGAGTGACATGAGTGAATTGAATAATGGTTCCAGTGTATGGGAGACAGTTGTATTATATTCAGTGAACTGTTGTATTTGATTTTACTGTGTAGTATTTTGACTGCGATGTACTGTCTGTTCTATCAATAAGAATAGTTTCGGCATGTGTTTACTGTGTATGGTAAATACGGGTCGGGGCGCTTCAGTATATTAAGGTAAGCATATACTATATGTATTCTTTTTCCATAAATTATAATCATATAAACATATTTTTTGAAAACAAATATAGGTATGCATATTTATTTTCTAAAGATATAATACATCCCCAAACAATTATATTATCAACGTAGTAATCTATTTCCAGAAATATTACCTAGGTATACCATATATATATTTTTCAGAAAATATATCTTTTTATTTTTATTTAATTTATATAGTTTATAACCATATATATTTCCAAAAGTTATTCCAAAATCATTTATGTTAAGGCATATATACATTTCACCAAAACATTTCCATAGTATATAAGTAAGTTCCCAAAGGATATATTATATCTGGTCAAGTTTATTATTTGTCTATTTTCCAGAAATATTTTCCCAACAAATTATTATTTAATAATCCATTTATGTATATATATTCTTATTTATTTTATTATATTTTTTTATTAAACCAGGCTGGGCCATGTATAACCCACTGCACAGGTCCAACCAAGGTCAAGCTACAGCCCAAGTCAGCAGCCCAAGCCCAAGCCCACGGTCAAACCCTAACCCAGCGGTCAGCCCAGACGAATCCGGGTCAAACCCGCCACAAACGGGTCAACCCGCTCGTCATCTCCATCCTCACAACTCACCTTGGGGAGCCCGATGGCGGCGCGGGAGCGGAGGCAGACGAGGCGGCGACGGGCACGAGCAGGGGCGGCGGTGATGCAGTCGGCTGCTGGAGCGGCGGCAGCTCTGCATGCGGTGGCTGCTTCGTCGGGTGGCGGTCGCGAGCACTGAGAAGAAGAGGGGAACATGGCGGCGATTGGAGAGGAGGAAGCGGCGGCCGTTGTGCTCTGAGGAGGCGGCGCGCAGGGCGACACGGCAGCGTCGCGGTGAAGGACGTGCGGCGACGAGAGGGACTGCGTGATGCGTAGCCGGCGACGTTGCTGCTGCAGGTGGTGGCGCGTGGAGGCTCGCGGCTCGGCTGTCACACGCGAGGAGGACAAGACGGCGGTGACGATGCAGTAGGAAGGACGGCGCGACGGCGGGGCAGGGAGGAGGAAGTCGGCTACAGAAGGCGCTCGGCTGCTGGACGACGTGAGGACGACGGCGTCGTTGGTGTTGCTCGCGGTGGAGGGTCGATGGTGGGTTGACGCGGGGAGAATGAAGAAGATAGGTTTTTTTATTATTTTTTTCTTTTCTTTAGCTTCTTTTCTTCTTTTCTGGTTTCTCTGTTTTTTTTTGTATAACCTCTCTTTTTTTTCTTTTTACTGGTTGGTTGGCGTTTGAGTTGCAGGACGGGTGAGCGAGCTTGGGTTGCAGATTTGAAGAAGAAAAGAGGATGCAGCACTGGTTATTTGTGTGTTTTCAGGGAAGAGGATAGGTTATAGGGGTGAAGCACGAGCTTCACAGGAAAAGGCAATCACGAGAGACACAGGTGAAAAGGCAGCTGTACAACTCAATCATGCAGGTAAGCCGTGTACCGTCCGGACTAGAAAATAACTGATATACCTCCTTAGTTATTTTCCGGTGTGTTTTTCTGACGATTCCGGGACCCGAAAAATACCAACTTAGGTCCGAAAAATCCACGGAAAAATCCCAAGCGCGGAAAAAACCTGGGTTACGAAAAACGACGCCCGATTTACCTTGAATTAATTATCCAAGATTAATTTATTCGGTAAATTACTGTATAATGACTTTTACAGTCCCGGTAAAAATCTAAATTTTTACCCAGGCTGTTACAGTCTACCCACCTTAAAAAGAATTTCGTCTCCGAAATTCCTTGTCTTATCTGTGGGTCCTACCACGAAAATAAGAGTAACAGATTTGAGTAGAAAACAATAAATATGAGTACAACATATTTAATAGTTTATACAAAATTTCATGAGCTAAAAAAAATGTTTACACAATTAAAAACATTTTTTAAAAATAAGTGGTAGAAAAGTATAGTAGAGGATGTTCTTACATGTGAAGGTTATGGTGATGATAGTTCTAATAATTTTAATAGAATGTAAAGGAGTCATTACATTAAGCTTGTAATTGTAAATATGTAGTTTTAAAAGGTGAAAGTTCGAGTCATGACAATTTTTTTGTATTCATTATTATGTTTTGAGTTTGGCACCAAACGTGACACAAAATATACATATACAAAATTCTGACATCAGCATAAATTAAACAATCTTAAAGGACTAAATAAAAATAATAATTACCCAAAAATAACTTATTTTTATCAGGCTAGCTTGCAAGGATACCCAAAACTTGGTTCCGCAGAATTCGCCATATAGTTTTTATCTTTTTTCCACTAGAATAATGCATTGACAGCATACAATCTAGTGATTTGAACAATTGAGTCATTCTTCTTAAGGTTCTATAACCTTTTGTAACTGTTTTTATATTATAATTATATACAGTCTTTCAGAAAAAAAAAATTCTCTACACCTGCTTAAAAATGTGAAAAACTCGAACCACTGAGGCATGTAATACATTCAGCCCACATAAAATTTAGAATCGTTTTTTGGGCTGGCCAATTTGGGCCATAAAGTGTAACACAAAAACTCAACCTGAAACTAGGGTTTCATTATAAAACCATCTTATCTCCCCTCTTCGAGCCGTTCGTTTCATCATCACTCTCAGTAGTCTTTCTCTGTCGAGTGTCAACATCAAATTCATCAGCATGATTCCAACACGAAGCAACAGATCACTAACGCCGAAGCCCGACTCTCGGCATGCTGAATCACGCCTATCAACTGCCCAAGACAGCCCGAGTGGGGGAAGACCTCGCACAGTTGCAAGTGCTTGTCAGCATCATGTCCAACATTGATGTCCGATGCAGGCTGCGTTTTCAGAGCAGCATCCATTTGGGTGAAAGTAGTGAATCGTGGCCCTTTTGGCCTTCTTCTTCAGGCTGCATAGGATGCATGCTGCTTGTGTTGTTTGTGATGCATCGGGTTATCCTAATGGAAGCCGTATATTAATGAGTTTGTAACTTATCATACTTGAGATGATTGTATCGGACTAATGGTCATTTATAATATATTTTGGATAGATAATCAGTTTTTCTATCCACCCAATTAACCGATCTACTCAATTTGCTGTTAACATCTCCTATCCACACAATCACCCATATATAGGATGTGTTGCTTTTTGTTGCTTGTGATGCATAGGTTAATCCTAATGGAAGCCGTTTGTAACCCGTATTAGGATGTATTAGGATTTATAATACTTGTGATCAGATCAAACAAGCCCGTGATTAGGCTTACGAAAACTATGTCATTACAGGCTTCTATGCAGCCGAGATGTGGCTGTGGCATGCCCAAGCCGAATTGAAGCAATGTCAGATAGCTCAAGCTCGGGGGGATAATTCGCTAGAGGCTAATGCAAAAGTCAATGATGCCCGGCAATTGTGGATCAAGCCACCCACCACTTACATGCTGCCGAAGCTCAGGGAGCAAATGGGAATGATGCCCAAGCTTGAAGGTTAACCAGTTGGTTACCAACCTAACCCTAACCCCCTAATTAATGCACCTTATATGTTACGTTTAGTTAGTAAATTAGTTTGCTTCTGTAATGGCCCATAGCATATTCGCCTTTTTGGCGTGTGCTATTTCCTTTTGTGGCGGTCATTTAGGTCGGATTTATGATTGTATTGGGTTAGGTTTTATGTTTAGTTTGTTAAGTGTAGCCTAAATTAACGTAATAATAGCCTAGCATATAGTTCCTGCCATGTAATATTTTCTTTCGTATCGAATATATTATGTTTTGGAAAAAAGACTTAAGAAGGAGGACTATATTACATTGTCTGATTGGAATAACCTAACCTACTATTAACTGACCCTACAAGTCAAATTAAACCATGTAAAACGATAAAAAGGCTTTTTATGTCTCTTCACTTTTTTATTTTCGTCGTTGTTGTCCCGTACTTTGAAAATCTCCGATCTTGTCCCTGAAGTTGGGTGAAACCGGGTGTTGTTGTCCAATTTACCTGCAATCACCGGTGTGCTTCCAGAATATTGACACGTGGCAGGTGGGACCTGCCAAAGCCAATTTTTTTTATTATTTGTTTTCCTTTTTGAATTTAATTTTATTTGGTTAATCTTAGAAGATTTTTTAATTTAATATTTTGAGATTAAATGAACAATAAACAGCTCCAAAATCCCTTCATCGTACTCCATCATCATCCACACATCAACACCCACATCCCTTCCAAATAGCCTAAGAAGATCAGAATATTGATCGTGGATGTCACCTGCAACTCAAACACAAGTTTAAGGCATGAAGTTGCAATTGCACACAAGACACAAGCATTCATCCACACATCAACACCCTATGAAATACATAATTTTTTTTAAAGTTTTCTGCAAAGAAAAAGCGAGAAATTCGCAGCCTTCCTCTATCGAATTCCTCATAAACACAGTTTCTAAATAGAAGTGTTAATTTTTTCAAAAAAAATCGAGGTATTTTTTTTTTAATTAGATAAGAATGAAAACCCATCCAATCTTGCTGCTGATGGTTGTGAATCAGACCGACCAAGGCAAGCACCCAGCATCACTCACCGTGGACACGCGACGGAGGCTCGGTGGTGTCGACCCAACGACTCACGGCGGATCCGAGGTGAGGGCGGAGTTTGTTGGGCGCCGCGTTTTCCTGGTGCTCGTGCGACTCCTTTGCCGTTCGTCGTCATCGACTGATGCAGGCGGCAGGGGGTTGCAGAGCGCGATTCGTTTGCATCCTGTGATACACGCGGCTAGCGGCTGCTGCGGTGGTGTGTCGCCACTGCGCCGTCTCAGGCCACGGCGACCTCATCACCGTCGTTGGCTGTGCTCTGCTTCTGTGGAAGATCCTCGGCGGCGCCTCGTGTGCGAATTGATGAAGAAGATGAAGGCAGCGGTTGTGGTGTGCGGTGTGGTGTGGTTGGCGAGGAGAAAGAAGAAAAAAAAAAGAGAAAAGAAAAGGACGGAAAGTGAAGAAAAAGAAAAAAAATATAAAGAAAAAGAATTAGTATTGTTATTTGTTTATTTTTTTATTATTAAAATATAAGATAAAAATATAATAAGAAATATTTTAAAAAATTGAAAATTGACCATTAGCCATCTGCCATGTGTCCATCTCAATTGGTACACCGGCTATTGAAGGTAAAGTGTACACAAACACCCGGTTTCAACCAACTTCAGGGACAAGATCGGTGATTTTCAAAGTACAAGGACGACAACGACAAAAATGGAAAAGTGAAGGGACACAAAAAGCCTTTTTACCCATGTAAAACACACAGTATTCACTATTCAGGGCATTAAGCAGAATTAAATTAGCACTTGGAAACATAAAGCATAAGCGAGAAAAATTCTTCCAGCCTTCATAAGTATCAAGTGGGACCTCCATGGCATTGTAATAGCAGATGGACACGTGGCGGCGCATGGCCAAAGACAGATCAATAGCCAGTTCTAAGAGAGTTAAGGGGATAATTTTAACCAGACAAAAACTTTAGGGATACCATTAAGCTATTCTAAAAAGTTGTGGGATATAAAAGGTAATTTAACCCAGAAAGCACCCATAGGTTTCCTCTTCTTCTATCGCATTACGAATTTCAGCTTCGCCAAGTGAAGCGCGCGCTACTTCTCCGACTCTCTCTTCTCTTCTGCTCGCTTGCTTCTATAAACACACCCATAAAACCATGGTAAATTTCCTTCTCGATTCTCTTTAATTAACTAGTTCATTGTTTTCCCCCAATTATCTGCCTCGCTCGGTGTTTTAATTTTAGGGTTCTTTGAATTTGCAGCTGTTCTTTTCGTATTTCAAGGATTTGGTGGGGAGAGAAGTGACGGTGGAGCTGAAGAATGATCTGGCCATAAGAGGCACACTCCACTCCGTCGATCAATACCTCAACATCAAGCTCGAGAACACCCGCGTCGTCGATCAAGACAAGTACCCTCACATGGTATTTCTTTCCTCCCTCGTTCTCTTCTTCTAGGGTTTCTACTCTCTTTTTTCTATTAGTTTCTTCCTGCAACCTTTGAGAGTTATTGGGACTCGGTGCATTAGATGAATTTTCGCTTCATCAATTCTTTTTTGTGCTGCTGTAACTTCCGTCTTCTATTGCCTTCCTTATAGCTGAGGCTTACCGCTTGCGTATTTCTAGATAAGTTATTTGAGGAGGGGAAAAAGGAAAAATGAAAAAGGATAAGTAAAGAAGACTCTTGCTTTGTGCATTGGTGCTTCTTTTTCTTTTTGTCCTTCCTTAATTCTCACCTTTGTATGTAATTCTTTTGGGTACGTATTTCTTGGTAT
>JAKUCV010005034.1:171465-225674 GCA_028386065.3 Turnera subulata | reverse complement strand
TAAAACCTGAAAATTCACTATTATGCTTGTGAAATCAATAATGCAGTCCGTCCATATTACGGGCGAATCCGATCCGGACCAGAAAATAACCGATACCTCCTTAGTTATTTTCCGGTGTGATTTTCCGAGAAATTCCGAAACCCGAAAAATACCAACTTAGTTTCGAAAAATCCGCGGGAAAATCACGAGCGCGGGAAAATTCTCGGTTTTGAAAAATGACTACCGATTTACCTCGAATTAATTACCCGAGATTAATTCAACAGTAAATCACGGTGAAACAATTTCTACAGTCCCGGTAAAAATTAAAAATTTACCCGGGCTGTTACATACTATGTAAGTTGAGGTCTTGATTGGAAAATCTGTTTTCATCCTTTTGTAGAATTATTTTTTTTCCTACTCCATTACTAGTTTAACTTTGGCTAATGTACTTCCCCAATATAAAATGTGACAGAAAAATAGATTCAATGAATTTTCCAGTAAGATGTTACATATGTATAACTTATTTTATTTTATGTATAATTTAATTATGAAATATAAACTTATTGCCCTTGGATGTTGTATTTCATCCAATAATCCTAACCGTAGCTTTATGTATGTAAACGTGAACACCAGATATAATGGTAAATTCAGTAAGAAAATATTTTTTGATTGGCCTGTTTAATTTTTTGTAGTAGAAAATTTTTTCCTTATACTGTAGTCATTTTCTAAAAGCTGTTTTGTATACCCATTCGTTCCAAATTTCAAATAGCATCATCATCAGTTCATTCTAAAAGGAAAAAAAAAACATCATCATCAGTTCATCACTACATACATACACGATTAATTGAACTATAGCGAGATACGTTGAACCTTTTATCTTGTTAACAACGCAGATGCATTTTATGACCAAAAAAAGAACGGAGATGCATTGAACTTTACGATCAAGAATAATGTGATCATTAATTATATTAATTAACACAGCGTAGTCGGTAATCCCCCAAAACTTTTTATCTTACCCATCTCCACTAATAGCAGCAAGGTATAGGTGTTTTAGCCTTTACCACACACCACATGCATTATCATCTGCCACTTTAATCGAAACGGAAATAAACCCACCGAATATGTATATTCCCACTACTTTAATTTCATCCTCTCTATACATAGTAGGGTATCAACCAAAAATGTTAATTATTGATATTTGGACTAATATAGAAAGGTGAGAGAGAGTGACATGGAGGAAAAAAAGGAGATACAAACGCATTGTAGATAGTAACATATCTAATATTCATTTTATGTGGTTTGTTACAATTAGATAAGTGAGTGAGAAGAGTTCTTTTCAGATTTACTGCGATATTCTACTATCTTCAGGTAAGAACTAAATACTCTCATCTCTTATATATCTATCTTCCACTGATATTTTGGAATGTTTTGCACAGTTTGGTTGTTTATTTCCTATGATTCAACACTTACTGCTGGAAAACCAGAATCAAAAGTTAACCAAAGGGATATAATATTACAGCTGCAGACACTCATAGTCTTTTTGTCAATATGGAAAAAAAATACATGACGATGCTGGAAGGATCTAGCCTGATCAAAAGTTAGACCGATTCTGCCAATCAATTCTGGAAAAAAATACTTTAAAGTTGATCCATTATATTAGTGGGTGTCTGCACTGATGAAATACAGAATGTGTCTCAATTCTGAAGTTGATGGAATCACGGATATTGGCGATTTTTTTACCCAAAAACAAAGAGAGATAGGCTTTTTGACCTATAGAGAATCAAAATCCATTAGTGGGGATTCACATGTTCTGTTTCCCATGATGAAAGTTGGAAAACATTTGCTAAATCACAAAAGGAACACTTTGTCGATCATTTTTTTAAGTAAAAGAAAAGTAACACTTTATGCTGCATATATATGTGGTGCTCCATAGAACATCGTCACTCGGTGCAAATTATCTACACACTCATGTCTTGTCTTCACACCCCATTAACAAGCTGACGCAAACCACATGTGTGTGTGTATATATATAGTGTGTGATCAGATGGATTTATCATATCAAGTGTAGGTGCCTGCAGCAAAAAAGCACTGTGACTTTCAGATATATATCTATGAGAAATATCTAACTTTTTTTTGGTTTGCTTAGAAATGGGAATGGCGGGCAGGAAGGGTAGTTTTGGATCCACACAATCAATATTCATGCATGCAGATGGCGTAGATCGGTTGTTGATGCTTCTTGGGCTCATTGGTTCAATTGGCGATGGGTTGTCTACTCCAGTTGGGTTGTATGTGAACAGCAAGTTGATGAACACTCTTGGTGGCAGCGAGTCTTTTGCCGGAGATGCTTTCACTCACAGCATCAATGAGGTTAATATCTCTATCCTCTCTCTGTATTATGTTTAGGACATTGCCAGTTAGGTACAATTGTGTGCTATATGTACTGACAATGTTTGTTTCGTGGATGACACAGAATGCTTTGAGACTATGCTACCTTGCCTGTGCACAGTGGTTCTTTTGTTTCCTTGGTGAGTTAACTCAGGTTTGATTATTATTAATACATATAGTTAGTTTTAATTGTTTCTATTCGTGGATTACCTTACTAGCTATAGGAGTGTTCTCTATCCAGCTAGTGCTTCCATGTCTATTGAAAGGGGGAATGCAGTGGCTATTACACAAAGACGACTGTAATTTGCAGCATTGATTATAATATATGGAGCAAAACATGGAAGATTGTAATTAATTAAGCTTCAAACTTTCCTGCACCTTCTTTTTCCAGAGGGATATTGTTGGACAAGAACGGGGGAGAGACAAGCAAGAGCAATGAGAGGAAGATATTTAAAAGGATTGTTAAGGCAAGATGTTGGCTACTTTGATATGCATGTAACCAATTCAGCTGATGTCATCACCAGTGTCTCTAGTGACAGTCTCGTAATCCAAGATCTTATAAGTGAAAAGGTTATCCTTGACTCTCTCCATCTCAGACAAGATTCGTATATGGTGATTTAATGATTATACATATGATTGCTCTTTTCTGAATAAAGAAAAGACATAATTGGTTCAGAGAAATATTTCTTAACTATTATTAAGTTTTAATTTGAGGTTCCATATGTTCCTTTGAATCAGCTCCCAAACTTTCTGATGAACACTGCGACCTTTCTTGGGTGCTACCTGGTAGGATTCTTGATATTGTGGAGATTAGCAATCGTGGCATTTCCATTCGTTGTGCTTTTGATAATTCCTGGCCTCATATACGGGAAGATTCTGATGGGATTGTCAAGAAAGATCAGAGAAGAGTACAACAAAGCTGGAGAGATCGCAGAGCAGGCAATATCTTCAATCAGGACTGTATACGCCTATGTTGGGGAAAGAAAAGCCGCAGCAGCTTACTCTGCAGCTATGGAATTTTCTGTTAAGTTGGGGCTGAAGCAAGGCCTGGCTAAGGGGTTCGTCTTTGGCAGCAATTCAGTTGTTTTTGCTGTTTGGTCATTCTTGTCTTACTATGGTAGCAGAATGGTCATATACCATGGTTCTCCAGGAGGGACTGTTTTCGCTGTTGGCGCTGTCATTACTGTTGGTGGCCTGTAAGTATATATATATCTTTCTTCACTTTGCCATTCCTTGAATTGTGAATTTTCTCTATGTCCAACCTGTCTGGTGTCTCTTTAGTGTCTAAGAAGTAATCTTAATTAAAGTGTACCCTCTTTTTCCTGCTTTGATTGAATAGGGCTCTTGGTGCTGGTTTATCCAATATTAAGTACTTCTCAGAAGCTTGTTCAGCAGGAGAACGAGTAATGAAAGTGATAAGAAGAGTTCCGAAAGTAGACATAGAGAACATGGAAGGTGAAACTCTGGAAAATGTAAGAGGTGAAGTCGAATTCAGGCATGTCGAATTTGCTTACCCATCTAGGCCAGAAAACATAATCCTCAAAGGTCTTTGCCTGAACATTCCAGCAGGGAAGACAGTGGCCTTGGTGGGCGGAAGCGGGTCAGGAAAATCAACACTGATAACACTTCTCCAAAGGTTTTATGACCCACTTGGCGGTGAAATAACTCTGGATGGAATTGCTATTAATAAGTTGCAACTCAAGTGGCTAAGGTCTATAATGGGTCTTGTAAGCCAAGAGCCTGCTCTTTTTGCAACGAGCATCAAGGAGAACATACTTTTTGGCAAGGAAAATGCCACCATGGATGAGGTTGTTGAAGCTGCAATGGCTTCTAATGCACATACTTTTATATCAGAGTTGCCTCAGGGATACGATACCCAGGTTAGTTCTACTTGCACTAAGTAAAGCAAAACTAATTATAAGTACTAGTACTACAGTTCTATATCATGTAACTCATGTCCATTCCTGACATCAAATTGTATACTTAGTACATGTATACAAGACTAGTTAGCACCATTATATGTATACCATTAACAGGTTGGTGAGAGGGGAGTTCAAATGTCAGGAGGACAAAAGCAAAGAATTGCAATAGCACGAGCTATCATCAAAGCACCAAGAATCCTCCTCCTTGACGAGGCAACGAGTGCATTAGACTCGGAATCTGAACGTGTAGTCCAAGAAGCCATAGACAAAGCCGCCATGGGTAGAACCACAATAATCATAGCTCACCGCCTATCTACCATCCGGAATGCAGATATCATTGCTGTGCTCCAGAACGGTCAGGTCATGGAAACTGGGTCACACAACGATCTAATGGAAAACGAAAATAGTGTCTATGCATCCTTGGTACGTCTCCAACAGACAGAGAAAGGAAAGTCGACCACTAGTGAAAATGTTAATGAAAACTTGCTCTCCACATCTTTTGCTTCAAACCATATTGGGAGACACAGCCGTAGATCATCTCAAGTGAGCATATCAGGTTCTGCCAGTTTAGTGCTTCCATTTTCCGAGGAAAAAGAACCTGTCGGTGAAGAAAATGCACTAGGGAAGGAACAAAGGCTGTCAGTACCATCACTTCGCAGGTTGCTGGCATTGAACCTGCCAGAATGGAGACAGGCAATATTGGGATGCTTTGGTGCAATTGTGATTGGTGGGGTTCAGCCAGCATATGCCTACGTGTTGGGGTCGATGGTATCTATATTTTTCTTGACTGATCATAAAGAGATTAAGGAGAAAATAAGGATTTACTCATTGTGCTTTCTGGGGTTGGCAGTTTTCTCCCTGATGATTAATCTAGTTCAGCAGTACAATTTTGCTTACATGGGTGAGCATTTGACTAAGAGGGTTAGAGAGAGGATGTTCTCCAAAATACTCACATTTGAAGTTGGATGGTTTGATCAAGATGAGAACTCAAGTGGTGCAATTTGCTCTAGACTCACCAAAGATGCCAACGTGGTATGCTTTGCTTTTTTACTAAATGTCACCACAATATCTAAAAGATTTCAGGCCCAAATTCAGAGTTCGGCATTAAGAGATATGCTGCTTATCAATTGTTCTGCTGTCACTAACAAAGTGTTTTGGGTTTTGCCAGGTGAGATCATTAGTGGGTGACAGGATGTCTCTTCTTCTGCAAACAATATCAGCTGTAACTATAGCCTGGACCATGGGCTTGGTAATTGCATGGAGGCTAGCTATCGTGATGATAGCAATCCAACCCATTATCATTGCCTCCTATTACACCCGACGGGTTCTACTCAAAAGAGTGTCCCAAAAGTCCATCAAAGCTCAAGAAGAAAGCAGCAAACTTGCTGCAGAGTCTGTTTCCAACCTTCGAACCATTGCTGCCTTCTCCTCACAAGACCGCATCTTGAAGATGTTAGAAGCAACCCAAGAAGGCCCAGAAAAGGAGAACATCAGGCAATCATTTTATGCCGGTGCTGGGTTAGGCTTCTCACAGAGCCTAATGCCATGCAGTTGGGCCATTGACTTTTGGTACGGTGGCAAGCTCCTCTCTCAGGGCTATATCACCGCAAAAGCCCTGTTTGAGACCTACTTGATCTTGATAAGTACAGGTAGGGTCATAGCTGATGCTGGAAGTATGACGACAGACCTCGCCAAGGGATCAAGCTCTGTTTCGTCAGTGTTTGCTATTCTGGACAGGTACACAAAAATTGAGCCAGAAGACCCAGAAAGCTATGAGCCAGAAAAAATAACAGGCCAGATAGAGGTTAATAACGTGGACTTTGCATACCCAGCCAGGCCCAATGTCATGATCTTCAAAGGCTTCTCAATCACCCTTGAGGCAGGAAAATCAACAGCCCTAGTAGGATCAAGTGGGTCAGGTAAATCAACCATTATAGGGTTAATCGAGAGATTTTACGACCCAGTTAGAGGCACAGTAACTGTAGACGGTAGAGACATCAGGACATATAACCTAAGATCACTAAGAAAGTACATTGCTTTAGTCAGTCAAGAACCCACATTATTTTCAGGCACCATCAGAGAAAACATCTCATTCGGTGCTTCATCCGATAAAGTCAGCGAAGAAGAGATAATTAGCGCAGCCAGGGCAGCCAATGCCCATGATTTTATAGCAGGATTACAAGATGGATATGACACATGGTGCGGTGACAAGGGAGTGCAACTATCAGGAGGGCAGAAGCAACGTATTGCAATAGCCAGGGCCATACTAAAAAATCCGGCGGTGCTGTTATTGGACGAGGCAACCAGTGCCCTTGATTATCAATCAGAGAAGGTTGTGCAAAAAGCTTTAGAGCATGTTATGGTGGGAAGGACAAGTGTGGTGGTGGCTCATAGGTTAAGTACTATTCAGAATTGTGACGTTATTGCGGTGTTAGATAAAGGGACATTGGTGGAGAAAGGTACACACTCGTCTCTATTAGCCAAGGGGCCTAGTGGAGCTTACCACTCACTGGTCACTCTACAAAGGACACCCCATGATGATGCTACTAATACTCAAAGCTTTTGATTAATTGGCCGCCATTAGTGAGAGTGAAGTTATAACCAAGGATGGACTCTTGATTTACTACTTCTTTTTATACATATATAGTAAACCATATTTCGTTACTGAAGCTTGGCGACGTCCAAAATGGAAGATTACATGTAAAGTCCAAGAGTTTATACAGTAAGCCAAACCTGTAATAATGTATCCGTTACATGTCATAGGTTAAGACACTTAACCTAAACCGGTCCCAAGTTGAAGCAGACAAAGTCACTTGACCAGAAGAAATGCTAAAAACCCAGTCGCCTATCAAATACGCGCCATCTCTCTTCAAAACAGCCCACTCGCCTTTCTCCTTCGCAAAAGATGCAATCAAGCTATTAAAGCAATCCACCGATGCAAAAGACCTCAAAACGGGTCAAATAATCCACGCCCATTTAATTGTTACCAGTCAAACTAACGAAAATTACACATTTGAAGCCAACTCCCTGGTCAATTTCTACGCTAAATGCGACCGAGTCTCGCTTGCCCACAAGCTGTTCGATGATTTACCCGAAAGGAATGTTGTTTCTTGGAGTGCATTGATGACTGGGTATTTGCGTGATGGGAATTCGCTAGAGGTGATTAGATTGTTCAAGGATATGGTTTTGGAGGCTGAAGTGAGGCCAAACGAGTACATTCTTGCGATTGTTCTTAAATCCTGCTCGGATAGTGGGAGAGTTCGCGAAGGCAGGCAGTGTCATGGGTATGTTTTGAAGTCTGGTTTGTTGTTTCATGAGTACGTAGGGAACGCTCTTGTGCATTTGTATTCCAAGTGTTCTGACATGGAAGAGGCTATTCGGGTTCGGGATTCGGTGTCCGGAGAGGGGGTTGTTGCCTGTAATTCGATTTTGAGTGGTCTTGTGGAACGTGGAAATGTGAGAGAAGGTGTTAAGGTTTTGAGGAGGATGATGCAGGAGTCTTGGAAGTGGGATGAAGTTACTTATGTTAGTGTTCTTGGGCTATGTGCTTGTCTTAAGGATCGGAAATTGGGTTTGCAAATTCATGGTAAGATGTTGACCGGGAATGTTGAATGTGATGCTTATGCTTGGAGTGGAATCATTAGTATGTATGGAAAATGTGGGGACCCTTCAAGTGCAAGGAGAGTTTTTGACGGGTTGTCAAACCGAAATGTGGTGCTATGGACTGCAGTCATGACCGCTTATTTCCAAAGTGGATGCTTTGAGGATACATTGAATCTATTTTCGAAGATGGAGCGTGACGGGATTAGACCAAATGAGTTTACTTTTGCTGTGTTGTTGAATGCTAGTGCAGGATTGTCTGCTCTGAGGCATGGATATGTATTACATGCATGTGCAGAGAAGTTGGGATTTAAAGGTCATGTTATGGTTGGAAATTCTTTGATCAACATGTATGTGAAGGGTGGCAACATTGAAGCAGCAGATAAAGTGTTTAAAAACATGAAATATCGAGACATCATTACTTGGAATGCAATAATCTGTGGGTACTCGCATCATGGACTGGGCAAGCAGGCTCTTGCGTTTTTTAAAGACATGCTGGCAGCAGAAGAGTGTCCTAATTATGTAACTTTTATCGGGGTTCTGTCTGCTTGTGGCCATCTTGGTCTAGTACAAGAGGGTTTCTACTATATGGAACATCTATTGAGACAGTTTGGTATTGAACCAGGCTTGGAGCACTATACATGCATCGTTGGCCTCCTGAGCAAGGCGGGACGACTTGATGAGGTTCAGAATTTCATGAGGACTGCACCAGTTAAATGGGACGTTGTTGCCTGGCGCACTTTGCTTAGTGCTTGTCATGTCCATCGAAATTATGGTCTAGGAAGGCAGGTTGCAGAATCAATCTCAAAGATGGACCCTAATGATGTGGGGACATATACTCTGTTATCTAATATTTATGCCAAGGCGAAGAGATGGGATGGAGTTGCTAATATACGGAAGTTGATGAGGGACAAAAACATTAAAAAGGAACCTGGAGTGAGCTGGATAGAGATAAGAGATAGGACTCATATTTTTGTCTCGGATGATAATAAGCATCCTCAGTTCAAACAAATTTGTGAAAAGGTGAGGGAACTTGTGACTATGATTAAGCCACTGGGATATGTTCCAGATATTAGTGCAGAATTGCACGACATAGAAAATGAACAGAAGGAAGCTAATCTTACTTATCACAGTGAAAAGTTGGCTATAGCATATGGTATTATGAAAACACCACCAGAAGCATCCATCCTTGTTATAAAAAACCTGAGAATGTGCGATGATTGCCACTCAGCTGTGAAACTTATTTCAAGAGCTACCAAGAGGGTGATAATTGTTAGAGATACCAACCGTTTCCATCATTTTAAAGAAGGGTGCTGTTCCTGTGAAGATTACTGGTGACAATTCGTTGCACTCGTCAGTCATCTGTCATTCGCCATAAAAGTAGCTGGAAGCATAACAGCATATGTAAATTGCTATAATGGAATTATTTCCAAAACCATTTCCGGTACAAAGCTAAGTTCTCTAGTCCCTTCTTGTGGAACAATTATGGAGGAAATTCTCCTTTCGATAAAGCTTTCGCTCCATGTTATGAAGACTAGCTGTACAGTTGTTCGATGCAGAGTTAAGTACATATTCAGTTCGATTTAATTTAAGAAGACAAGAGGCGTAACTGGAACTAAGATGCTGGTATGTGTCGCAGAGGATCTCGCGTATGTAGCATCATTTGGAAGAACTTCTATCATGCTGTTGATCATCTCGCTCATGTATTTAGTTAGCTTTATCCTTTGCAATGATTTTCTGTTGCCTATTAATGGTGACAGTCATAAGATGTATATACTCGGGATTTTGTAGCAATCAGGGCTTTGAGAAACTGATATTTCAACGGGAAAGTAAGCTTTTATTTATAATCAAGCTGCTATTCATGCTTTCTCTTTTTATACTAACTTGCTAAGCTACTATTCATCTGGCGCCATACAAGGCCGAAGGGATATATACAACCAATTAACCAAAGATTTTAAGAAGAAAGTGAGAGCTAAAAGGCATGTAAGTTGTTCCATTTGATACTTCAAATGATAGGATTCAACAAAAGCTGTTCTCCATAAACCTTACAAATTCACTAAAGTCTATCCTCCCATCTTCGTTTTCATCGAAGGTGTTGATCATTTTCCTGCAATTCTCCAGGTCAAATCCTTCCTTCAATCCCAAGCAGTAGAAAATTCTTTGCAATTCCCTTGCATCAATAAACCCATCTCCATTCTGGTCAAACACGTCAAAAGCTTCTCTTACTTCTTCCAAGCTTGGCTCTTTCTCATCAAACAGCTGCGAGAGCTCATCAGAACCCATTGACTCCTCAAGTTTCCCGCTTTCAGGGCTGCAAAAAAGTCCTAATCTTTCCATCACCAATTCAATTTCTGCTCTGCAAACACCCCTATCATCTTTCTTCTTGTCAAAGCTGCTCTCTTGGTTAGACGACTCAGAATCTTGGCCTTCACCATCCTCCCAAATCTCAGGGTTACCAAGGCCGAACTGGGATTGAATAAAGAACCAAAATCTGGAGAAAAACTTTTGGAAGTTATCAAAGTGGTTAGCCTTTAATGATGCTTTCTGCACGGAGAGGAAGAAGTCTACCATATGTGAAGCCATAGTTAAGTATATATCTACAAGAAAAATAGGGTAAAGGAGAAGGCTTTAGTTCTTTAAATTCTAACGCATGAAATGCTTTTGGCTTAGCAGAGAAGGCAAAGAGGAAAGGAATGTCTGCTCATTAATTTTTGGAGGTAAGAAGAGGAAGGCTGGCTTATTTATACAAGCTGGAATATTTGGCGGCATTAAAATAATAAACATGGGGTTAACTTTCAAAGAAGGTGGATTAAAGATGCTAGTATGTGCCTTATGTTAATTGGGAGAAGGTGGGACAAAACATCACGAAATGGTCATAAAATTTCAACGTCAATTACTGAGAAGTTTCTCTGCTCCTGCACAGAAGGAAATTCTTTTTCTTTTTGTGTGTGTTTTAGAGATTTCTTTGAAGGGAGATATGGAGTAGGTTCGCCTGACTTTTTGTTTGCTTGTCTTTTGTCCTTTTTTTGTATGAGTAACACTAACCAGGAACTTGCCTGTGATCACTCGGTTGACTAATGAAATAGGTTTGAAGTTTCTTTAAAGAATATGGTAATCGGGCTGCTCCTCCTTGCTTTGCATTTTCCACACGACAATAAAAAAAGCAATTTCTTCCTCCTTTTTTTTTTTCCAACAAGGGTGATGACTGATGACTGACGCCTCCCAATTATCTTAATCACATAAACTTTTTACCTTTTAGAGATAATTGACCCTAAAGAAAAGAGACAATTGGGTCACTTTGTGACAGCCCTTGACGAACGTTTCACGTGGAATATTCTTTGAAAATTCCTAGAAATTTTCCTTTTCAGTCCCACAGACCTTAGAAAAGATCTAGTCTACTCTTCTTCTTCTTCTTCTTTTTTTTTTTTTTATCAGAGAAGGATTTGCGTTCAGAGACTTGGCCTAGGTATGTAGCTTTGAGCTCCAGTATTTAGAAGACTTACTTTAATGAATTCAAATTTTCTTAATCTATTCTACAATGAACGATTAATCCTATTGCAATCGAGACTGAATTTGTTAACAACGAATTGTATCCGTCTTGAAAATTTGAATTCATCTAAAAAGATTAGTGTGAGTTTCGACGTAAAAACGAATTACTCCGTCAATTAAAAGCAATTATCTGAGTAACAATTCAATTCAAGCTTGATGTATTTATCCCCCCAAAAAAAAACTCGATATGTGTTTTTGGACGCATATTGAATTGAAATCATACATTCTGCTACTTACCAAGAATCCAATTCGGATGAGATTTAATACCGAACAAGCTATAATTAAATCCCTTTGCCATAAATGGTTACATAATTAAAAGCAATATTAATTTTCTTCCAATCCTTGTTAATCTAGGATTAGTTGATGAAAAACCGAGAAAAGTGTCATGATGGGCTTGTTGCATAGTGGCAAGAATCTCGCGAACAGATTCGACACTTTTCATTAATGTCTGTTTATGGAGCCCAAGCTCCAACCGGAACACCAGAAACGTAAAAGTAACCAGAATTGTTGGGCTAGGGCCAACTGAATAGCAGGCTTGCTTATAAGGCCAGAGTGAGCTACCTGGCCAGCTGATAATCGATAAGCAAACCTCTTTCAACATTGGCCCAAATTTACGGGAATGGCCCATTAATCCGCAACAGAAATCTATCTCCATTTTCAAAATTTTCTACAAATAAATTGTCCTTAGGTTCTCTGCACTTTTAGCACCAAGCCATTTTTTCTTTTATTTTGATTGAATAGCAAAAACACTAAGCCATTCTTTTTGGTCTAGCACTGATCTTGTTGGAGCCGAATGGGCCTATTAAACTTGATTTCAGTTTTACAACTAGCCAATCCTTTTTAGAAGAAAATCTCCTTATTCAAGTTATCCCCTTTTATTCTTCTAGAGTTCATGACTTTTTAGTTTTCTACAATCTCTTCCATAACCAAAAGAATTGTGTAATAAGTGAATGAATCTTAGTTCTCCCAGTATTGATTTTCTCAGCACTAAAAGCCCTTTTGAAAGACTGTCAAGCTGACGACAGCGGTTCTACTGTACGTACATGTTACAAAAAAAATGTTCTTTTTCCCTGACATGAAAGCGGTTCTACCGTAGAAGAGATGAGGTAGGCGTTTTTTTCCTTTCTTTTCCAATCTTGGCTTCCATCCCAGGATGCCACTTTCTTCCTCTGGTGCATCTGTGTATATCTAGGCAGAGGGTATTCTTATTGGTCGAAATTCTTATTTATATTGCTTGTCAATGTCACTTTCGAGACATGATTTTGTTCCACTCGTGCCTGGTGGCAGCAGACATGACCCATACCTGACCAAGGGAGATTGTAACTCCAAAAGAGTTCACACCACAACCACACAATTTTTGATGTCATTCTTGCGCATGCCTCAACATCAACACTTTCTCAACAATGAAAAAAAGCAAAACCAGAAGAAACAAAATCCTCGCAAGGTAGTCTTTGTTTGTAAGCCTCTTTTAGCTTCTAATAAAAAGGAAAGAACACTTTAAACATCATTCACCGTTGCACGAGAGTATAGAGAAAATTGAACTTTTTTTCTTACAACAAGAAGGATCTATGACAAACATCTCATATCCACAGATTACAAGATTAGTAAAGAAAACCAGCAAGCTAGCTAACGAGTCCGGGAGTACTCAAACTTAACCTTTCACAAACAAAGTCTATTTCACAATTGTTCGAAAAGAAAGAAGAGCAACACATGTAAAAAGACCATTTTCAATAGAAATCACTCTAGATCATGGCTGTGCTTGTGGAGGAGGGGTGTATATGAAGCCAGTTTTCGGGTTAGTGTTTGGTTGCGGCTCCAAACTATAATCCATCACTTCAAACATCTCCCTTGATCCTCCTGCAGTTGGCTACAAAAAGCAATGTAAACAGAGGAATCAAGTCTACTTATAACAAAAGGCATAATAAGAAAAAATTGACTAAAACACAGAAAGTGAACGTCCTATCAAAAGAGACTAACTAACCTCCGGTGGAACTGAGGAATCCACAGACTCAACTGTCTCCATCACTTTTCTGTTAAATCCTTTTTGTGGATTACAAGAGAAAAGGTATGAGAACCACACAAAAAAGTATCAAACCGCAGTAGATGAAAAGGAGAATTTCGAGAAAAGTAACTGAAACAACTACTTGTACTGGTTAACAACATACCATGAGACAGAGAGAAGGAGAGGAGCATAAGGACCAAAAGGAGAAGTGTCCCCTGGAAACAAGATCGACCCATCATTTCTAGTGGAGTTCTTGGAATTGGGTAAGGCTTAGATTTTTATGCAAGGTAGTAGTACTACAGTTTTGGGTTTCTAGGAAACCGCCCCAGCTATAGATCCAAGAAGAAGTCTTTTTAATCCCAGGATAGACTTTACTTGAGCATATTGATAGTATGAGTAGATTCTGGCACGTGAGAAAGGAAGATGGCCAATCTGTATTTGTGTAGAATATGTGTAGCATATACAAAATACAGCTATTTATATAGAGAGAGCTGACCATAATCTCTCAATAAAAGCGACTCAAGTTACTCAACACAACAGTGGGGCATTTTCAGTTCAGTTTTACACTTTTGTCTTTTACTTGAATTTCAAAATGAAACGGACTTAAACCTAGGAACGCGCAACCGTGCGTTACTGTATTTGCTTCAGACTTCAAAAGTTATCTATGCTTAATGGACATAAAATAAAAAGTGTTTAGCTTCTAAAAAATAATAAAAAAGCAACATGAGGTTGGTCCCAATATTAAGTGATTTGTATGTTTGGAAATATTTATTGGGAGACTCACCCACCATAACCAGATATGCAATCTGGGTCGAATCCGAATTAATTGGGACAAGGCTTTGTCGGATCTGAATGGGGGCAAAGCTTTGAATTTTGGAAGGAGAAAAAAATAATTAGAAGAAGTGTTTATGAAGTGAATGGAATCTAACATCATTTATTACATGTTAATTTATTACTTAACATAGTATTAGACGGGTGCCTTAACCTTTCGGTTTATATCCAACTGAATGAAGGCTAGGTACTATTTATATTTTTTTTCTATAAAGACTTGCTTCACGGGTTTCTTTTGTTTGGATGTTTAAAGTCATAAATTCCTTAGTCTTCTAGGCTAGACTAGCTAGGCTAGCTTTCTTGTTCTTTTGTTTTGGTCGAAAGCTAGGCTATAGCTTGTTGTTCTACTCGACCTAATTTTGTGCATGACTCAAACAAATACTAGTATAATACTACTAACCTCCTAATGGATTCTTCCAATGCTTTTTTTCATTTCCTTACATATCTACTACCGAAAAGTAGCAGCTAAGAATGTCTCGTCACGGATATGATAAAGATAAGCGAGTAGGCAAATGTTAAGTACTAGCATATCAACCTGGAGGCCAAACATGCAATATAATTAAAGTATCCACTTGTTCGAGGCGGCCAGCTTGTTTAGGCGTTTCCTGCATTATTAGGACACAGACATGCTAATGCATGCGTGTTGTAAAATGCCTTCCATGTGTCTGTAAAGTAAAAGCACCATGGATCGATAAGTTCGTGCTTGTATGGTTTTAAAGTTAATTAATTAAGCCTGCACGAAAAAAAAAAACTTTTTCCTTTTGTATCAGACGGGGAAAAGGTTCCTTTTTCCGTCTCCTATAAAGGTTAATTAGCTTTCTCAAAGTAAGGTTAATGAGTGAGTTTTATAGAAAATTAATGTTGGGACCTCTTTGATTAAGCTTTCTTAGAGCCCATTAACTTTACGTGATTTCAAGCATTAACCATACACAAGGGGCAATGCAACTCATCCTTTTCCTTCTTGTTTTATCCATGGCGTTCAATTCTCTCCCGAACCGCGCCTGTGTCCACCGTGAATAACTGAGAAAAACAATTTCCAAAGTGAATAAAATAAGAAACCAGGGGCAGGAGACTTGACTTTTTTACAGAAACAATGGTGGGTTGACTTTGTAGGCACATGTCCCTAGCAAATAATGCTGGCAATCTAGCAGTTCTTTTAGTCTAGGGGTTTAATGATTAAATCAAGGCAATTTTTACCTTTTCTTTTATGTCAACAACCTCATTTCTAACTGTGGTGTAAATAATTAATGCATTTTGAGCATTGTTTTAGAGGACTAACTTAACGTGGCTGTAACTTGTTTTTTTTTTGGTACTAAAGGAGGGCCTTAACCCCGTTAAAACGTGCCTTTAATTTACCAAGGAAATAATCATTTATCATCTCCACATAGGCCTCGCACGTGGAGGGAGATATTATACTATGGATTGGTCTTAGGGGTGTAAATGAGTCGTGCCAACTCGTGAGTTGTTCGAGATCGACTCGATGAAAGCTCGTATTCGGCTCGGCATTATCGAGCTCGTGCCGAATTCAAGTCGAGCTTTTATATCAAACGAGCTGAGCTCGAGCTTGGCAGTATAGTTTGTATTCGGCTCGACATTATCGAGCTCGAGCCTCGAGCCGAACTCAAGTCTAGCTTTTATATCAAACGAGTCGAGCTCGAGCTTGGCAGTATTTCGCTCGCTAAGGTCGCGAGCTTTATCGAGCCTTATCAGTCTTTGGCATATTTTGTCGAGCCTTGTCAAATGAAATAAGCATTTAATATAAACGAGCCTAATCGAGCCGAGCTCGAGCCTATACTTTAAAGCTCGGTCGAGCTCGGGCTCAATAATTCTTTTTCGAGCTCGAGCCGAGTCTACCTATATTCGAGCTAGGCTCAACTCGATTACACCCCTAATTGGTCTAGGGCTGTGCAAAGTACCCGACCCGATTCAACCGAACTGATACCGATGAAAAACCGACGGTATCAGCTCGAAATACATGGGATTTCACCGCCATATGCAAAAGTTATACCGTGTTGCTTGAGAGTGTGAAAATAGTCGGTTAGATAGTGCCTATACCGTCGGTTTTCGATAGATACTGTACTGACAATTCTCAAACCCAACACAAATATAAAAGTTCCCCTATACATACACTAACCCTAATAAACACTACCTCTCTATTTTTCTCTATGTCTCTCTCCCTCTCTCTCCTCTCATTGTTTCTTTCACACGAAATCTCTTGTCTCTCATGTCTCTTCCCAAATAGCCACCCTCGCCATAGCAGACCAACCGTAGTTGGTGTCTCTTCCTCTCTCTGTTTCACCCACCCACGCACATTGTCTTTCTCCCAGTGCCCACCCTTGTTCAGTGGAGGAGAGATTGGTGGGTCTGAGTTTTGGGATGAGGAGAGGGTTCATGCATTGGGGGTTTAGTTGCGTTTGGGGTCTGATCTGATGGTTAAGCATTTTGTTGCCCGATTTCGATGCGTGATTTAATCCTCAATTCCCCAATTTAATTCAAACCCTAATACCCCAATCCCCTAATCGAAACCTTAATGGCCAATCAATTTCTACGCAAATTACTCAGTATATGCAAGTCTATATATCTTATTTTATTATAATTATTTGCAATCTATGTGTTTAATCATTGTTGGATACTGGATATTGATTGATGCAATTGCAAATTTGTTATGTGTTTATTGTTTCTGTTGTAAGGTGTTTTTAAGATTTCGGTTAATTCTGTTGCCGATCGAATCGACGTCGGTATCAATCGGTATCATGCCGATCGGCACAAGGGGAAGTACGGCACGACATCGATCGGAAAATTAGCCTTTCGAAAAAGTCGGTATATGACTATATGGGCACGGTATCTACCGTACCGATATTTTGCTGACCCCTAGACGTACTGTTTTTTTTTTTTTAATGACAGCAGTACTATTTGAGTTTTTTAGGGCTTTAAAAACACCATTGGGCTTTATAAAAAATCGGATCCCAAATCTAGTCTGGGCTTAAACCCATTATGTGCCCTGCTGCAGAAATTATGTACAGTATATATTCAGGCCCAGGTTGGAGTCCGTTAGTCCCAAATGGACTCTTTTCATGAACAGCCTCATTCCACTTACGCTGGGTCTTACCAATTGACATCGGCCCATATCAGCTATCGTGATTACGTGTTGACTTTTAGACCTTCCAGGTTTCTACGAAATTAAAATACGGAGCATATATAACACCAAAATAAAAGAAAAACAAAACAACGGAGAATATATATGCATCCCAATTTAACCGGCCGCCCAATGAGGAATCCTGCAAATTCTTGGTGAGGTTTATCATATTACTTTCGTGGATAATTAGGGTTCATGGCTTTCTCCCATGTCGCTATGTATAATTGGAACCAGTCATTCTCGGATAAATAGGAAACAAAAAGAGATTAATTAACGATTAACAAAAAAAAAATAATTATTTAGCAGCATGACATGTGTGTGATTCTATTCAATTCTGTGATCTAGCACTATCAGATCCTCTAATTCACAGCTACATAATTGCATTGATTCTATTCAATTCTGTGATTTTTTTTTGGATTTTTTTTTTTAAAACTAAGTCTCGGCTGATTGTGTATCTATTATAGGATTGTTTTTCTGATTTAGACAACGTGCGTAATCTTGTATTTAATAGTGTCGAATCTCGTAGAAACCAGAAATATCTTTTCCATCAAACTCCTTCTGTTGTTTCAACAGTATTTTGATGAAAACTAAATTCCTAAGGGGAAAAAAATAAAATAATATCTAGAAAATTAGCAAAAAAAGAAAAACAATATCAAACCCCTATACAATACTCGAGAATGAAAACAAAATAAATCCTTCCGGTCTGTGCAGTACGTACTTGAGCCATAGCATAAAAAAAAAAGTACTTAGAGCCCAAAAAAAAAAAAGGGTTGGAGTTACATTAGCATTACTACCACCTTTCTTTATATGAAATATGTTTTAATGGCTCAAAATATTGGCGAAATCTGTTTTGTTACTTATTGTCTTATATGGACAGTTGTAATGTAAAGATATAAAATTTATTTGAAAATCAGCATCAAACAGGAGGAAAACCAAAAAAAAAAAACATCTGTCTTATTTCTTTGGGACTGTTGGACAGATGGTAGGGAATCGATATAGTGAGTCAATTAAGAATTTCAAATTGAAGTCACTTGTTGAATTGACCAAATCCGGAAGAAAAAAAAAACTGAGGGGGACAGAGAGAAATAAACAATATAAACTATAAGGTTTAGGCAATGACATTTTTGTTCAACCACTCAGTAGTCTAATGCAGATTGCAGACCAAGGCAACAATAATCAACATCCACCCTTAGAGATTTTAACGCCAATTCAAACAAAAAAAAAAGAAAAAAAGACTTAACTGCTCTTTTTCCAATCTGCGACAATAGATTGAGACCACCACCCTCCCCCAGCCACCGACTACTCTTCCCTCTACTAATTCTTACGATAATTTCTTCAAGTAATTCGCAATGTCTCCAAGCCTATCTTTTTAAGATGCAGACGGTTTAATTTATCAATTGATTAATGTGCACCAAAAATAATTGTTAATTTTGGGCCTCTCTACACGGCACCATCAATACTCATCATATGATATTTTCTTAAAAAGAAATGTATATTTTTGTTTCTTTAACCAATAAAAGATGTCGTTTTCTTGTTTTATAAATATTTTACGCACGTAAGTGAGTTCTAAAAAGCAAAATAGTCTTGAATTCTCACGTAAGCTTGAAATAGGAAAAGAATTAATTCCCCACTAAACTTGACGCAATTGGAGCTCTGTTGACTATTTGGCCAAGCAACGTCACAATGAGAAAAGAAACGGTTCTTGCTATAATATGTAGTTGACGGGCAACCGTGTCTTCGATGATAAGGCAATTTCCCAAAAGGATTTAAAGACGACAAACTGATTTAAATGATGCCATTTTCATTTCTTATCGTGTTATGCTGATGGTGGCGAGGCGTGGAAAATGCTGGCTCATGGCTATTTGTGGTGTCCTGATTTTTGTGACTTTATTTTGACGAGTCTTTTTCAAGAACCATAGCCTCCTCATATTAAAGCAAGTGAACAGACTTTCCTTTACGGCCAAGAGCTATATACGTACTATCCCGAATGTGTTATTCCACACTCGTCCATTACTCGGTTGATGAAATTTTGCAAAACTGGACGAGTCAAGCCGAGGACGCGTATACCACAATTCTTTAACCATTTTCAATGTCATGCATTTAGTAAACTGAAATATTAGTGTTATCTTGATTGGGAAGTATCCATAGTCGTAGGGCAACTTGAATTGTCCAATTGGCGATAGCGTACTGAACATGCAAAGTGAATTTTTTTTAAATTTTAATCCATGGTCAATATTCAGTCAATTACGATCACCATATTAATTTGTATGGCAGGAGTAATGGCCTTTATGTATTAGGGTTCACAACGTGTTTTCCAGGGGTAAAAAAAGCACTATAATAGGACAGTTCAGTGTTACGTGGATCAATATGGAAAGAAAATATACGGTTGTAATGAAAATTTGTTTTTTTTTTTTTAAATAATGGATTGATTTTGCCTTTTATGACGTAACATTGTCCTCATGTGAACCATTTATTTATTCATGAACATAGTAACTCGTTATTAATTTATTATACTTTGCACATAAATTAAGCGTGGCTGATGGTGTAAACTTTAACGTATCTAAAAGAAGCCGCAGTAGCATCCAAACGATTCTAGCATCAGAGCATGCCTTTTCCCTATCTTTGCTTAGTCAAATTGTTAATTAAGCTTAAAGATGGAGATTAATATTGTTAATTATTCTTTTTCATACCCCCCTAATCTAACGCAAAAGCAATTGTTTTATTTTATGCAAAAGAAAAAAAAAGAAAGGTGGGCCAAGCCCATGGTATGTCCCACCAAATCATTCAGACATCATTTGTCCAAAAGCCCACTTGAGATCAGCCCACGTAAACCACAGCAGTGAGTGTGATTAACTTCATTTCTTCTTTTAACGTGAGCCCTCTGTTTGATATAATCTTTCTTGTTCTCTGACCAACCACAAACCGAAACTCAAAAAAAACAAAGGAGTGATAAACATATAAGAAAACCACTGAACATGACTCATTGTCTTCTCTGCTTCCTCTTCTCTGGCGCTGGCTTCTGCTCAGCCGGCCTGTAACCCAATTGATTCCCCGATACAAAACAGAGCCAAGATCCCTGATTCCTCTTGATTGACTGATTCCAATTCTCAATTGGATTATTTATATGTAATCTGATTTTGATTCTCTTTTTGGCTCATCACATCTGAGCACCGACAGGTATTGAGGTATTGTTTCAACGGTTGTTGTTCGTCATCATCATCATCCTCAAGAGTACGTGAATTCTATCTCTTTTAGCTCTAATACGAGGTGGGTCGATCAGATTTTCGCTATAGGCTGGTGGGTTTAATTTGTTTTTGTGATTTGGATTGGTTGAGATTGGTGGGTCTGTTCTAAAGACTGAGTCTTGGATTGTTTGGGTTTGAAATGGTCTATTACCACAACTCAATCTCGGTCTGCAAACCCGTTGACCAATCATCATCATCAACAACAACAGTTATGGCTAATTCTGTGAATTCTAATGAGTTGTGTGCAAAATCAAGGCACGGCAATAACGTGCACAAGAGTAGAAAGACACCTAGCTGTTTGAATTGTTCTAATCTCCCTGTTTGTGATGGATCTCGATCAGCTGTGATTGATGTTGTGATCTTGATTGCTGTTATCGGTGCCTGTGGGTTCTTGTTATTTCCTTATGCCAAGTTTGTGACTCTGGGTTTGATTGAATTTGTGGGTGCTGTTCATGATGTGGTCAAAGAGGAAGTTGTGAAAAATCCACTGATATATGCATCTATAGGGGCTAGTACTTTTTGTGCTGCAATAGCTGCCTGGATAGTGATTTTGTGCACAACTAGGAAATGTGGGAATCCAAATTGTAAGGGCCTAAGGAAGGCAGCAGAGTTCGATATTCAGCTGGAGACAGAGGACTGTGTGAAGAACTCCAATGGTGCTTTGGTTAAAGATGGAGTAAAAAGAGGTCTATTTGAATTGCCTCGTGATCACCATCGTGAGTTGGAAGCTGAACTGAAGAAGATGGCACCACCTAATGGCAGGGCTGTTCTTGTGTTTCGGGCAAGGTGCGGATGTTCTGTTGGCAGACTGGAAGTTCCAGGACCCCGGAAGCAAAAGAAGATCAAGAAATAGGATTTAATACACTTGATGATAGGATATACAGGAGTAGAGTCATAAAGGAAGGGAGGAGTACCTTCTCTGATCGATCATCTATGGAGCTACATTGTCCTTAAATAAGCTCCTGCTAATAAATTGTTAAGGGATTTTATATACATTTGGCTATAATGGATAATATAAGAAATCTTTTTTTCTTTTAGGTTTATCTTCTGTTAATGTTGGATATCTTCTTTTGATTGCTAAGTTCTATATCTTTTGCTTGGATATTTAGTATTGCAAGTCAACAAATTTCACAGAGGATATGATAATGATTGGTGCTGCTTAATTCTCTATATGCTTAATTCTTGATATGCTTTGCTTGAAGTTGATGATCTACATTATCCTGTCTTATGAGTAACCATTATAGATCGGATATTTAGCAGTTATGCTCGGGTGTGACCAGAAAGTAAGATTCATATTTTGTCATTTTCATTTCAATGATTGGCATTCTTAGAAGCTGATATTTGGGATTGATATGCATCAAACTTTTTGGAGTTTGGAAAGTGGATGCATAGTTGTAGTCATAGTTGTAGTTAGTTGATCTAGGATTTTCACAAATTCTAATGCATAGCTCTTGTATGTGACCATCTTTACTGTGTATTTGCAAAAAGTGTAGCTCTCCGGAAGGAGTTCGTAACTGCTAGGGGAGGAGTTCTTCTTAATGTTTAAGAGAATTTGTTGCATATAATGCATTAAATCTACACATTACTGCGGGGTCCTTGCTGAATATCGTTAAAGTTCTTAAACTAGTTTACAGGAGAAGTTCTTTAGGTAGTGTACCATTTGATAAGTAGATGCATACATGAATTGTGACATTGGCAATTCTAATGGTTGAGAAGCTTGAGAAGAAAGTGAAGAGAAATGGTAGGATGATTAAGGATTAGAATGGTTCTCTTCTTTCAATTCTAATGCTTGAGAAGCTTGAAAAGAGGTGAAATGGTGGCATTAAGGATTAGAATGTCTGTACTGCATTTTTTAAAATTAACAATCCATGATTAGATTAAACATTGAGATACTCATTATAAATAAACCTCAATTGCTAGATGTTGTCTCTCATTACAAGTATCTATAATCGCTAGTCCCGGATTCAGACCAATTTGATTCGATACGAGTTTATTAAAATACATAAGTAGTAAAGCTCAGGCAACACTATTTTTTTTTTGTTCTCCTCAGGCAACACTAGTTAAAAGGTAAATCACAGTATTCTTAGAAAGATAAAAGAAAAGATTAATTAAAAATTTTATGTAATGTAAAATTTTGGAAAATAAAATACAAAAATTATAGTAGAACTATTGAATTTACATCCCAATAGTTGCACCCATATAAAACAATAACTAGTCCTCCCTGAACTCAATTTCCTTTCTTTGTTTGGTTGATTTTGTTTGGGGTTTTTCGGTTTCGTACTTTCGTCTCCTTATATACAAAGTGCGAATTGTTGGATGCCACGTCAGTAAGGGTGAAATCCCCCCCATAACAAACAGAAGATACTACTTGCCACGTGGTAAACTTCTATTAGTAGATCTCGTGGTAAAAATTAAAGTACACGGAATGAATTTTAAGTTTTTAACCAATTCGCTCATTATGGATAACTGTAATTAGATCAAAAGAATTTGTATCAGCAGATTATGCTATTAGCCGACAACTTTACCATCATTGCAATTTTTTTTTTTCAGAAAAAGTGTTAATCATGTTGTTAGTGACTGCGCACACAAAATAGCAATGCACAACAAATAATAGATGATGAGGAGTTGAATCAGAAAATAAAATTAGTAGATCTATTTGCGATTTCTGTCAAATTGTAGGAGGATATAAAACATTGGTTACCTTGGCGTGCTTGTTCTATAGATCAAGAGTCACCTTGAGAGACAATAGGATTAAAAGAAAAAAAAAGGCTGCTTGGAATGGCGTGTATTCCACATTAATTTGAGTTATTCTTTGCGTGATACGTGAGGCATGTTAAATTAATTGGGGACCGCCACATCAACTTTGGGAAATGCTGTGGCTAAGTCCAAATCCGTGATGCAATGAGGCCAATATTGTGATACGGATTTTACCCCAAAAAAAAATTTTTTTTTGAGCAAAGAAACATCATATTTCATTAACTGAAACCTGCAGTACAAGCGTCACCATTCAACAGTTGAACAAGCTCATTAGTTGGTGCTAAAACCCAATGTGGAGGACACTGGAATCTTAGTGTAGGTGACATTTACATTAACAACTAGTCACCTCTCCGTGTTACACACGGATTTGGAGGTCACATACAAAAAAAAGTCTATATATAAAAAGATATACATAGCTATATTATTTTTAATATATTTTTTAAAAAATAAAATAAAAATAAAAATACTAAATTTGTCTTGATTTGTTGTAGATTGCCCCCTTAACATTCTCTGCCAATATTTCATTATCAAAAAAAAAAAAAACATTCTCTGCCAATATTAGAAACATATTGGAAACATATATTTGATGTCTGCATCCTCTGCCTCGGCATATCCAGACAATTCTTCCCCGAAAGGAAGCTTGAGGAATTGAATCACTATAATGCATAATTCCTTCAAGAAAATTTTCAAAAGTTTTTACAAAGAAAAGGTCGTGGTGGAGAGATAACTTAAAGACCTCTTTTATGCTTTTGTTTTAATCTCTTTGTTAATTGCCACATCTTCTATATATATACAAAACCTTCATGACTTTTCAATTACCATATATGCTCATATTCAATGCTAATAATGAATATATTTTCCTATTAATAACAACAATAATGAATGGAACCAAGAAATGCCCATGAATTTTTGTAACATCATTAGAATGGACTACTCGCCTTTTATTAATGGGAATTGATGCTAAACGTTAAATAAAAAAATACTTAAAAGGTCCAAAAGGCTAGATACATGTTGAAATGCAAAACCTTCATGATTTTTAGTTTATCATGTATACACTAATTTAATGCTAGTAATGAATAAATTTTTATACTAAAATGAAAATAATGAATAGAAATTTGATAGTTACACGGGTATAAGAAAAACCCTTTATATATCCATATATAAATTCATTTAACATTAATAAATTTTGACCCTCTATATCCTGTATTTAATGCATTATGCCAATTGGCCAAATATTTATTATCCTACAATTCAATATTTAGAAGTTTTGCACATGAATGGGATATAATATATAGATTTTACGTTTGGTATTTTCATAATGGCCCTGATTTAATGTAGCTATAGGTAGCATTTTCATAAAGTAAGATAAAGTGCTTATTACTGACCATTATTGCAATTGTTAATTGATGGATAAACTCTTTGCCACATGGCACGTCAGAATAGCCTGAATTTTGCCATGTGTCAACATCAGAGATCTTGGTCTCTGATTTAATATATTTATATAGATTATTACGTATTTATGTTTTTAGTAAGTGAAATACTCAATTTGTCACTTATTCCTTTTTATATGAAGTGAAGAAAATGCTACCCCACATAGAATTATTTTGTAGGTTTTACTCCCTTTGGAGGCGTAACAATATTCTTGATGGGATAATATTTTATTACCTATGTCTACAGTTAATTATCTCTCTCTTTGAAAAAAAAAAAAATCCATGAAAAACCTAGTAATTGAGACTATGAAACTCATTAGTTATTGGAATACCCTTCCCAACACTGGAAGCTCTATATACACATTGCGATTAATCTCCACATCTCCACGCCAACAAGACAATAGTTAATTTAATGATCAGATGGGGATATGAGTTTTGAGCTCGTTAATTTAAAAATTATTCCCCGTCGTCTATCAAATATTTCCCTGTATTTTCGTAGTGTTGTCCGCTAATATCCATATCATAAGATTTATAACAATGGCGATCCTGATAGGAATAATTTGCTGACTCGTCCTTGCTTAGTTACTGTTGAACATCAAATTTACGCACATACCTATAGTAGTTTTTTTACTCTTAAAAGCTAAAATCTATACTTTTTTTGGGTTTTTCAGACTTAAATTGGGACTCAGATTGGGACTTGAACCGGAGATCAACCCTCAGGCCTCTACCCAATGTAAAACCTTAAGTTCTGATGTTTTCCTGGCAAAAGAGAAAAAAAAAAAAAACACTTTGAAACTATTTGTACTTCACCCATCAAATTAATTTACACAGATTTTTAGCAGAGAAAAACAGAGTAAAATCTATACTTTGAATCCTTGCTGTACTTTCACCGAATCAGACTTCCTTGCATAAACCAACTAAGATGAAACTTAATCAAAACTGGCAGGATGAAAGCAAAACATAAATTTCTCGAAGTAATCAACAAACGACACTGATTACCCCAATCCACTAAATAATCAAACTTAAACAAATTAAACCCTAATCAAAATACTAAGTTACAACCAAGAGAACGTAAACAAATTTGTAAATCCGCGCAACCAGCTTTGTGTTATCTTGCCGGAATACCTTCCAAATTTCCAATCAATAAAAATTAACAGGGCAGGCTAGCTAGGTAGAAATCCTTTCCTAACAAGAACAACCAAACCAACAATGAGAACAATTAACTCTAACCCTAATTATGACAAATTAAGAAAAAGAAGAAGAAGAAAACAAACGAACTGAATTAATTCCTCTTCTTCTTCTTCTTTAAGAATGATCCAGTGGCATCATAAAGCGGCAAAGAGGGCAAGACCCATTCCTGCCTAGCCACTTCTCAATACAACCCGAGTGGAACTTGCGGTGCTTGCATGGCATCTCCCTTATCTCGCACCCCACCCCTATTCCTCCCAAGCAGATAGCACACTCCCCTCCCTCCTCCTCCACGGTCACCCTTATCCTTGGCATGCCATCGATTGCTTCCTTCGTTGCAGGCAGAGGCCCCGGCTTGTCGTTGGCGACGACGACGTCGCCGCCGTCTACCTCCAAATCAGTGAGGCTCATGCGGAACAAAACGTTGACGGTTCTCCTTGGCGGCGCCTCTTCTTCTCCTTCCCCATCACCTCCTGCTTCTGAGATGTAAAAATGGAGAGTATCCCAGTTGATAGTAACCCTGAAGCGGTGGACGACGCTACCCGCCGCTACTTCTTGTTGGGATTCTGATGAAGAAGAATCCTCCTCTTGCATGCTTGTGTTCTCGCTAGACGACATTGTTTCTTCACAACTCGAAACAGAGAGTCTATTTGCCGGCGTGTGATTGAAGCAAAAGAAATTATAACACGTAAAATTTTGTACATTATGTGTGTATATATATAGTATACGGAGGAAGAGATCGAGCCGACTTGAATATGGCGGTTGGATGCAAAATTTAGCTGTGTGATAATCTATTTAGTTTTTTGGCGTCCGAAGCAAAATAGGACTGGAAGTAATTTCTTGCAAGTTTTACTCCCTCTTGAGGCGTAACAATAAAACTAAGAGAGATGCCACTACACAAGTGGTGGGATAGCATTTTATTATCTATGCCGACAGTTATCTCTCTTTTTTAAAAAAAAATCCATGAAAACCTAGTAATTAATCAAGACTATGAAACTCATTAATTATTGGGATACCCTTCCCAACACTGGAAGCTTTATACACACATTGCGATTAACCTCCACCACACCTCCACGCCTACGAGTACCCAACAAGACAATAGTTAAGTTAATGATCAGATGTCAACAAGTTGATCAGAAAATAACACAGGGTAGGTTTTCTCTCTCGTTTTTCAGCCGCCATGGCACTGTTCATTATCCCTAAAATTTACTCAAATCTAGCACCCACATAACAGATCCACTTCAGTCTCACGTTTTTTAGGTTGTTCCTTCTACTTTCTAGTACTTCCTTTTCTCCTCTAGTCTCTTATTCCATTCTCCATAAGCACAGTCCTGTGTGTGAAATTGGAGCCACAGTTACCCCGTGCTTTTGGGGTGTTTTGTTTCAAAGCGATCTCCATTGCCTTGTGCTGCTTGCAGCTTGTGCCTATGGCTATGTCTACACCGTTAGTTTCTCAAGGGAGAGAGGTGGTCATTGTGGTGAAACTCAAAGCCCCAGATCTGGACATGGAGATTGGGGTTCTTGACCACGCCCTTGCCGACATCATCAACCATCCTTCTGCGAGGACAACTGCACCGGACCTTCAACGGAGGGAGGACGATGGTGGGGTGATGCTTAAAGCCCGTTATCAAGGCAACATCGGCCATGCCTTTGGAGTTATCACCAGCAAGCCACACTGATGGCAAAGGTACTCTCTGACAATACCTCTTCTGTTAGCGCTCTTAAGGATTATTTCTTGAGAATTTTGGTTGGATGCCCATGGTCTGTTGGGCTCGTGCATGTGACTGGGGATGGGAGTATGATCTTCCCATCCGAGCCAGAGTGATGGTGTTTGCAACTGGGGATATACCTATGGGACTCGGGTTTATCCTCAATATTTTGTCACAATACTGTGAATCCTATGAGTTCTCTCATGCCTGGTAGGGATGAGTTTTTGATGCAACCTGGTTGGGGTCAGGATACCCAACCTTCAATAAAATGGAACGCCACAGTGGGCCGGATACTTGGGTTGCTTTCGCTGGCAGAGTTTGAGCAAGTTCTCCTCCCCAGCAGTCTTTGGGAAGTTGGTATGGAAACGATTCTGTTATTCTGGTCTCCTTTCAAGTCAGGTGGGAGTGGCTTTATAAAACACTTTGTGTTGTGGGTAGCGGCCTGCACTATCAGGACCAAATATCCTCTTTTATCAGTTGCTTTCCTGTGGCAGTTGACTGGTGCTTCAAGAATCCGATTCCAAAACAACATCTTTGAAGGCTTGGTTCTATTATTTGTTTTTCTTATTCTATGTAGTAATTGTAATTTCCATAAGGAAATTTTGTATTTTAATACGAGTTGGTCTGTAACTCGTCAACCTTATGGAGCTATTCGGTTTGTATTAGTATTTAGGTATGGTACTTCCTTTGTAGGACTCTTTCTGCTCTAATATATATTCTGATATTTTCTCGAAAAAAAAAAGTTAATGATCAGATGGCCCATATGAGTTTTGAGCTTGTTAATTTTAAAATTATTCCCCTCGGTCTATCAAATATTTTCCTGTATTTTCATACTGTACTCTGCTAATATCCATGTCATAAGATTTATAACAATGACGATCCTGATAGGAATAATTCACTGACTCATCCTTGCTTAGTTACTGTTGAACATTAAATTTACGCACATACCTATACTAGTTTTTTACTATTTTTTTTGGTTCCCCATTCGATATCCAGAGCTTTGCCCGACTAATCCGGATTCGACCCAGATCGCGTACCTGGGTATGCTGGGCGAGTCTCTTAATAGGAATTTTTTGCGTTCACAAAGATTCGAATCTTTGACCTAATTTTTTACTCTTTGTGAGAAACTACCTATAGTAGGTTTTTACTCTTAAAACGTAAAATCTACACTTTTCTGGGTTTTACAGGCTTAGATTGGCACTCGGATTGGGACTTGGAGATCACCTTCAATTCAACCCAAAGTAAAACCTATACTTTGTGAAGGAAAACATATATCTCCTGAATGAAATAACTACTTGGAGTCCTAGCAGCGAAAGCAAACAGGTCTTGGAGTCCAGGTCTTGATCTACCGGTCGTGAAGGGTTGTCACGGTGTGTCGGAGCAACCCCTGTAGTCTCCGCGGCCTAAACCTCTCTTCTAGAACTGTGTATATTGTATGTGTGGATGTAACCTAGCCACCCTTTGTATATGCTATCCTTGGCCTTTGTGCCATAGTATAATATGTATATATAGGGGGTAAATTAGGGTTACAAGTGAGCACCCAACTTATGGGTGGACCCAGTGGGCCCCACTACCTCAAGTGGGCTTCCGTACAATATAACCCAACATCTTCCACTCACACATAAGTGAGAGTGCTCTAAAAAAATACCAAATGCAAGAAATTCATTCTTACTACAACAGCAATAGTCATACAAGGAAATAGGACCGTGCGACCGGCATACTGTGAGAGCGAAATGCTATACACTTGTTAGGGATATATAGCCTCTCGTCGAGAAGAAACCTGCAAGTAGATCAGAAAGTACGCTAGTGTCCTAGATCATCTGAATCACATTAGAAAACATCAATAGGATCTCGTCCATCAAGGCGTGACGCAATGCAACGTAATGCAACACAATGCAAAGCAATGCAACGCAATGTATTCACAATTATAACCGTACGTCATAACTGGTGCACCGGTGAATACAAGGGTAATGTGATTCTGTCTATGACCTTCCTCTTCTCACTATTCCCTTGACCCGGCTCACCGCTTTTTTAGACATGTCCCGCCAGACCGAATCTGTGTACATGGTCCTTAGGCAACATACTAAGATAGCGACCATCAAACTGAATCTCAAGTCTCTGATAGGAGTACTGAGGGTACATAAGGTAGAGCCATCATAGAAGCTCCGGGTCTCACATAGCTAGAAGTTGAGATCACACTCTAGCTAACCCGTGGTCGACAAAACGCACACATGGTATGAAACATGTGCTACAACATTTTCTCCTTTCCCGTTGAGCTTATGTCTTTCCCATAAGGAATGCTGTACAGATGGTATTTAGACACCATATGTGTCCAAATTTGAGTTCCTCGATCTACACATCAACTTGAACTCACATCTGGCCTACTAAGTAGACTCGGTGAACATGTTCCACTGTTAAAATGACCTTCTGTCATTATATAGTCGACAGTCATGATTTTAAGCCACAAGCTCTCAAATTATCCGTTTGATAATTTTGCTTAAAATCTGTCTCATCTCTACTTATCACTAAGATAAGGAGGCGGTTACCCGTGTGAGAGGGCTAACCTCGTGTCTACTCGACATACTCTTAACACATAAATAAAGAATGTATATAACATACATCCATATGTATGTATGCAAATCAACTTATTTGATAGCAAGAACATTAAACACAGGTTGTGAACTTTGGGAAAATGATAAGCATATAGTGAAGTACTTAAGCCTAAAAAATTCTAATACCTAATGTGTTACACAAACACATCCCAAGGTAAAGGCTTAAACAGCGTATCTGATCACTTGTCTCTTATAGACAGATACTTCACATTCACAACCTTGCATACAACAATGCCTTTTGCATAGTTGTATCTGATGTCTACTTATTTGGCGAAACTAACCATTCTTGGCAATGAAAATAGCAGCCTCTCTGTCATAGTTGACTAACACTAGATCAGTATTTTATGCATTATCCATTATATAATCCAAGAACTTGTTTAACCAAATAACTTTTACACTGCTGAAGCGAGAGCTACACATTTAGCATCAACCGCAGACAAGAATACACATGATCATTTCTTACTACTTTATGATATGACGCCATCATTTAGTAAGAGCATATATCTAGATGTAGACTTTTCTACCATCTAGATCTTTTCTATGATCAAGGCTTGTGTATTCAACCAAGAAGGATATTTCCCTACTTGGTGACAAAAAAAAAGTAATTAGCAGACTTCTTTAGACATCCCATGATCCTTTTTAACTGCTTGTAATGTGCTAGGCCTAGATCGGATTGACTTCTACCTGTTAAGCCATTTGCTTAACCAATATCTAGTCTATCATACACCATAGTGTATAACAAACTTCCGACTGTGCTCCGTTATGGAACTTGGCTTATTCATCACTCTCTTCAGGAGCCTTAAGACACATATTTTCTCAAAGTATGGCATTTATGGATAGGAGTTTAGATAGGATTACTTTGATGCACATGGTATTATTCCAAACCTTTATTAGTGTAATTCTCTTACAAGAAATACAATAATTTCTTGAAACAATATCTTGAAATCTTAATTTCAAGTTTATATGCAATCTTTATC
The DNA here is from genome assembly GCA_028386065.3 of Turnera subulata. Classification (NCBI taxonomy): domain Eukaryota; kingdom Viridiplantae; phylum Streptophyta; class Magnoliopsida; order Malpighiales; family Passifloraceae; genus Turnera; species Turnera subulata. The sequence continues at coordinate 194,352 of JAKUCV010005034.1, read as the reverse complement.
CATATCATCTATCTCGATTGAGATGACAACTAGGTCCGTTACCTTGTTGATTAACTCCATATCATTCTAGCTATAAGTATGTCATATACATACTATATGTAAGTTGCAAACTTACTTGGTACATGCCTTGAGGATCAGAAACTTTATGTTTGTGGTCCTCTTTAATGAAACACAATCTGTTTTATTCAATCTCTATTGGGAAAGGAATTATTAGCTAGAAACATCCATACATAGGTAAAACTCACAGAAATCGAGATTGACTTTGTGTCCTTCAATGAGATCAACCAGTTCTTAAACTTTATTGACTCTCATTGACTCTATCTTTTCTTCAAGTGCCTTTATCCATTTTTCTTTAGAAGGATTTTGAGGTTGCCTCTTCTAGGCTCATCATGTAGGAATCTCATAAAAAAATCCACTATCATTGATGTCAAATCATCAACGATACTCTTTTATGAGAATCACACTAAATTGTGATTCAGGTATGTTGTTCCCATTTGGATCAACATGGCTCCCACTCGGATTAAAACGTTAATCTCTCTCCCACTAAGAACAAGATCTATCTCTATTGCTCCCACTTGGAACAACAAGATTACTTTTATTCGGACTTGATGATGAGGAAGTTTATTGATGAGAAACTAATTCATCATCTGTAAAAATCCTTCCACTCGAATAAAATAATCCTTGCACGTCTTAATCCTCTTCCTCAAATAAAGATAGGCCTTAACCTACCTCACCCTTCTTAGGAAACTCATTCACAAAGAATGTAGCATCTGTTGGTTTAAACTCAGTTACACTCCTACTATTCTGTTGACTTATAAAAAGATAACCTTTGAGGTTAGTAAGTTTCTCACAAGACACTTGTCTTCCTCTGAAGGCACACCTTGCCAGGTAGATAGGAATAGTGTTTATAAGTAGCATAACTCCCAAGGTTACTAAAACACTTGGTGGGAAGTATTCTACTCCACAACATATGTAGAGTAGTTGTAACCGACAATGTAGGCATACTGTTAAGTAGATAGGCAGCAAGCAAACGTTACCCATGTGGCAATAAAGTTGTGCCTTGATTTACTTAATCATTACAAAAGCATTCCATCACGGCACTCTATAACACATTTTATTATTGAGTATTGGGAATAGTCAAGTGATGCACTATACCTTTTCATCATACCCCACTAATTGGATTGACAAAACGATCACAATTAGTGTGAAGATCTTATATCTTCGTATCTAATTAATTTTCTATTAAGTTCATATAGCCTTAGAAACAACTTAATACCTAAAAAAATAAAAAAATTAAATATATATAATTGGGCATAATGAATAAAATGATGAATAACATGCTTATGCCTAGTCCAAACGTGAATAAACCCACAGATGTCCAGGCGGACAAATAGCAATGAAGAGCTTGCTTCAATCACTTTACCGGATGGTCAATAATCAGTCAGATAACACTCACAAGTAGACAATTCTACTTCTATAATGCTAGGAAGCAAACATTATTTGCTAACCTTGGCATTCTCTATTGATCCGTATGACCAAATCTAGCATTATTCGGAAATAAAACTAAAGCCATATAAAATTGAAACAGAATCAATTTTATAATTTGTCATGAAAGCATGTATGGTTACTAAAACCAAGACAAGTCAGAAAAAACATCTATCATGTAAGATCACATCTCATATGTTACACAAGACTAACTTGTATGATATGAGTATTTAAGCAACACCTTATCGTTGCCACTTGTATGCCAAAACGTTTAATCTCCATGTAACGCCCCGGATTTCCATAATTTGATTTCTAGAATTTTCAAAATTTTTATTCCAATTTTGCCCTTGAGGAATTTCCGGATTTTTGGACTAGGAAATAAATTATTTTACCTTGGCTATATCGGTATTAAGTTGTTAGTACGACGGGTTCAGCTTTCGTTGGAGATAAAACGTGTTTCAGGATGAAACGCGGGGTTTACCGTAGTTCTGGTTAAAACTACGTCGTTTTGACTTTGGAAAACAAAAGGGGGGGTTGACTGAGCAGCCAGGGTTGACTGCGCCTAAGTGAACGATAAGTCGTTCACCCAGGCCAGCCAAACCCTAGCCGCCTCCCCCTCCTTCTTTTTTCTTTTCTCCTTTTTCTTTCTCCCCTCTTCTTCCTTTTCTCTCCTGCCGTAGCCGCTCCTTTTCTCTCCCTTCTCACTTTTTTCTTTTCCTTCCAGCCGGCCGACGCTACCCTTCCCTTTTCCTTTATCTCTCTTTTCCCTCAGCTTTCCCTTTTCTTCTCTTCTCGCAACCACCGTCGCCCTACCTCCATCGTCTTCTACCCCTCGGGTCGCTGCTGCACATCGACCTTGCCGCCACTTGTTTCGCACTCTTGGCCGTCGCCAATCTCGTTTCCCTTGCGCCGCCTGCCTCATCGAGTTCGGGCAAGCATACCGGCCAGGGTCGACTGCAGAGAACTCGAGGCGAGTTCACGGCGAGCCGCCGCCCTCACTGGTAAGTGTCGCTGCCCGCTATTTTTTCATCTTCCTCCTTTGCTTTTGGTTTCGGTGATTAATGGTTGGTTGGTATGCGTTTGTGTTTGATTGTGGGTGTGTGTGGTTATTGGGTTATGGTCGGCGGTCGGGTGTGCGGTGATGCTGATGTCTCGGTGGTGGTTTCGGTCGGCAGGGGGCTGTGTAGAACCAGTGTCCGTGAGCCTCTTCTCCGGCAGAGGTGCTTCACTGCTCGGGTTCGTGTGGGTCGGTTGTGGACGGATTCCGGGCAGCAGCTGTGTTTGGGTAAGGATCCGTTCATTAATTTTCTATGTATTTCGTTTTATGGATCTGTGGGTGTTGTGTTGAATCCGAGTTGGTTGTTGTTGTTGGGTTGTTTCTGGCAGTTTGGGTGAATTCCGGCGAGGTTGACCGGAATCCGGCTAGGCTCGGAAATTTTCCAGCGAGGGCTCGGGTTTTGTTCCGACAAGGCAGAATATTTTTGGCTTGAGGGCATCTCTTTTGTTATATTTCAATCTCATTCATGGCATGTAATATTAAACAAGTACTTTCATGTATCGGGAATACCGGGTTAGTGGAAACTGTGTGTGGGGGTGAGAGAGAGTGTGGCCAGAAATTTACCGACACGGGTAGAACCATAGGCCGGGAACATTTGGGCTCGGGAATGACCTTAGAACGGTATTTAGGAAAACCGTGCCCAGGCCCAACTAACTAACTTTAAAGACCTTAAGACTTTGTTGGACCTTAAGATATGGGCTTGAGGCCCAATGGCATAATTGGTTAGATAGTGACCTTAAGGAATGGGCTCTAAGCCCAAATCGATAAAATGGTTTATTTGCAGGCTTAAGGAAGTGGGCCTTAGGCCCGAGGAATTGTTTTGGACTTAGATGGGCTTAAGCCCGATAAACCTTAGGTTCCAATCTTTTGGAGTTCTTGGGAGGAGATATACTCTTTTGGGCTTAGACCCTGAAATTGCATAACCGGGTAGTTTCGGACAGGTTTCACTCAGTTGAGCATATAGGTATCATGCATGCACGGTTTGTTATAATTGTTTTGTAATATTTGTGTGTGCCGGTATTCAGGCACGGGTAATACCTCGGGAGCTGGAGGATTTGTCTTGGGGAAAGCTCCACAGGATAATCGTCGTTGAGGTGACTTTATAAGTCTTTTTATGTTTGTATGCATGTGCTTGTTAGATTGGTTTGTTTGAGTTGCATGCCTTGTTTGCTAACATGCCGTGATCTGTATTGTGTGCCTATGTGTTACTATTTTCCGGATGAGCATGACTTTAATTTGCGATGGGATATAACATGTGGTGTGGTTTGGGTGATCTGTGTGATGTACTATGGGTTGAAAACCCGGATGCTTGTTTAAGTTGATAATTCACACAACCTTGTTAAACCATAACTTTTGGCACATATAAACTTTTGAGTATGAATAAGAATGATATACTATAAAAGATATTCTATTGTGTGCTGATGACCGGTTGGTTCGAGCGGGAAGTGATACCCTTCGGGTTTGCATGCGGGATAGCATGGTATATGCGGTTTAGCATATGGGTCTGTGATGACCGATTTCTACCTTCCTCCTTCTACCTTCCCCTTTCTACCTCCCTCATTCTCTCTGTCTCTCTCTCTCTCTATGGTTATATTTGGGCTTCATGCCTGGTTATACTGGGCTTACGTCTGGTTGTCTCATGAGACAAGACCGAGCACGACGCACACAGTAGGGGCCCTGAATAATAAATATAATAAGAAAACTTAACACACAACAGATGAAAAATATAAACTGTTTGCTTTATGTGGTTGGCATGTTAGTACTGGTTATTGTGTGTTTGCTTACTTGTGTTTGTTTCTCTACTTTCCTTTTGAACTTGCTTTGCACACCTACGTAACTAGATTTATACTGCTCACTGAGTAGGCGACTCACATAATCGCCACCGTTGTTTTTCAGACTCTTAGTTAGCATGTAGTCTCTCTCTTCCTTTTCGGAGTACGGACGTGGTTATCCCAGCAGGTAGCTGTGCTTCTTCTCTCGGTTGGATCCATAGAGCTGACTTGCATATCATATTCTTCTTTTGTTTTTATTTTATCCTTATCTTCCGCTGCATTGGATTTTATTGAGATGTCATTATTGATTTTGATTACTTCATCGGCGGGTTGTCGGGATTTGATATCTGATGATGTTTCGGCAGATTTCCGGGTTGACTTATGTCTTGATAAGCTGGTTTTCTCTTGTTCTTTATGACATCTCGCTTTATTAAGATTTTCAGATAATGTTTGGTATTGGATTTCGTGTCCTGGGTTTCAGGGGCATTTTGGTAAATTCCTTTTGATTAAGTATTTTATTTGTACAATTGGGACACGGATGTTTCAGCTTGGTAGCGGAATAGGCTTCAGATCCTTGGTTTTAAAAGTGTTTTAAACCATGTTTTCAAAGTGATTTCTGTGTTTAAGCCTGTTTCCGTATTTATAACTTTAAAAGTGTTTTTGACCCATTTGCATTCATATAGGCGTTGATATGGATCACCAGGGGTAGCACAATGCTGAGGATGATGCCGCTACTCATTTCTCCGACAATGTGTCGGTGATGCAGGTTCCCGTTGGTCAGGGGAACAATAATGCAGCAGGGAATAATGCTGCAGGTGGGGGAGAACAGAACGTTGTGCCACCCATACCACCTGTTGTGGACCCAGCGTTCCAGCAGTATCAGGCCTTTTTGCAGTGGCAACAGTTCCAGCAGCAGTAGCAGGGTGCCTAATCGGTAGCACCTGCTGCGGCAGGTGGTATGGAGAGCGGGTATAAGCACATGGATAAGTCAGCGGTTAAGGAATTATCTGGTGAGGAGGGCGAAGCCAAAGAGTTTGATGATTGGTTCCGCCAGGTGAAAAATGTCCTGGAGAAGTTCACTTGTGCACCTGAGGACAGGGCTCGATTTGCGGCACACAAGTTCACGGGATATGCATTGACATGGTGGCAGGAACTTGTGGCCAACCTACCGAGGCCGGTGGAGATGCCATGGGAGGATTTCAAGGAGAAATTCTACAAGGAGTTTCTCACTATTGGTTTTCTGGAGGAGTAGAAAAAGCAGTTTCTTGAGGTGAAGTAGGGACTAGTGGAGTCTGTGTCAGTATTCAGGATCTGGTTCAACATCCTTCTCTCTTATGCTAAGGAGTTTGTGCCCGATGAGGTGACTAAGTGTAGGCGGTTTGTTAACGGCTTACGTACGGAGTTGGCGTTAGCTGTGGCTGGTGGAGGGCACAAGACTTGGGAGGTAGTTTGTGAGGTTGCTTTTGATGCTGAGAGAGTTCAGTTGATCAAGAAAGAGGCCCGGACAGCCGAGCAGAGAAAGCAGTCATCTGCTTCTGGACAAAAGAGGTAGTATTCCGATGTCAGAGATGCAGACTATTCTGGTGGACAGGGTTCTTCTTACCGAGGTTCGAATAAGTCCCGAGGGCAGAACTATCAGGGTGGACCAGGCAGATCCTTGAGAGGATGGTCCTATCAGTCTGGATCTCAGGGACGGGGTTCCTCGGCACGATTCTTGGGTACATGCTGGTATTGTAATAAGCCGGGACACTAGAAGTCAGCTTGTTACAAGTGGATTAGAGATAATGGTGGCAGTGGTTCCCAGTATACAGTACAGAGTTCTGTGGCTAGTGGTGCTGTTCCTTCTGGTCCGAACAGGGGTGGCGGACAGCAGGGTCGAGGTCGTGGGGGTTCTGGAGCTCCGAACCGCGGGGGTGCGACTCAGTCTACTGCAGCTCCTAGGGTTTATGCCATCACCCGGGAGGAGGCTGCTGATGCCCCAGAGGTTATAGCAGGTACATTTATAGTTTTTGGTCAGTATGCACATGCTTTAGTTGATCCAGGTTCAACACACTCTTTTGTATCACGCGTATTCATGACCACTCATAACATAGAGGATGATAACCTTAGTAGACCCCTGTTAGTCCGTTTACCCACTGGTGATATAGTAGTTGTTGATCGAGTTTGTAGAGATGTGTCGATAGAGTATGATAGTGAGAGTTTTCCTTCTGATCTTACTGTCATGGACTTAGGAGAGTTTGATGTTATCTTAGGCATGGATTGGTTGTCCAGACACCAAGCAGTAGTTGATTGTCGGGCCAAGGAAGTGTCTTTGTCTTCTCTGTTGGGGCGTAGATTGGTGTTCGTTGGAGAGCGAAGAGCCCTATCAGCGTGTTGTATCTCGGCCATCCAAGCTTTCAGGATGATCCGAGAGCGTTGTGATGCTTTTCTAGCTCGTGTGGTCGATTCTTCGGTACCAGTACCTGGAGTGGAGGATATTCCAATTGTTCGGGAGTTTCCTGATGTATTTTCTAACGATCTACCTGGGTTGCCTCCAGAGCGGGAGGTGGAGTATACAGTTGACTTGGTACCGGGAGTTGCACCTATTTCTATACTGACCTACAGAATGGCTCCGACAGAACTTCAGGAGTTGAAGAAACAACTGGAGGAGTTAATGGATAAGGGTTTCATTAGACTAAGCATCTCACCTTGGGGTGCCCCAGTCTTGTTTGTGAAGAAAAAGGATGGTAGTATGCGGATGTGTGTGGACTATAGACAGTTGAACAAGGTGACTGTGAAGAACAAGTATCCTTTGCCTAGGATCGATGACTTGTTCGATCAGTTGCAGGGTGCATCTGTATTCTTAAAGATTGACTTGCGATCTGGTTACCATCAAGTTCGGATTGCAGAGAAAGACATACCGAAGACTGCATTCCGCACTCGGTATGGTCATTATGAGTTTGTGGTTGTTCCATTTGGGCTGACAAATGCACCGGAAGTGTTCATGTGTATGATGCAACAGGTCTTCCATGAATTTTTGGACCGGTTTGTGGTAGTGTTCATCGATGACATTCTGGTCTATCGAGTAGTAAGGCCGAACATGAGGACCACTTGAGACAGGTTTTGCAGAGGTTGAGAGAGGAACAACTCTATGCCAGGCTCAGCAAGTGTGAGTTTTGGTTGGATGAGGTCATGTTTCTTGGGCATATTGTGTCCGGTGAGGGCATTAAGGTGGACTCGACCAAGATTAAGGCAGTCATGGATTGAGAGCCACCGAAGAATGTACCGGAGAAACGAAGTTTCCTTGGACTTGCTGGTTACTACCGGAGGTTCATTGAGGGTTTTTCCTTAATAGCGGGTCCCATGAACAAGCTATTGAGGAAAGACTGTACCTTTGTCTGGGATGACCGTTGCCAGAAGAGTTTTGAGGAGTTGAAGAGTCGGTTGACTTCTGCACTGGTTTTGACCGTTCCGAGACCCGGAGTGGAGTACACAGTGTTTAGTGATGCTTCTGGTCTGGGTTTGGGATGTGTTTTGATGTAGGAGGGTCGGGTGATTGCTTATGCCTCCAGACAGTTGAGAACTCATGAGAGAAACTATCCGACCCATGATCTGGAGTTAGCTGCTGTAGTCTTTGCTTTGAAAATCTGGAGACACCATCTGTACGGTGAGAAGTGTCGGATTTTCACGGATCACAAGAGTTTGAAGTACATCATGACCCAAAGGGAGCTTAATATGAGGCAGAGACGCTGGATTGAGCTTCTGAAGGATTATGATTGTACTATCGAGTACCATCAAGGCAAGGCCAATGTTGTTGCAGATGCATTGAGCCGGAAGAGAGTGGCTTCTGCGGATGAGGACTCAGTTTCTTATGCTTTGCCTTCTTTGGTAGAGCTGAGGTCATTGGATGCACAGTTGGAGGTGGATGTTACTGGGACGTTGCTTGCCAGTTTGAGCATCCGTCCGACCTTGCGAGATAAGATCATGGAGTTGCAGTTTGGTGATCCTCATCTAGCGGAGTTGCGGGATAAGGCTCTTGGTGGAGAGAGTTATAGTTTCTATGTCCGGGAGGATGGTACTTTGATGACCGGTGATCGGTTGTGTGTTCCGGACGTCGATGACATGAGGAGGTGGATCATGGATGAAGCGCATAACGCACCATATGCTATGCATCCTAGTAGCACCAAGATGTACCAGAACTTGAAGAGTCATTATTGGTGGCCCGGGATGAAGAAGGATGTTGCGGAGTTTGTGGCTCGTTGTATAACTTGTCAGCAGGTGAAGGCCGAGCATCAGGCTCCTGCCGGTAAGTTGAGATCTATGACTATTCCGTAGTAGAAGTGGGAGCATATCGCTATGGACTTTGTGATCAGGTTACCAAGGACCCAGGGTCGATATGATGCCATCTGGGTCATTGTTGACAGATTGACCAAGTCAGCTCATTTCCTACCGATTCAACAGACGGATACAATGGATAAGCTGGCGAGGTTATATGTTTCGGGTATTGTCCGTCTACATGGAGTTCCACTATCCATTGTGTCGGACAGGGATCCGAGGTTTACTTCCCATTTCTGGAAGAGCTTTTAGTCAGCTTTGGGTACTAAGCTGAATTTCAGTACTGCATTCCATCCGCAGACCGATGGACTGTCGGAGAGAACTATATAGACACTGGAGGATATGCTTAGAGCTTGTGTGATCAATTTCAGTGGTTCTTGGGATGAGACATTACCGTTAGTTGAGTTTGCGTATAACAACGGGTATCACTCTAGTATCGGTATGGCGCCTTATGAGGCTTTTGTATGGGCGGAAGTGTCGTAGTCCGATCTGTTGGGATGAGGAAGGTCTGAGATAAGTGGTTGGTCGGGACCTAGTCCAGGAGACTGTTGATCAGATCGAGGTGGTTAAGCAGTGCATGAGAGCTGCTTAGGACCGGCAAAAGAGTTTTGCTGATAAGCATCGTCGGGAGATGGAGTATAGTGTCGGTGACAGAGTTTTCCTCCGTGTTGCTCCCTGGAGAGGTGTTATCCGGTTTGGGAGGAAGGGCAAGTTGAGCCCTCGTTATATTGGTCCTTATGAGATCATGGAGCGGATTGGTCCGCTGGCCTACAGGTTGGCTTTACCGGAGGAGCTGTCGCGCATACATGATGTATTCTATGTTTCGATGCTGAGGCATTATCGTTCTGATCCTAGTCATGTTGTATCCCCGGCAGAGGTGGAGGTTTCTGAGGATTTGACCTATGTTGAGGAGCCGGTAGAGATTTTAGCTCAGGAGGTGCGACAGTTGAGGAGTCGTACCATTCCTATGGTCCGGGTTAGATGGAGCCGTCATTCTCCGAATGAGGCTACTTGGGAGGTTGAGTCCCATATGAGAGAGCAGTATCCACATCTGTTCTGATTTCATACCTTGCAATTTCGAGGACGAAATTTTAATAAGAGGGGTGCAACTCTAACGCCCCGGATTTCTATAATTTGATTTCTAGAATTTTTGGAATTTTTATTCCAATTTTGCCCTTGAGGAATTTCCGGATTTTTGGACTAGGAAATAAATTATTTTACCTTGGCTATATCGGTATTAAGTTGTTAGTACGGCGGGTTCAGCTTTCGTTGGAGATAAAACGTGTTTCAGGATGAAACGCGGGGTTTACCGTAGTTCTGGTTAAAACTACGTCGTTTTGACTTTGGAAAAAAAAAGGGGGGGTTGACTGAGCAGCCAGGGTTGACTGCGCTTAAGTGAACGATAAGTCGTTCCCCCAGGCCAGCCAAACCCTAGCCGCCTCCCCCTCCTTCTTTTTTCTTTTCTCCTTTTTCTTTCTCCCCTCTTCTTCCTTTTCTCTCCTGCCGTAGCCGCTCCTTTTGCTGCACATCGACGCTACCGCCACTTATTTCGCACTCTTGGCCGTCGCCAATCTCGTTTCCCTTGTGCCGCCTGCCTCATCGAGTTCGGGTGTGTTTGGGTAAGGATCCGTTCATTAATTTTCTCTCTAATTCGTTTTATGGATCTGTGGGTGTTGTGTTGAATCCGAGTTGGTTGTTGTTATTGGGTTGTTTCTGGCAGTTTGGGTGAATTCTGACGAGGTTGACCGGAATCCGGCGAGGCTCGGGAATTTTCCGGCGAGGGATCGGGTTTTGTTCTGACAAAGCAGAATATTTCCGGCTTGAGGGTATCTCTTTTGTTATGTTTCAATCTCATTCATGGCATGTAATATTAAACAAGTACTTTCATGTATCGGGAATACCGGGTTAGTGGAAACCGTGTGTGGGGGTGAGAGAGAGTGTGGCTGGAAATTTACCAACACAGGTAGAACCATAGGCCGAGAACATTTGGGCTCGAGAATGACCTTAGAACGGTATTTAGGAAAACCGGGCCCAGGCCCAACTAACTAACTTTAAAGACCTTAAGACTTTGTTGGACCTTAAGATATGGGCTTGAGGCCCAATGGCATAATTGGTTAGATCGTGACTTTAAGGAATGGGCTCTAAGCCCAAATCCATAAAATGGTTTATTTGCAGACTTAAGGAAGTGGGCCTTAGGCCCGAGGAATTATTTTGGACTTAGATGGGCTTAAGCCCGGTAAACCTTAGGTTCCAATCTTTTGGAGTTCTTGGGAGGAGATATACTCTTTTGGGCTTAGACCCTGAAATTACATAACCGGGTAGTTTGGGACAGGTTTCACTCAGTTGAGCATATAGGTATCATGCATGCACAGTTTGTTATAATTGTTTTGTAATATTTGTGTGTGCCGGTATTCAGGCACGGGTAATACCTCGGGAGCTGGAGGATCTGTCTTGGGGAAAGCTCCGCAGGATAATCGTCGTTGAGGTGACTTTATAAGTCTTTTTATGTTTGTATGCATGTGCTTGTTAGATTGGTTTGTTTGAGTTGCATGCCTTGTTTGCTACCATGCCGTGATCTGTATTGTGTGCCTATGTGTTACTATTTGTCGGATGAGCATGACTTTAATTTGCTATGGGATATAACATGTGGTGTGGTTTGGGTGATCTGTGTGATGTACTGTGGGTTGGAAACCCGGATGCTTGTTTAAGTTGATAATTCACACAACCTTGTTAAACAATAACTTTTGGCACACATAAACTTTTGAGTATGAATAAGAATGATATACTATAAAAGATATTCTATTGTGTGCTGATGACCGGTTGGTTCGAGCGGGAAGTGATACCCCTCGGGTTTGCATGCGGGATAGCATCGTATATGCGGTTTAGCATATGGGTCTGTGATGACCGGTTTCTACCTCCCTCATTCTCTCTGTCTCTCTCTCTCTCTATGGTTATATTTTGGCTTCATGCCTGGTTATATTGGGCTTACGCCTGGTTGTCTCATGAGACGGGACCGAGCTCGACGCATACAGTAGGGGGCCCTGAATAGTAAATATAATAAGAAAACTTAACACACAACAGATGAAAAATATAAACTGTTTGCTTTATGTGGTTGGCATGTTAGTACTGGTTATTGTGTATTTGCTTACTTGTGTTTTTTCTCTACTTTCCTTTCGAACTTGCTTTGCACAGCTACGTAACTAGATTTATACTGCTCACTGAGTAGGCGACTCACATAATCGCCACCATTGTTTTTCAGACTCTTAGTTAGCGTGCAGTCTCTCTCTTCCTTTCCAGAGTACGGACGTGGTTATCCCAGCAGGTAGCTGTGCTTCTTCTCCCGGTTGGATCCATAGAGCCGACTTGCATATCATATTCTTCTTTTGTTTTTATTTTATCCTTATCTTCCGCTGCATTGGATTTTGTTGAGATGTCATTATTGATTTTGATTACTTCATCGGCGGGTTGCCGGGATTTGATACCTGATGATGTTTCGGTGGATTGCCGGGTTGACTTATGGTTTGATAAGCCGGTTTTCTCTTGTTCTTTATGACATCTCGCTTTATTAAGATTTTCAGATAATGTTTGGTATTAGATTTCGTGTCCCGGGTTTCAGGGACTTTTTGGTAATTTCCTTTTGATTAAGTATTTTATTTGTACAATTGGGACACGGGTGTTTCACTCCATGTGAGACTTAACGTTGATCAGGTATCACATCTCCATACAATATAATGTGTGACTACTGAGTCTATAATTCACTAAGAATTATATTCAGTTACACACAAATTAAAACTGCCGCAAACACAAAGTTTGCTAACTCATGAAAGTTAAGTACCAATTCGTACTATCCAATTTTATCATTGGAGAATGACCCATTTGGTCATTATTTCAACACTTTTGTTACAACAGTATTTTGCATTGTATGGTTTGCTGTACTGATCTGTCTTCAACTTTCATGACTGCATTGATGATCACAAAAGCACTTTTACTCTACCAGCACATATCGGAATTCTAAATTCTAGATTTCATAATAATCGCCATTAAGCATCAACCTTTAGTTGAGCTATGCGACAATAACTTATTAAACAGTAATTATATTTAACAAATAAAATAAAGGATCACATATAAGGTATAATGTTCAACATACATACATGTATAATGCTAAGCTTCGATTGACTAAGTTAATAATCATATGCATAATCTGGAGTCGAAAGTTCATTATGTTCCCAGTCATCGTCCTAAAGTTGAATGCATAATGAAAATTAATTTAACCAATAACACAGCTAAGCGTTAATCATGCTCCAGGCAACATATTTGTCAAGCATAATTTTATAATCCCATGTGGATTATAAGTTGAACAACCCAACAATGATAAACTAATTAACATGTGATGCTAAACTAAACAGCAACTAGTTCATAATGTTAAACCAATTAACATTAAAGTAGATAATCGTGTATTACGCATGCTGGAACCGTTGGGTAAATATTTCTCGTGCCAAATTCACAGAGAAAATGGCCTAGAAATATTTGGAAAGTATTTTATTGGTGAAGAAACAACAAAAAAAAATACTAAATTTATGTGAGAGAATTAGTCCATGTGACTTATTTCTTTATCTAGATCTTGTCAAGGAAAATATTGGAACCTTTTATAATTTTATTCTAAGCCTTATGCCATAAAATAAAATTCAAATTAGACCGTATGTCTAATATGGACAAATTTTAGTAATGTCATTAACTATAAAAGATAAAATTTATTTAGACCGTGTGTCTAAAATTTTATTTTTATATTAATCATCTCTTCTAATAAAATAATGATAATATTAGACATATGTCTTCAACCAATTTTATTTTAATTAGGCCATAATCCCATAAAATAAAATGTACTTAGACCATATGTCTAACAGACAATTTAATTTTACATAGGTCATAAAACCAAAATAAAATTAATTTAGACTATATGTCTAAAAAAAATATATCATTATTACATTGTCTTAATCATATGTCAATAGAAGAAATTTGATTTAGACCATATGTCTAAAAGAAGTCTATTTCTATAAAATAATAGTAGACTTGAAGTAAATACATAAAGGGAATTAGCCTATTTAATTATATAAATTTTTGCATGTTATATTTTTGCTTTAACTTATTAAAGCACAAAATGACATGTTAAACATATCAACACATCATGGATAGCATGTTAAACAAATTAACTTGAATGCACAAGAATATTAAACAAATTAATATTAGTGCAAAGGTATGTAAACAAATTAACATTATTGCAAAGGTATGCTAAACAAATTATGAAACGACCTGACCTCTAATTACCCAACAAACAACAATTATCGAACTACAGTGCCGACACGTGGCACAAACAATGAGAATATCAGTAATAACGGCCCAACATCAAATACACGTCACCCGATCTCGGGGACATCGACACATAAATCTGGCCCATCGGCCCAATATCAAAAACACGTCACCCGAGCCCGGGGACCCAAAATATAGCACAACGGAAGCATTTAATCTCAATATCATCATATGCAAAACCTGATGCAAACTAATGGATCCGAGTCCTGTCCGAGGAATAACGCCGCAGCCTGTTTGGAATGCATCATACCTGAACCACAAATAACTCAACCTACGGGATGAAAGCCCGCAGGTGAGGGGTGAGTCCGAAGTGCCCACCAACCATGGATAGACAATCAATATGCAACACTATAAAATACTCAAGATCGAAAACAGGCACAACAGCCAAAATATACCAATCCAAAAGACACAACCCAAGACCAAAAAGACTTAAACAAAAATCTAATTTCCAATTTTATCTTTCCGGGCCCCGTCACGGATAAGCTAGGGTCGTACCAGGTTATCAACCTATTCCTAGTGCCAGATCAAAAGAACCCGGGATCAACATCCCAATTACAAACTCAGGGATCAATATCCCAATCAAACCGGCATCAACATGCCCATCACAAGTAACCCAGATCATGGCCACCACAAAACAGTCTCTAACCATCCGGTCGTACCTCTACTTACCACGTGACAATTATATCATCATCATCCAAAAACCAAATCTCAGGGATCAACATCCCTAACCAAAGCACCGGGATTGACATCCCAATCCAAAACCAAGGATCGACATCCTTATCACATTTTATTATTTAATCCATTATTCTTTATACCAAAAAGATACAGAGATAAACATCCAAAAACTCAATGCACGGGGATAAACATCCCAAAATCAATCAAGGCACTGGGATAAACATCCCGAAACAAACCACAACAAATGCAACACTCAACAGTGCAACAATCATCAAACATAACAACCGAGTAGTATAGGCACATATCAAAGGAAATCCATCCTCACCTTAGCCGATTACTCAACTCTAGAAACATCAATCGGTCCAAAGCCGGTTCCACAGGAACTGCTCGATATCGACTCCTATATAACAAATAATAAATGCACACATAAGATGCACATAATATGAAACGCCCCGACCCGTATTTACCGTACACAGTAAACACGTGCCGGAACTATGACAACCCAACCAAAATCAAACCCAGCATACAGTGTGTACAACAGATATCCGGGCTCAACAGCCCAAAATAAAAACAACAATAATAACTCAACCGGCCCAATGGCCCAATAATAGTAAAAACAATGCACAGCGGAAGACTTAATAACTCACAAAACACTGTATGCGACACTGATGCAAACTACGGATCCAAGTCTTGTCCAAGGGATAACGCCGCAGCCTGTCTGGTATGCACCAATCCTGTACAACAAATAATCCATCCTACGGGATGAAAGCCCGCAGGTGAGGGGTGAGTCCGAAGTGCTCACCGACGAAGGAAAGACAATCAATATGCAACTATAATTACTCAAGTCAAAAACAGGCACAACAGCCAAACCAAAAGACTCGACCCAAAACCGGTCCATGACCAAAATGACTCAAATAAATCCAATTTCCAATTTTATCTTTCCGGGCCCCGTCACGAATAAGCTAGGGGTCAGACAGACCTGGTTATCAACACATTCCGGGTGCCAGACCAAATCCAGAGAACCCAGGGATCGACATCCCAAAAATACGAACCCAGGGATAGACATCCCAAAAATAATCACAGGATAGACATCCCAAGCATAGACATGCTTATCGCAAGAACCCAGGTCACGACCACCACGAAACAGTCTTAAACCATCGAGTCGTACCACTACTTATCACGTGACAATTATATTACCGTCATTAAAATCAAATCATAGGGATCGACATCCCAAACAATAATACCCGGATAGACATCCCATCCAAAACCAAGGATCGACATCCTTATCACAATTTATTATTAATCCAAAAATACTTAAACCCAAAAGACGCAAGGATAAACATCCAAAAACCAACATGGGATAAACATCCCGACCACAATCAAGGCAAACACAATACTCAACAATGCAATAATCATCAAACACAATATACCGAGTAATACAGGCACATATTGAAGGAAATCCATCCTCACCTTGGCCGATTACTCAACTCCGGAAACAATGACCGATCCGACGCCGGCTCCTCGGGAAACTGCCCGATATCCAAACCTATACAACAAAACAACATATACACATAAATGCACATAATCGGTATACTATGATGCCCAAACTGCGAAATAACCCATCCCGGTTACATATCTTTTATTATCATTTTTTACCGAAAATATTATACCGTACGTATATCCGAATATAATTTCGGTACCATACTTTAATTAAAACTCTCTTAAAAATATTTTCATAAATTAATTCTACTTCCCAAAATATAATCACCATAATTTTCTGAAAAAGATAACATATGTATATATATATTTTCTAAAATATTACATTTTTAATAAAACTATTTACCATAATATAATTACCAAATATTGTCATTTACCAAAAATATATATATATTAATCATAAGCTATATGTTATTTCCCAGAAAATATATAATCATAAAAACTTACTCTGAAAATAAATACAATTTAATATATATACATTTTTATTTCCTAAGACAAAATATTTTCCAACAATTATAATTCAACATAAATATATATATTTCAGAAATATACCTATATATATTTTCCAAGAATAATAACATATACATACTGTATTCCAGAGAAATAATAACGTATAATTATAATTTCCAGAAATATTTTCAAGGTATATATCTTTTTTCTAAATAAACATAATACTAATTTTCAAAATATAACTATCTTTAATTTTCAAAATCAAGTATATATACATATATATATATTTCTTCCCAATAGCATAATTAAAACTAACTATATTTTCAAAAGATAAATATATATTTTTTCCAAATTAAAACCAACAAAATAAGTTAATATATATATATATATATGTTTTTTTTTATATTAGATCCGGCTGCCCAGGATCCAACCCAGGCGCGACCCGGCCAAGGAAACGGGTCTGTAACAAAACCCGGCCTTACCTTACTGATGGCGGCGGCGCGAGCGCGAGGAAAGGAGATCGCGATGCGCGGCGTGAGGTGACGACGCCAGGGAGCGGTGGAGAGGAGGGTGGCGATGTGGCAGAAGGCAGAGCAGGCGTGGGAAGACAGATCCGCCGGGTCTGTTACGGGTCATCGGTGCGTCACGGGTCGTCAGGCGGCGGAAGACGACGGGGGCGACGGCAACAGGTCTGCGACGGCGTGACGAAGGCGAGGCTGGCGGCGGTGCGGATCGCCACGGCGTACACAGTAAACGGGGTGACGGTGAACAGTAACTCCTCCGGGTTTTCCTTTTTTTTCTATTTTCTTTTTTTCTTTTTTTCCTATTTTCTTCTTTTCTTTTCTGATTTCCTACTTTTTTTTCTTTCTCTCTTTTTTTCTATTTTTCTATTTTTATGATTGGTTCTTCTCTTTTTTTTCATCCCTCTTCCTTTTTATTTTCTTCTCCCGATTTTTCTTTTTTTTTTCCTTCTTTTTTTTCTTCTTTTTTTTATCTCTTTTTTTTCTCTCTTTTTCTATTTTTCTCTTCTCCTCTTCCTCTCTCTTGCTTTCTTCTTTTTATAGGCGTGATAATACTGTGCAACACTTGCGACCTGTGAATCTATAATAATGCCGCTTGTCTGCATTACAGAGCGAGTCCGGTCCGGACAAGAAAATAACTGATACCCCCCTTAGTTATTTTCCGGTATGATTTTCCGAGAAATTCCGAAACCCGAAAAATACCAACTTAGGCCCGAAAAATCCACGAAAAAATCACGAGCGTGGGAAAACTCTCGGTTTCGAAAAACGACGCTCGATTTACCTTGAATTAATTACCCAAGATTAATTCAACAGTAAATCACGGTAAAAAGACTTTTACAGTCCGGTAAAAATCAAAATTTTTACCCGGGCTGTTACAGTCTACCCACCTTAATAAGAATTTCGTCCCCGAAATTCCGTCTTATCCGTGGGTCCTACCACGATAAGCTTCTGGTATACTCCACCAGGTGTCCAAACTCAACATGAGATACCGCTTATACCCTTAAGCGACATCTCATCCGCTTATAAATACCAAACCTCATAACTGAGACACTCACTCTCAGCCATGGACTCTCCACTCCGATCTCGGACTACCTCAGACTCCAAGAACAACAGCTACATCGGCAGCACTGCTTTCCCGACAAGCTCCGATGAAGAACCTCCCAAGAAGCGGTTCAAAACCAACATCATCGGCTTGAAAGAGCACATGGTCGTCTCCCAAAACGGCGAAAGAAGCGTGCCAACAAGAAGGCTGAGGATCGAAAGGGCAAGGCGACAGCTGAAAGCAACACTCCACAACAGACACTGACGCAGCTGAACGTCTCACTGAAGAAGATCAGCTCGGCGGTGTTGCAGATCGAACTGGCGTGTGCGGAGCTCTTCCCTCACATGAAAACCGTCCAAAAACTTGTAAAAGACTTAGAGAAGCATGTAACTCAATAGAGTACTTCTTCTCCTGTTGTAAAACTATTATGATTTAAATAAAATAAGTTTCCTTTTTAAATCAAAATTCTTATGTTACGAAATCTTATGTTAAACGGAAAATTAAAACATCTCAAGGCAAAATAAAACTTAACAATAAAAATATAAAATCAAACATAAAGAAATCAAAAATAAAACTCGTTTAACAAAATCAAAACAAAAAGGAATTAAAACAAAACATGTTTCATGCTTGGCGCTCTAGATCGATCGTAACCATCCTCGATCCCGAGAAACGTAACGTACGCAGCTAACGGTGACGTCCGTTAACTCGTGAGGCGATGATCACGAGCACGTCCTGTGTCCCTCGAAAGAAACGTTACCCACTTGTCCACAAATTCCGCATGAGCCAAAAACGTTTGTCAAGCCTCGTATCTCTCCACGATGTCCGAACAGGTGTGACCTTGTCGCACATGCACTCCACTCGAGGTGTGGTCCCATCAGTCCAGCCTCAACGGTCACGGATGCATGTGATAAAAGATGCAGAAAAATATAGAAAAACCATGAAAAGAAAGGACAAAGTAGCCAGAGCGAAAGAAAATCAAGAGATGGAAAAAGGCTGAAAAACTCTAGCATTGTAGCCCGAAAAACATATAAAGTAACGAACAATAAATGAAGCAACGGAAAAGTTTTCAAAAAGCAAGATCTTGAAAATCGAAAACAGTAATCACGCTCCCCATATGAGTATAAAAGACGGAGCGGTGAGGTGTAAATCATCAAAAGCATTTAAAAGCAAACAAAACATCCAGGCAAACAAAATCACAAAACTCTGAAAAACAAAACACCAGCACGTCGAGACAACATGCCTGCTCCCTCATCCGTCTTCTTCGTCGAAGGTGCCAACCTAGGCAGAAGAAACCGACTGGCCTACAGCATAGTCAACGAGCGTCCAGAAGAGCTACCGAACGAGCTCGAAAGAATGCCACGTCTGGTCTTCGTCGACGAACTCTACTCATCCAGATTCTTCATCACGCCCATGGAAGAGACGTTCTTCCTGGAGGACCATGGCACTCTGAGGACCTCCTACTACGGATCGGCAAACTCCATCATGTTCTTCTTCTCCGAAAGGCTTCAGGAGTTCAACCTGGAGTCCACTTGCCATACCCTGGAGCAAGGTACCTACTACCAACTCTCGATGACGGCCCAGAGCATACCCAGAGTCACTCGGTTGCCCGTAACTTGGCCCAAGGCCCGACTACTGGTGTGGAACTGCAGAGGAGTCGCAAGGCGTTCCCAGGAGTTCTCGCGTACCCTGAGGGACTTGAAGAACCAATACAAACCAAACATGGTTCTTCTGACGGAGACCCAGTGGCAGCCTCAAGACGATCACGGTCTCATCCCACTCCGGTTCCCTCAAGCAAACCGGTTCGAGCTTCCCGGCCAGAACAACGCAGGCGGCATGTGGTTCTCGTGGAGCGACAGAATCCAAGTCAACATCAACAATGACCCCAACAGCTTCAGGGTCAATGTCGTTCCAAGGCGATAAATGTATTTTATTTTTTTAAAATATCAATGTAATTTTAATGTTTGTAATAATATTATTAGCAATATTAATAATATTTTTATTTCCGCTTATTTATGGCATCATTACCTCTTATGTGTATGTTCTGCGACAGCTGGCGTCCCTTGACTGGATCCATAATGCACTAACTAAATGATATAAAATAATAAACAAATGGAGCAAACTATGCAAACAAGGACAACAGACACGCAAAGACTGCCCAACAAGACCTAACGCCCGCTCCGCTACCAAAATGAAATGCCCCGACCCGTATTTACCGTACACAGTAAACACGTGCCGAAACTGTGACAACCTAACCAAAATCAAACCCAGTATACAGTGTGTACAACAGATATCCGGGCTCAACAGCCCAAAATAAAAACAACAATAATAACTCAACCGGCTCAATGGCCCAATAATAGTAAAAACAATGCACAGCGGAAGACTTAATAACTCACAAAACACTGTATGCGACACTGATGCAAACTACGGATCCAAGTCCTGTCCAAGGGATAACGCCGCAGCCTGTCTGGTATGCACCAATCCTGTACAACAAATAATCCATCCTACGGGATGAAAGCCCGCAGGTGAGGGGTGAGTCCGAAGTGCTCACCGACGAAGGAAAGACAATCAATATGCAACTATAATTACTCAAGTCAAAAGCAGGCACAACAGCCAAACCAAAAGACTCGACCCAAAACCGGTCCATGACCAAAATGACTCAAATAAATCCAATTTCCAATTTTATCTTTCCGGGCCCCGTCACGAATAAGCTGGGGGTCAGACCTGGTTATCAACACATTCCTGGTGCCAGACCAAATCCAGAGAACCTAGGGATCGACATCCCAAAAATACGAACCCAGGGATAAACATCCCGAAAATAATCACAGGATAGACATCCCAAGCATAGACATGCCTATCACAAGAACCCAGGTCACGGCCACCACGAAACAGTTTTAAACCATCGAGTCGTACCACTATTTATCACGTGACAATTATATTACCGTCATTAAAATCAAATCACAGGGATCGACATCCCAAACCATAATACCGGGATAGACATCCCATCCAAAACCAAGGATCGACATCCTTATCACAATTTATTATTAATCCAAAAATACTTAAACCCAAAAGACGCAAGGATAAACATCCAAAAACCAACATGGGATAAACATCCCGACCACAATCAAGGCAAACACAATACTCAACAATGCAATAATCATCAAACACAATATACCGAGTAATACAGGCACATATTGAAGGAAATCCATCCTCACCTTGGCCGATTACTCAACTCCGGAAACAATGACCGGTCCGACGCCAGGGAGCGGTGGAGAGGAGGGTGGCGACGCGACAGAAAGCAGAGCAGGCGTGGGAAGACAGATCCGCCGGGTCTGTCGCGGGTCATCGGCGCGTCACGGGTCGTCACGCGGCAGAAGACGACGGGGGTGACGGCAATAGGTCGGTGACGGTGTGGCGAAGGCGAGGCTGGCGGCGGTGCGTCGAGGGGCGGTGCGAATTTCCTATTTTTTTCTTTCTCTATTTTTTTTCTATTTTTCTATTTTTCTGATTGGTTCTTCTCTTTTTTTTTCATCCCTCTTCCTTTTTTTTTTCTTCTCCTGATTTTTCTTTTTTCTTTTTTTCTTTTTTTTCCTTCTTTTTTTTTCTTCTTTTTTTTCTCTCTTTTTTTTTCTCTCTTTTTCTTTTTTTTCTCTTCTCCTCTTCCCCTCTCCTGCTTTCTTCTTTTTATAGGCGTGATAATACTGTGCAACACTGTGCGACCTGTGAATCTGTAATAATGCAGCTTGTCTGCATTACAGAGCGAGTCCGGTCCGGACAAGAAAATAACTGATACCCCCTTAGTTATTTTCCGGTGTGATTTTCCGAGAAATTCCGAAACCCGAAAAATAACAACTTAGGCCCGAAAAATCCATGGAAAAATTACGAGCGCGAGAAAACTCTCGGTTTTGAAAAACGACGCTCGATTTACCTTGAATTAATTACCCAAGATTAATTCAACAGTAAATCACGGTAAAAAGACTTTTACAGTCTGGTAAAAATCAAAATTTTTACCCGGGCTGTTACATAATAGGTATGCTATGATGCCATAAATTGTAAATTAAACCCCCCTTGGTTATGCGTCATCATCTCCATAAAATTATTATACTTGCCAAAATATAATTACCAAATATTATTATTTTTAGAAAACCATACTTCCAGAAAATATAATCATTTAAACTTATTTTTTGAAAATAACTAGGAATTTAAAAATATACATATATATATTTTCCAAAGGTAAAATACTTTTCCAAACAATTATATATCAAATTAATTATATATTTTCAAAACTAATACTTTTGTATACCATAAAATACATATTTTCCAAAAGGTAATGAAACGCCCCGACCCGAATTTACCGTACACAGTAAACACGAGCCGGAACTGTGACAACCCAACCAAATAAGCCCAAGCATACAGTGTGAACAACAATAACTCGGGCTCGACAGCCCATAATAAAATCAACAATAATAAAAACCCATCCGGCCCAATGGCCCAATAATAATGAAAACAGTGCACAGCGGAAGACTTAATAACTCACTAACACTGTATGCGACACAAGCAAACTATGGATCCAAGCCCGTCCAAGGGAAACGTCACAGCCTGTCTGGAATGCATCAACCTGTACAATGAACAACTCATCCTACGGGATGAAAGCCCGCAGGTGAGGGGTGAGTCCGAAGTGCTCACGACAATGGAAAGACGATCAATATG